>JALHBZ010000039.1:99601-172447 GCA_024340015.1 Tolypocladium ovalisporum | reverse complement strand
CCCCCCCCCCCCCCCCCCCAGATCTCAGAAGCCACGTCCAAATTCGAAAATATGCACCGAATCACCGTCCCTTACCCAGATCCGAAGCCCGCCAAAGATGCCCCGTACAAGGTCGCATATGAGAAGCCGTCGCAGTGCAATGTCGTTGGCAGCTATGTCTCCAGGACCATGGCCAAGACGCAGCCCGCAATCGGCATAGACATGGTTGTCCAGATGCCAAAGTCGCTGTTCCAAGACAAAGACTACACGAATATGCGCTACTTCTATCGACGAGCATACTACATTGCCTACATTGCCGCGCATGTACGCAAGGAGCTTGGCGACTCAATGCACCTGACCTTCGAGTGCCTCAACGAAAACCCTTTGCTCCCGGTGCTTGTCCTCCAGCCGCAGGCAAAGGACGACAAAGCCAACGGAAAGCCTCGCGCATGGAGCTCTCGGAAGCTCGAATACAGCATACGACTTATCCCGTGTGCCCCCGACGAGCTCTTCCCGTGGTCTAAACTGACTGCTATCTCGAGCTGCAATCGAGCTGGGGATGGAGACGAGCAAAAGGCGAGCTCTGCAGCGACGCCATTCTACAACTCCACCTTGAATGCCGAAAGGACTCTTATCCCGTACCTCCGTGTCCTCGCCCATGCAAATACGGAATGCCCTGCTTTTGCAGATGCCTGCATTCTTGGCAGGATATGGCTTCAGCAACGCGGCTTCGGCAGCTCCGTTTCTCGAGGCGGTTTCGGACATTTTGAATGGGCTGCCATGATTGCGCTATTGCTGCAGATGGGCGGACGCAACGGCCAAGCTGCTTTGTCAACGTCGTTGAGCAGCGCAGAGCTTTTCAAAGCTGCTATCCAGTTCCTTTCGACAACGGACTTCAACAAGAAGTCGTTCGCTTTTGGCGCGTGTGTACCAGACCCGAAAGGCATTCGGGAGGCAGGCCCTGTCATGTTTGACCCGACTCGAGAGCTTAATCTTCTCTTCAAAATGACCCCATGGTCTGCCAGTCTGCTGCAGCTGTACGCCAAGTCGACCGCTGATTTGCTCGCCGACGAGGCCGCGGATAAGTTTGATTCTACCTTCATCATAAAAACAGACGTAATTCCTCAGGTTTTCGATGCAACCTTTGAGATGAACAGCTCGGACGTCCCGTCCAAGTTTTGGAACACTGCCGATCGAAGCAGCCCGGCATGGAAGTTTGCGTCGGAGGCACACAAAATACTCAAGAGGGCGTATGGAGATCGAGCTCAGCTTGTTCACATCCAGCAGCAGCCGCGAGGTTCCTGGCTACTGAAGAGCGCATCGCCCGACCAAGCTCCGCGTCTACTCGTGGGCGTTATTTTCGAGCCCAGTCACATGGCTCGACAGATGGAATACGGGCCACCCGCAGAGGAGCCCAAGGAGGCTGCGGCATTCCGCCAGTTTTGGGGCGACAAAGCCGAACTACGGCGATTTAAGGATGGGAGCATCCTTGAATGTGTTGAGTGGACGAGCAAATTACCATCTCTGCTTTGCGAGGAGATTGCTCGCCACGTACTCAAACGTCATATGAAAGTCATGAAAGATGAGTTTGCCCGGTTCGACCCTGGGCTGTCTTCGATCATAAGCCTCTCCCATCTCGATAAAGAAGCCTTCGATGCCTCCAGGCGGGCCTTTTCGACTCTCGAGCACGATATCCGCAACCTCGAGGAGCTGCCTCTCCAGATCAGACAACTGTCTCCCACATCGCCGATGGCGCGATATGCTTCCGTCCAGCCTCCGATGTTGGGCTTCCACAAGGGATCTGTGGAACCGATGGACGTCAATCTCTATTTCGAGGCCTCAAGCAAGTGGCCGGAGAACTTGACCGCGATCCAAGAAGCCAAGATTGAATTCCTCCTTGACATCGACAGACGCATGAAGGCAGCGCATGAAAACGTTACCACGTACCTGGGACGGGAGAACAGGAACATTGGCATCGAGTCGTTGGCCTACCTGGACGTTGTCTATGACAACGGTGCGGCTTTCCGCCTTCGGATACACTGCGACTTGGAAGAAACTCTTCTGGAGCGTCAGGTCACAAACAAGACGCTGGATCATAATGTGCGAGACGAATCTGTGGATGCCCTTGCCAGGTTTCACTGGTTGTACACGACTCTGCCGCTGCATACTCAAACCATAGCTACCTTCTGCACGCGATTGCAGCCGCTCTCCCCCACGATCAGATTGGTCAAACAATGGTTCAACAGCCATAAGCTCAGCGGTCACTTCAGCGAAGAGCTCATAGAGCTCTTTGTGCTCCACGTCTTCCTGCAGCCCTATCCCTGGATCCTGCCGTCTTCCCCAACGACTGGGTTTCTGCGAACACTATTCTTCCTCTCCAGGTGGGACTGGCGCGAAGAACCCCTGATTGTGGATTCGGCCGAGACGCTCACCGTCGAGGATCGTTCGTCGCTCCGGAGGGAGCTCGAGTCGTGGAGGAAGCGGGACCCGCATATGAACCACTCGGTCATGTTCGTGGCCACCTCGAACGACCAGTCCGGCCTGGCCTACACACACAACGGCCCCTCCAAGCTCATCGCTTCACGGATGACGCGCCTCGCCAAAGCAGCCGGCAAGGTTGTCCGCGAGCAGGCCAGCCGCCTCGACGCCTCTGGCCTCTTCGATACCTCCCTCCAAGACTACGATTTCCTCATCCACCTCTCCCCCAAGGCCATCAAGGGCATCATCCGTGACGCCGCCATCGACGCCGGTGCCAAGAAGCACTCGCTGTACAAGAACCTTGACGAGCGCACGGGCAAGATGCCGCTCCCTGTGCGGGCGCATCCCGTTGATGTGCTGGCCGGCGAGCTGCAACGCGCGTACGACGATACCTTGGTATTGTTCCGTGGCGGCAGCGAAGACGCCGTCCTGGCGGCCATCTGGAGTCCCAAGCTGCCGCAGAAGCAGAAGTTTAGGGCTGGCCTGCCGTACAACTTCCGCCGATTCGCGGGCGAGGATGACGAGGACGAATCGGCGGATGCGGTGGAGCTGAACCGCAACGCAGTGCTGCTGGAGATTGCGCGGACGGGCGGTGACATGATCAAGAGGATTGAGGTTGTTGAGGGAGAAGAAGAGTAGAGAGCTGGCCGGATGAATTTAGCGAGCATTCGCTCATCCGACACCACTTCACAGGCAATATCCTGTGGCAGCAGAACACGACTCCTCCCAGGGCGGCGGTCACTAAATAGTTAGACAATCCTGCAACGTAATTATTCGATCTACCAAATGTGTCCCCTACTCAAAAACGCCGTGCCATGGTATAGATGCATATGTACAAACGCCCATCCATCCACTTATTCCCAGATTCATTACAGACCGCCGTTTCCCGCTTCATGTTGGGGAACCGCGTTGGCGGCGAGCAGGCACCCGTTTCATTGCAAACTTCTCTGCTCCACATGCTGGGTCGAGAACGAACAGAACTTGTCCTTGATGGCCACCACCTCGTACGTACCCTCTTGGCTGGCCTTGACCACCTTGCTGTGCTCATGCGAGACGTCGTGTCTCGTCTCGAGGACGGTGCTCCGCTGGCCGCGCTTGGCGTTGGTGCTCCTCGTGTAGGTGAACTCAAACGGCGGCGTGCCCCAGAATTCGAATAGGATTTCCACCTCATTGCCCTCGTGGATATCTACGCGGGACATCTTGCCGCGGCTGATCTGCACCCGCGGCAGCGGGTGGATGGTCTTGCGGAGCTTGACGGCTGCGCGGCACTCGCTGGCTTTGTCGGAGATGCTCGTGATGGTGAACTCGCCGGGCTTCTCGGCGATGCGGCGGAAGCTCGTCGTTTGGGACTTGGCGTTCCAGTGACCGTTGAAGTCGTACGCGACATCGAAGGGAGGTGTTCCGGACAGCGTGTACGCAATGCGTTCGCCGACGCAAAAATCTTCTCTCGATTCCAAGGGGTATATCGAAGGTGCGTCGAACAGCTGAATCTGAATGGCCGGAGCGCCAATCTCGTACTTTTGCTGACAACCCCGTGCGTCTCGAACCTTGCGGAGACGAAGCTGCTGAGTTCCGAGGCGCAGATGCTCTCTAGGGATCGGCATGCCGAAGGAGTTGGAGTTGATGGATGGTATGCGATACGTATCGGGAGGAGATCCGGATTGGTGCTTGATTTCCACCTCGACATAGAATGGCGGGACACCGGTGAGAGTGATGGGGATCGTGTCCTCTTGCTCCTGCTCCTCCATGCAATACTTGAAGGATTGTCCGGGCTTCGAGAACGTGGCCGATGGCTTGGCATTGACACGCTGCTGGACGATCAACGGGTGGAAGTCCTTGTCGCTGTTGTAGAGGTTGTCGGCCAGGCCGAAGAACCTGTAAGTGTAATCGCCTGCTTTGGTCGTGTCCATGGAGATGGCCGCCTTTGTGAGAGCGGCATCGAACCTCTTCTGGCTGGGTGAAGTAGACCCCTGGAGGGACTTGTGCTTTACCTCATACTCCACGTGGTAGGGAGGGGCTCCTGAAGGCAGTTAGCAAACGTGCAAACGAGCAACAGCTTGAGCAGCTGACCTTGAAGTTTCACTTCGAATCCATCGATGTCGCCCTCGCAGACGTCTTTCTTTACGAACACGTCGTTAGTTCGCGTAATGCTATCAGTCTCCATCAGGGAGATTTGCGGACGAGGAAACCAATCAACGTGGAATTCAGAAGCGGCGGAGTCGACACTGCCCGGGCATTGGTTGTCCTTGACGTTGACAATTTCGTAGACGCCACGAGACCTGACAAGAAGATAGTCATTAGCGCTCGTGGCGGTTTTGGTGAGCACTTCGCCCGACCCGTTGACATTTCGATACGAAATGGTCCATGGGGCCTCGCCCTGGAGGCGCAGCGGCAGACGCAGAGCGGTGTCAGATTCGACGGCCATGATGCTGTTCTTTTGTTCGACCAAGCCAAATGCACCTCGGGGCCGTTGTCTTCGCACAGAGATCTTGAGCTGGTCCTGCAAGAAGTTTCGGCAGCCGCGCTTGTCCTGGACGCTGCTGAGAGCCAGAATGTAATCTCCGCCTTTAGTAAGGGGAGCTGTCTTGATGTTGAAGCGACTGTTCTCGATGCCGGTGGCGCGTTCGGATTTGCGCTTGCCGTCGTGAATAGTTTCCCACTCTAGGTTGAACGGAGGATCTCCAGAGAGCTCGACGTCCACCTGGACCTCGGAGTCCAAGCAGGCATGGATTACCCTATCCTGATTGGCAATCGTGGCTGAAGCCGCAGGCTTCACGACCTGCTCCAAGACTTTATCTTCGCCCTCCAGAGGCAGACCAGTGTACACAGCGTCGTCGATCGATTTGAAGATGTACTTGTGATGACCCGCTCTTTTGGGAACCAGCTCAAGCTGAGATCTAAGACCAGTGACACGGTGCGCCTGGTTCTCGACGTGCCCATCCGAAATGATTTGGTACCTGACTGTGAAAGGCGGCGTACCGACGAGGTCTAGGTCAACTCGGAGGCCGATTGAGTTTCCTGCGCATTTGTCGGGAATATCCTCGGATCTGATGGACATGTGCGGCTCAAGAGCATTCAAAAGAAGACAAGACGACGGCTCGTCTACTTCACCCTCGCATGACCCACTCGAGACCGACTTGAGGGTGTACAGGCCCGGTGCCGATACCATGGGCTTGTCACGAGAGTTCTTAGCCGAGTGAGTTCCGATGGAAACGTTGTCGCCGTGGTCTCCACTGTTGGTCAAAGAGTCTATGGGCGAGAAGACCCATGTCACTTTGTGTGAGGTATCGGAAACGTCACCAGCTAGCCCAAAGTTCACAGGTAGCTTGGCTGGCTGTCCCTTGGCGACTTTGAGGGGGGTCCTCAGGTCGCACCCTTGCATGCGAACCTTGGGCCGATCCTTGACCGCGAATCTCTGCGTGAGACCCTTGGTAGCGGCATGCTCTGCCTCGCCTCCCGGCTCCGTGTACTGAACAATGTTGCCAAATGCGTCATGGACCTCTTCGACGGAATACTCCCATTCTCCAGATGAAGTCATGGATTCGTTCAGCCCAACGGTGACCTTCAAGGGACGCACCCAGGAGAAGTCTTCGTCAGGGCCCACAAGAGCACTTGAAGTGGTTTGGAGCAGAGGTGAAGTGAAGCCATCTGGTTGCAGGCTCTGAAAGTGAAAACCGTCGTTTTTGCTATTGATAGTCCGACGATAGACAATCTTG
Source organism: Tolypocladium ovalisporum (assembly GCA_024340015.1). NCBI lineage: Eukaryota > Fungi > Ascomycota > Sordariomycetes > Hypocreales > Ophiocordycipitaceae > Tolypocladium > Tolypocladium ovalisporum. Next base: position 166,274 of record JALHBZ010000039.1, on the reverse strand, counting down.
AGTGGCGGTGTCCCGAAGACCTCGAGGGACAAATCAGACAGATCGCGAACGCATCGCTGTGACAAGTCGGCCGTCTGTATCCGGGCTCGAGGGCAGGGAACAACGTAGGTGTCCTTGGTAGTTCGCTGCACCTCCAACTTGTACTCGTCCAGAACTTTGCCTAGCCGATAGACACCAGGTTTCTTGACCGGGTAGTGCCAAGTGAAGCCAGCCGCGCTAGAATCAGCACTCTGGTCACGGATCAACTTGGCCACCTTGTTGACATCGCGACTGGATATCTTGATCGTCTCCTCCTTGTTGGTGTCGAGGTCGATGCGAATGAGCTCGACCTCGGCAGGGACGGTGGCATTGAAGTAGATGGGCAGCGCCGGACCGGTCTTGGATTTGGGATTGAGGCAGTAAGGCATCTCGTCAGAATTCAGAACGGCGGAGCCTTCGGGTAGAATGTTGATGATCTGCCTGCCCATGATCAAGGAGTGGTTGTTGAGGATGTGGGAGGCCTTGACGCTGTGCTCGGAAATGGACAGCTCGCGATCGTACAGGACCTTGACAAGACCGAGAAGCCACGACTGCCAAGGTAGCTAGTCGCGGATTAGCTTGGCCATGTATGCATCTTAATGCACGGGTGATGCGGCTCGCAAAGCTTACCGGGATGTTGAACATGAGCATGTAGTTGAGTATGACATGGCCGGTGAAGACGCTGGTCACAACAGCCTGGGACAGCTCGAGCCATGGTATCCTGAGCTCTGGCAGGCCGAAGAGAAAGGCAAAGTCGATGAAGATCCACTTGAGGAACAGCCACCACGACGAGTCACCGTCCTCGACCACCTGGAGCCAGTCGTAGAGCTTCCATGCCCAGAGCAGCACGTAGACGGCGAATGCGTAGAGGCGCTGCTGGGGCGCATCAAGGAAGGTCAAGGGGATGACGGGCTCGCTGGCGACGCTGCGGGCCGTCTGATTCTCGGGAGCCAGGGGAAGCGTGGGCGACCTGGTCGAGCCTCCGGCCGAGGACACGGAGCCGACGGTGGTGGGCGTCTCTTGCACGGGTTGGCGCCGGGCGATGGTTGCTGGGGTCGCTGGAAACCCAGACCGCATGCGAGGAGTCGCGCTCATCGCATTCCGTGGTTCTAGGGACGTCGACGCAGAAGAAGCATCGGAGGCGGCAAGCAGCTGAGGCGAGGCGGTGCGCGGGCGTGGCGCTGCGGGAAGTTGAGGGTGCCTGGCTGTGATGGTGCGTACCTAGGTAGTTTGGCGATGGTGTTTTCTTTCGACGGAGCCCAAGGTAAGACAAAGAATTCCGTCACGCTCTGCCGGCCACCAGCAGCGCCCGACGCGCCTGCAGCAGCCTGCCGGGGAGCCTCCAGGGCTGCGGGGCCCGGATCGAAGCGCTGTGATTGGACCCGACGCTGTTGGCCGGGCGTGCTGGGCGCGCCGGTCGTCAACCACAGCGCATGTATGGTACCTTATTAGGTACCGTACTGTACGGAGTACCTGTACCTCGTAGACTGACAAGCCCGCGCCAACGTCGTGACTGAACTCGATGGAACCACCATCCCATCCACAACCCCCTGCCTGTCCATCTGCTAGCATCGTCGTTCCTCAGAGTGATGCATGGCTGTGACCCTTAAGATGCTTATGTGCGATGACGTGTCATAGACAACATTAAAGCGCATATTACAGGCAACGTAGGATGGCGCATGCAGAGAAGCCTGCCGGCAATATAATCAAGACAAACGCACCACAGTCAACGCCCGAGAGCCGCAAGCAGGTTGCCAACCAAGATGGAAGCCGGAATCAGACCCAGGACGGAGGAAAGCGCCGCCGAGGGCAAGCCACTACGCCAGACTGCTCGCCAAGCAAGTGCATCGGCGGCCAGGAGCAAAAGCCAAACCTCCAACGTGGACGACCCGACACTTCAAAAGAGCGCAGCAGCCATGAGCGAAGCTGGGCGGCGCCGCAATCCCGAACGCAATGCTAAGCGCAAGCCCAGTGAGGAAATACTCGAGCAAGCGAAGGTGATTGCAGACGTACCGGACAATCTTCTCGAGGAGACTTTGAAGCCCCTGAGCGCCGCCGACGTTCACGAGTGGGACGGATGGGCAGAAGTAGAGTCAGATTCCGTACGTGCGGCCCCAAAGCTATACATGCAAGCAACGCAATCACTGACTTGTCGTGGACATAGGCCTTCTTCAATCTAATTCTGTCACGGCTGGGGGTTCCGACCGTCAAAGCAACAGAGCTACTCGCCGCTGAGCAGTGGGCGCTGGATGAATTGCAGTAGGTATACCGGTAAACCGCCTGAGGTCTGAGATAACCTGCTGAGTACTTGCTTTTGAGGAAACCGGTCTTTGGCTTGATCTTCCTGTTTCAATACGACCCGTACCTGCAGGATGGGTCCGACGAAGACGACGACGAAGACGCCCCAATCTGGTTTGCCAACCAGGTACTAGACATTGTCCTGCTCTGCGTGCTCTCGCTGACTGTGGTGAAAAGACGTCAAGCAATGCTTGCGCATCCGTCGCCATACTCAACATTGTCATGAATACCGACGAAAATGAGTTGGGCGAACGGCTGCGGGCCTTCAAAGAATCGACACGAAACCTCAGCGCACCGCTATGTGGCCACCAGGTAGGGTCCGACAGCTTCATCAGGTCGGCCCACAACTCGTTTGTCCGGCGCATGGACCAGCTCAACGTGGACCTGTGCCTAGCAGACGAGGTTGACGAAGCCGCTCCAAAGAATGGGAAGAGGCGGCGGCAGACGGCAGCGTCCAGGAAGAAGAAGGCCGCCATGGACTTTGGATTCCATTTCATTGCATACGTGCCTGCAGGCGAGCACGTATGGGAGCTCGATGGCATGAGGAACAAGCCTCGCGACGTTGGTAAGTCTAGCTCATCCATTGAGCATATTTTCAGCAGCGCTGACGACTTCCATCAGGGACCCTGGAACTGAACGAGGACTGGACGAGCATCGCAAGACCTCGAATCCAAAGTCGAATGCGACAGTACCAAGAAAATGCGAATGGGTTCAATCTCCTGGCCCTTTGCCGATGCCCCGTGGCGGCCCAAAGAAGCGCGATTGCCTTGGCCTTGGCAAAACTCCTTCACCTCAAGTCTGAAAAGCAGCACGATGCCCAGTTTGTTGACATCGTCTCCGCCGAGCAACCCGTCATCGACCTCGAGAGCCCCGCCGAGCTGCACGAGTTTGGCCTTCAAAGGTCCGACGTCATCAACGCACGCGTCCCAGAGGCCGACACGGCAAGGAATTTGGAGCCGTGTAGTGACCTCAAAGCGGCACATGGCCGGTATCAGGAGCTCGCTACCGAGGCCAGGGGCGCCATGGGTGCGTACCGGCGGGCGACGGCAGATGTAGCAGACGAAGAGAAGCGGGTGCAAGCGCGTGAGAAGGATTACAGGCCGGCGCTACATTGCTGGATGAGAAAGCTGGCGGAAAAGGGGGTGTTGGAGGACATGGTCAAGATGTCTCGCTAGTTACAAGAGCGCAGGCTGGAGAGATTGGTCGTCTGCGCAAAGTGCTGTTACAAGGAAGCAAGTCAGGGAGCCTGAGTGCTTTCAGCAAACTTCCGGGGCTTCGCAGTGTACAGGAGACGTTTGTCTCATGATAGAGCGTCTATGAACTTTCACCTCAGGGGTGGGTAGATCTCATCAAAGAGCATGACAAAAGCGTGCCATCTACTTGAAAGCATTCACAAAATGTACGCGCGTATAAGACCAAGGCCCACCTCAAGGTGACCAATATGTATCCTCCTCCTTTTGGACTCCCACGCCATCCATGCTCCATGATATCACCATGTTGACGGTGTTCAGCCTCCAACCGCATCGTCATCAGTCGTCTGGATATTGCTCCTTGATGTTGGATACAAATGTGCACGTCGCGCGGTCAAAGCTCTTGAAAAACTTCCCTGCAAGAGGGAACATGCTGTCGTCGACTTCGCTTGCATCGTGAATAATCTCAATGTTGTCGGCGGCAACCACATGCGGCTCAGAGCCGGTGCTTGGGCTGTTAGTGTTAGCTAGACCTCACCGATCCCCTGGCAACGTTTGACTCACAAGCACATGAAGTAGAACTGGTTGGGAGGCCGTACAAGCGTTGACGGCTGGTCCGTGGCATTACCATGAGCCTCTTCATCCGAGTCTCTGGAGTGTGTCCCGGGCAAATGCCTTGTCCCTTGGTCGGACCAGCCGGTGACGACGCCGGTCCAACCATATCGTCGATGCCGGAAGACTTGTCCGATCTTGAACGGGACTGTCTGATTGCCAAAGACGCTCCTTCGAAAGACTGGAGGGACCAGATCGTCCTGCTCCCGCACAAGCCGCCAATGCTCCCACGGGTCACCGAGACCCCGGTTGGCGCGGCGAGCGAAACCATTGCCCGCCGGCGCGAAGCTGTTGTACATCGGCCAAAGGTACTTTTCAACCAGCCACGCGTCTTCAGGCCACGAGCCCGCAAACCGGCGAAGAAAGCTCGCCAAGCGGTCCTCCCACTCAAACGTGTTGGGCGCCGTCAGCATCAACGGAGCCCAAAGCGAAGCATAAAGCGCGGCCTCCATGTTCATGGAGCTGTTGCCGCGCAGGAGCTGGCTGAGTTCAGGATGGGCATCGTCCTGCAACTCCAAGACCCGAGCAAAGGTCGCCTTGACGTTCTGCGCCGTCCGCAGTGCGATAGCTAATGTTGGTACCGGCGCGAGCAGCACGTCAGCGCTCGATTGCCATCCAAAATGTGCCAGCAAGCCTTGGAGACCGGCTGAAGGCACTTCGTCGTCAAAGCTATACGGATCGAGATACATGCGCTCCCGAGGTTCGTCGTCGCTGTCTACAGGCACCTCATCAAGCGTCCGTCCAGGGGCGGCAAAGACAATGGCATGAACGTGACTCGGAAAGGCGCAGCACTGCGTGGTTAGCCCCAGCCGAGCCGCGAGACAGCAATAAATGGCGCTCGAAATGATTGGAATCGAATCATGATCTTCATGGCGAAGGGCCTGCCCAATCAGGAGGTTGCGCAGATTGCGATAGTTTCGCTCTGGATTCTGCAAGCCAACCAGGCCGCGGGCGCGCAGCCAACGATTCAACGCGAGCGCCTTCTGGCGCGTCGTCAACTCGTGGAGATTGGGCTGGCTGGCTCGGAACTCGTCGACCTTCTCGTCAAGCATGTGAGAAATCTAGGCGGGGGTTTCAAATCAGCGTCTGTGTCGTAACAGGACCACCACCAATCGGAGGAGTGAACATACGTCATCAAGATCACCAAACTGATCGTGTAGCACAAACAAGTCGAATGCGCCGAGCGCTCGCTCAAGACGCACGCCGGCGACCTGGGCATCAAGCGAATCACGGTCTAAGCGCAGCCTGTGCCATTCCTCGATGGCGATGCTCCTGTGGATGCTGTCGAGAAGCGCATTGCAGTAATACCTGCGAGGGGGGGTTTTAATACAGGTAGAGCTCACACCAGGGGTAGGGGACGAGGTGTGGTTGATACCTCCGGGCCAGGTAATCGTCGGCCGACTCATCGATCTGGCATTGTTCTAAGAGAAAGTCCTTGGCATCGTATCCAAGACGAGCTATAGCCTCGAAGCGCTTTAAGCGACCAACCTTGGTGGCTATGATGTCGGCGAGAAGACTGGCCACGAGGCTGTTCTGCCGCGTCCTCAGGCCGAATAGGCGCTTCCACTCCACCTCGGCCACCCTGAGCCGCAGCTTGCTGGGAAAGCCGCGGTCCGGGTGCCAGTACCTAAACGAGTCCCGACAGTGTTGGCGCCAGAGCAGCGGCTCATTGGCAAGCCTGTAGAAGCGGCGCGAGAGCAGCTGCAGGCCTCGAAGATTGTCCCTCGGCGACACATAGTAGAGCAGGTGCTGGACGATTTCGTCGGGGACCCCTTGCAAAGACATGGCAGCCCATTTGATTGAGGGGATTCGACCGCCTCCGCTGCCGTGGCCGCCAGAGGTTGCCGAGGGGGCGAGGAGCCGCTCGACCAAGGCGTACGTATTAGGGGAAGGAGAGGGGGAGGGCAAAGATCAAGGGACGGCTACCGCCCGGCGTGTTGAGCGAGGAAGAGCAGAAACGAGGAACAGTCGGCGGCCACGCATGATGAGATGGGCTTGCGACGACGCCGTCGGCGTCGATATACCTAGCTAGCCTAGCCTCTGAGCGAAGGCACCTCAGCTTGATGCCATCAGACAGCGGGGTCGTCTGATTGGCCCGGTATCGCAGCCCCCTCATTGGCCGCACACCTGCCGGGCGCGCTATGCCGGAACAGGCTACAAAGTAAACAAGCCCGCCCGACACGCGCCGTCGCTGCCGTACGAGTACGAGTACCTTGCCTTGCCTGAAAGTACGAGTAGACCCGCGATGCAGGCATGACGTGAAGGCCTCCCTCGACAAAGGCAGCAGCATCAACCTCGAAGGCCGACTCGCTCCGCTCAGCCGTCCGTCCCGCTACTGGGCCCTCTCGTCGCTGACGCTCTCGCGCTTCGTCTGGCCATGACACGCACCGCGACGAACACGAGCAGCTGCGTCGTCGACCACCACTAACCGCCACCGCTGAACGCAAGGCGCAACACACGCGCCATCACCAACTCCTCGACGCCCGCGGCCATGGGCCAGCCCGGCTTCGGCGGCGCGCTCGACACTCCGCGGACCAACCTTGGCGACGCGACCTATCTCAGCCGAGCCCCCGACTTCGCAGACATTTCCCAGGAGCTGTCGTTTCAGTCGCCGACCAAAGATGGCAACCTCCTCCAGCAACTTCGAAACGGTCGCTCCAATGGCATCAACATCAGGACTCCCCGCCAGCGAGAGAGAGGACCGCTGGCGGATCGGCAAAACCTACCACCAAGCGTTGGCGGCGCCGAGTTCACGCCCATGCTCAAGTCGGCCACGAGGAACAGCGCGCGTAGGCGCGGCAAGGAGAATGGAGCGGCCGTCTCGAACACGCCGAGCCTCGACAGGATTGACGAAGACGACATGACCCCAATGCCCCGCATGGAGACGTCCATGTACTTGGGCTCGCGAGACCAGTCATACCTGGACAATACAATGCCTCAAGTCGACAGCAGTAGTGTTGCGTCGACCCCGGTGGCAATGCAGCCGCGCCGGGGTGCGGACAAAGGACCCCTGCAGGATGGGAATCAGCTCTCGCTTCGCGAGCAGGAGAACGTCATCGACCGCATTGAAAAGGAGAACTTTGGCCTCAAGCTCAAGATCCATTTTCTGGAAGACGCATTGCGCAAGGCCGGCCCTGGCTTCAGCGAGGCAGCTCTCAAGGAGAACACCGAGTTGAAGGTCGACAAGGTCACGATGCAAAGAGAGCTTCATCGATACAAGAAGCACCTGACTAGCGCCGAGCGCGATCTCGAAACCTATCGACAGCAGATGATGCAGCTACAAGAAAAGACGAAGCGCAAACACGCCGACGAGAGCCAGCGCGCCGAACTGGATCAGCTCCAAAAGACACTGGAAAGGCGAGAAGCGGACATTGACGATCTACAACACCAACTCGACCACAGCCGGCAGGACCAGGACGACGTGGAGAAGCTAAAGGACACCATCGAGGATCTTGAGGCTGATGTGCGCGAAAAGGACCGAATCATCACGGAACGCGACGACCTATTGGAAGGCCTTAGGGACAAGGTAGATGAGGCAGAGGAGAAAGCCAAAAGCTCGCAACGGCGAGCCATCGAGCTCGAGCAAGCCGACCAGCAGAGTGAAGAGCTGGAAGAGGCCAAGGACACAATACTCGACCTTGAGCAAAATATTCGCCATCTCGAAGCACAGCTCGAGGACATGAGGGTCAAGATGGTGGAGGCCTCCGGCCAGCAAACCCGAACTGAACAGGACTTGGAAGAGCTACAAGAAGAGATGGCGGATAAATCCGTGGTCACCAAAGGGCTTTCAAGGCAGATCGAAGAAAAGGTTGCTCGGCTGCAGGAGGAGCTGGACAAGTCTGGCAGGGAGTACGCCGCCTTAGAAAAGGACCTTGCGAGTGCCAACGATGAAAATGGGGAGCTGCAAGCAACCCTAAAGGAACTGCGGCAGCAACGCAACAGTTTCGAAGCAGGCAGAGAGTCTGAGTTGACCCGGGTTCAAGAGCTCGAGGTCGAGCTCCTGGCTGTGGCCGACGAGAGAGACGAACTACATGATCGGAATGATTCTCTCGCTCGGGAATCGACCTCGCTCCAACAAGATGTTGACAAGCTGGAGAAGGAAGTGGAAGAGCTTGAGAAGAAACTGTCCCAGGAGTCGGGATACGCCATGGAAATTGAAAAGGACCTTCGCAGCCAGTACCAAGACGAGATTGAACGACGAAACGACGACGTGTCTAATCTACAAGCCGAAATACGAGAAAAAGACAACCTATACGACAACGACAGCGAGAAGTGGGAAAATGACAAGCAGACCTTGGAGTCTGAGCGGGACCGTGCCGGGGAAAAAGCTGCTGGCCTTCAAAGAACCATCGACCGACTCCGACAAGTAGAAGGCAACCTTTCTGACAAGGAGTCCAAGTTCAAAGAGGCCCTTGAGAGTGAGGCGGATCGCCACAGGAGTGAAGAAGCCGTCATGACTCGACAGATTGACGACCTGCAAGATGCCCTGGAGACGCGCCAGGGGCTCCTTACGAACCTGCGGAATGAGTTGTCCACAGTGCGCGACGAGCTTCGCCAGACACAGATCGACTACCAATCTCAGGTTAACAAGGTTGTGGCTCTGGAAGTCGAAATCGAGGTGCTGCAGACAACGTCGAGCGCGGGCCCGGAGCTGGAGGCGGCCAAGCGCGAGTGCGAGAGGCTCAAGGGTCAACTGAGTGAGCTTCGACAGGCAGCAGAATCGGCACGGGCTACGAATACCGCCTCGGAGCAGGGAGCACACCGATCCACGGAATCAATGGCACGGCTAACCTGGCAGCTCTCGGACGTGACATCTCAACTGGAGACGACGAACGACAGACAGTCGTTGAAGGATCAACTGGCGAAGCTGAATATGGAGCTGCATTCAGCCAGGACAACACTCGCCGAGGCCAGGGCAGAGCGCGATGAACTCGATGGCCAGCTGCGCCGGGCCAACTCGCACGACAACGACACCCTGCAGCTGGACCAGGAGCGGCTGGATCTTCGGACAGCCAAGATGAAGCTCGACAATGAGGTCCGGCGCCTCAAGGATGAGAATAAGGCGCTGTGTGAGCAGCGTGCAGCCGTGGAAACGACCTTGGACAACGAGATTGAGAAGGCAGCCGCAGAAGAGGAACGCCTCAGACAGGAAGTCCTGCAGCTTCAGGCCCAGGTTCGTCAGGCCTCGTCGTCTGGGAGTCATGACTTGGTCGCCGCCCGCCGGAAGATCAATGACTTGGAGCGACGCATCCAGGATTACGAAGCCCTGCTTGCGAATGCTCCGATGGCAGACGGCGCAGACAACAACAGCGACATGTCGATGATTCAAAAGGATTTGATGGCCTTTCGACAAAAAGAATTGGAATATCTGCAGCGGGAGTCTGCGCATCGGGATGTGGTAAAGGGGCTCAAGCGACAGATTGCGGACCTAGAACGGCAACTTCACCACAACGAGGTATCTAGACTGATGACTTCGCCTGAGCCCTCACCTGCCAAGTCCGATCGTAACGGCGAACTGCGACAGCATCTTTCAAAGACAGCAGAAGCAGTTCAGGATCTGCAGAGTCAGCTGAACGACCTCGAGGACCAGAAGGTCGTGCTCGAGGAGGTTCTCGAGGACGCCAGACAGCAAGCCGAGGAGACGGCCGCGCAGCATGAAAAGGCAATGCGTCGCATGCAGCACAAATTGGATAAGGCGGAGCGTGATCGCAACGTCGCGACAGCGTCCCAGACAGAACACAGCAAACACTCGCGCCATCTGCGCAAGACTCAGTCCGAGGTGGAGAACCTCGAGCACGACGTCCGCCAGCAGCAAGAACTCATTGATGGCCTCGTCGCGGCGGAATCGTCGTTGAGGCGCAAGCTCGAACGCGCGCGCAGCGAACGTGCGGCGTACCGCATGAGCGCCGAGAAGCTGCAGCGAGACATCCAGCGCCTCAAGACGGCAGCAGCCACGCCACAAGACCAACACGCGCTCGTCACGCATCGCGCAACAGACGCCGCGCTCGACACGGTGGTCCGCGCAGCAGAGGGCGCCGAGGCGCGCCACAAGAAGGAGCTCCGCGGCATGGTGATGCAGATGGAGTGGATGCAGGCTCGGTGGGAGCGCGAGGCGTCGCTGCGGTCCGACGCTGCCTACGCCAAGAAGTTTGTCCAGCTGCAGCTCGACGTGGCCAACGCTTGGTATGCCCCCCTTCCCTTGACAGTGCAGCAGCACAACAGCAACAACAAGGCAGCTAACCCGCCCCGACAGCAACAAAGCCCAGCTCCGCGAGCTCGAGCACATCCGCGTCAACCTCCTCCAGAGCCGCAAGCCCCTCGCCCCCCCCGCGCCGCCCTCGAGCGTCCTGACCAGCACGGGGGCCAGGACCAAGGCCTCGTCGATCCGCCCGTTCCTCGTCGCGGCGCGCTTCATCGCCCGCATGCGCATCTCGGCACGCGGATGGGCCGAGCAAGAGGTGGTGCGACGCAAGCTCGCCGCTGCCGCCGAGGAGCAGCGCCGCGTCAAGCGCTCCAGGTTGCTCAAAGTAGTGCGAACCGAGGAGGTGTATTGAGAGGGCTGCTCTTGGTCGCGTACACTTACTCTTGTTGTTGGAACGAGGCTTCTCAGCGGGTGATGATGGGCCGTCGGAGATGGATACTTGGTTGCCTTTTCTTCTGGTTTTGCATGACTCTTGGCCGGGCAGAGTGATTGGAATGAGCATCGGGCACAGGCGTTGGGAGATGTCAAGATATCAAAGTCACTGGGCGGCTGTTCTCTGTTGCTCTTTTAGCACAAATGTGAATGGCACTATGCTTTTCCTAACAATCTTTCTTTAATTCCTCGCTGAGAAGGGGCTAGGCGCCCCCGACAACGCACGCCATGCTGGTCGTCGTCCTGCTAAGATGAAAAGTTGAGGAAGCACCGCAGTAAAGCCTAAGGGATGCCGTGAAAGAACAAAAGCCTGTACCAAACCCCCTTCCCCAGTGAACGAAGAGTCCTAGTAGACAAGAAAATGTGATGACACATGTAGGACCGACCATTCGTGACCCCATTATTCCCAGGGTATCGCCCATCCGAGCCAGCCGGTCATATCCAAAAGCGAGAGACAGAAGACAGGCATCGCCCAAAGTGCGGCAGAGTCCATATACAGAGAGGTTCGGCACGACGAGGGGCATTGGGCGATGGCTCTGTCGTGACCGAGATCGTGAAGTTACATGACGAATAACAAATTCGTGTCTGAACGTGTTAGGCGAGAGGCACGCTTTGCAAAGTGGTCAAGCACTTACTGAGTGGGTGGCTGCAGGAGAGTTGAGGCTTTTGCGTGTATTTCGTGGCCAGCTCGTCTCGGATGCTGTTGAGTAGCTGCACATAGCTCTGCTGTGGATTCTTCTTGAGGGCGGTGACGAAGGCCCAGGACATGGCACCTGTGGCCTGTGAAGCGATCGTGGCATCGGCACTAGAGCATTGTCAGTCCAGTTCACGCCTTCAGAAGAAGACAGATAGGGGTCGCAAAGTCAGTGCGAGTGAGGGAAAGAGTAGCAACTTTGCTCGACAGCGTCCTGAAGTCCCAACGCAACCCGTCGCCTTGGATGGCAAGACACGACTGAAGGGGTTGTGCTTGACACCCAAGGCGTCCAGAAAGAAATACACAAGAATTACAGAAGCACCGAGACTTCTGTGCCACATGCAAAGCCATTCTGCAGCCAGTGCACGAATGCATGTCAGCTTCGAGCGCCTTGCGCTTTGTGTCTTACAGATAGTCCGGCCACTCTGTCCTGGCACTTTCATGCGGAGATCTCCTCATCGCCTAAGAGCTCCCTCGGGAAATGATGAAGGAATTGGCGCCCATCACGAGATTGGCAAGGTGGGGGCATGTTGCAAGGGGTCGTGCTGGTGTAAATGATGGAAAGGGAAAATGACGAAACGGGTAGACCCACGATGTCTGATCGTCTTTGCTGCCAGACAGCATGATGACGTCGGCGGGAGACGTCTTGGTGGCGATGGCACGGCTGTGAGCCTCTTCGCCGCTCGTAGCCTTCTTGAAGAAGCTCATGATGTTGTTTGCGACACCGCCCAGGTCGCCTTGGCTGTACGAGGAAATGACGCCGAGTAGCCCTTGGCCCGCCTCTCTGGCGAGATTCGGCTCCTTGAGAATGCCTTGAGTCGAATAAATGTAAGGAAGATCGAGAGCGGTGCCAGAATGGCAGGAGTCGAAGATGGCCGTCAGTCTCACGCCGCCCTGCAGGGGCCTGACCATGATCCTGTGCATCTCGTCGTCGGTGATGTGGCCGGTCTGCCGGAAGTCAACTGGGTAGATGACCTCGTCGTATCCATCGGGCTCGTCGCCATCGAGATCCTTTGTCTGCCCGCCATGGCCTTGCGATGCAGTGTTAGCAGCAGCAGCACAAGGGGGAAGGTGCTAGCCAGTCAGACATTCGTACCAGAGTAGTGGAAAAACAGAGAGTCGTTTGGTTGAGCATCCTTGACCAGCCAGTGCATGGCACGGAGAATGTTTTGCTTCGTGGGCTGGCTCATGGGGTTTTGCTGATCATCTGTCAGGATGACCATGTCCTCCCTCTTGTAGCCAAAATTCCCGGCGAGATATGCCGTCATGTTCCGCACGTCGTTGATACACCCTCGGAGCTGGCCGCGCTGACCAAAGTAGTTGATGCCGATGAGCAGAGCCTTCCTGCGACCAGAGCAGTTGGAGTAGCGAAACGCATAGCCTTGGGGGGCTCCAGGTCCAAATTGCTGGGGACCTGCCGGAGGAGCCGGTGGACCGTTCGGCCGTCCTTGGGAATAGGAGCTTTGTTGTGGCGGGGGCATGCCTGCGTGAGCAGTTAGAAGGGATGACGGAGAGGGAGTAGCTATCCTATGGCGCATTCTTACCAGAACTCGGCCGCGAGTTGTAGCTCGGCTGAGGGGCCGGATGACTGTAAGGGCTGGGGGCGCCGTACTGTTGCTGAGTAGGTGTATGTTGTTGCTGCTGTCAACGAGTGAGCGAAGCATACAATGGTTGTCAAAGTCCATGGCGGCATGCCACGGGGCGGGTCGGTCGTACCGGATATGCATACTGCTGCTGCTGAGGTGGCGGCTGGTGATAGCCATAGGGTTGGGGGGAAGGATGCCCTTGCTGCGGGTAGCCGTTGTAGCTTTGTTGAGGAGAAGGTCTGCGGGAATGCTATGTTAGGTCTTGACCCGTCGCTGGGTAGCGGTGGGGAGGCGGCTGGCCGACGAGAGTCTCACTGGTAGTAGCTGGTCTGATACTGCTGCTGCGGGGGGACGTAGCCGCCGTTGCCGCCAACGCCCCCGGCGCCGCCATAGCTGGGATAGGCGGACATGTCAAGGCTCGAGGTCGACGGCTGGCAAGGCTGATATTAAGTCGGTCGAAGGCGTATCGTCGAGATGCGGAGTACGGCGGACCGGGGACTGCGCTGTAGCAAGCCGTCGAACGGGTAGGCGCCGGATGGAGGAGGCGCGTCTGGGATACCGAGGCACGATTGGCCTGACTTGGCCCGTGGGCAAGGGACGGAGCGCGAGGAGCTTTATAGGCTTTATCGGAGAGGAGACGTGTGGAATGGGAAGAGGGAACCGGCTGCGAGCGGACTCGAGCTCGAGGAGAAGGCAATGGAGGTTGGAGAAGGACGGACGTGGACCACGAGAGGCAGGAGCCGGGGGGCTTTAGCGCGATGGCCGACGCGGGTGCAAACAAGGAGCTGTGGGCCTGATGCTGAGGGCCTGAGGAGCGTGGACCTGAGCAGCAGCTTAGCCCAGCCTTATTATTAGGTACCTGTAGGCGTCGGGATGCCACGCGCGGGGCGGTCAGCCGGGGCTCTTCAGCGACTCGAGGCAGCGGGAATACCGAACCTGGCGTGCGAAGGAGGCCCGGGGGTGTGCGGGTATCGCCGAGCCCGACGATGGATGGGGAGAGCGACGATGCACGCGGCATGCACAAGTATGTATGCAAGTACGGACGCAGCAGAGTGTGCGTGGTGATGCGGCGGTTGAATGGGACTGGACCAAGGTACGAGCAGCAATCGCAGATACAGAGAGGGTTGACGAACAGGTGCCGCTAATAATAACAAGGTTCCATGCCATGGAGGGGAACCGCTTCCCGTACTCGTACCTTACGGCTGGCGCGAGTGACGAAGGCTGGCATCCCAAGATACCTACCTAATAAGCGGGCGCTAATGCCCAGTTCCCGGATTGCCAGGCGACACGCCGGCCGGGGCAGCAGCAGGGGTCTAGGCGACCGAGACAAATCCAGCCAGTCGGGCCTCGTCGAGGCATGGCATTGCGCCTTTGCAGTCTCAGTGTAGGCACGCATCGGGACTGTCGGCCGGCTTGCTTCTGCACGGTCCAGATAGGTCCAGCGACGCATTGCGAGTACCTGTAGGCGCGCTCAGTCACGAGACGCGGGGCCCGGATAAGTTAGGTATCCTGTCGTCCACCGCTGGTGCGTGTTGTCGCCATCTCGCAACGGCTGGGTTTGATTTCGCGCTCCTTTGAACTGAACCACCTACTGTCTGTCATATGCCACTGCGACAGAGACGCCGCATCACCTCGGAACCTGGGGCAGCAGCAGGCAGTTGGCATGGCATCCAGCAGCCCCCTCACCACCCGCCGTCCTGGTAATCGAGCTGTCAGGTCCAGACCGAGACATGGCACAGAGTCCCAAGGGGAGCAGAGCTCTCGGGTGTCTTGCAAATACCTTACCTAGCCGCACGCCCCTCCAAAGGCTTTGACGGATGCGCAGGTGCTACCAAAGTGATCTGGGTTGCCTGCTGAATATTGATCCTGACGGCATATATCGACGCTCGTCTTAGCTCGTCTTCCCCCATTGCGCCTCCGTCACGAAGCTGGGCCCGACGGCTGCTCGCGGGCTTAGACTGCCATGTACGATGCCGCACATCTATTCGACCATTTGTCTCTGAGCCACACGGCCCCGCGGCCTCCCTCCGCCGGATATCGTGCCTCTGCCGACGGCGGGACCTGGCTATGGAGCCTCTCTTCATGTGGAACCGACGGGGCTCTGGCGTCGTTGCTATGCTGTGCCGTTCAGGTTGACAGGGATGATCGACGGCCACTCCGAGAGCGCCGCTTCGTGGCGGGTGCGCAGCCACATCGCATCCAACTCCACCCGCCCCGGGCTCCTGCAGCGGCCAGAGGCGAAGCCGCTTCGCAGGCGCTGTTTCTGTTTCCCCCACAGGCTTGCTGCAGCCAACGCAGTCACCAGTGCATAGGCGATGACGATGGAACCCTCGGAGAAATCCGGGCCTGCATACGGACCTACTTTGGTTGCGCGTCTGTCGATGGGGTGTGGCGTTGAATAAGTTGGGTTAGAGCCGTCGCGCTTTTGCTCCGGCTCCCACGCAGGACTGAACTGGGGGCCATCTGATTTACTTAGTGGGGTGTCTTGGACGAGAGCAAAAAAAACAAGAGGTTTAGAGGGCTCCCCCCAAAAAAGAGCCCCCTCGCAGAATCGAACTACGGACCTCTTCATTACAAGTGAAGCGCGCTAAACCACTGAGCCAAGGGGGCGAGTGCCACTAAACTAAGCAGCCTCGGGTTAGCATCATGCGACTTGGAATACACTTATAAAGATAGCATGGCTTGAGCACACCGGTACCCTGCCTTGGGAATGCTATCTCGTATATACTTATTCGAGAGGGAGTCGGAGCTTTCTCTGAACCCGGCACTTGTGCCTACCTTATGAGACGTGAGACTGGAGCGGCCGACGAAATGGACTCCGGGTGCTTCGAGTCATAATTAGTAACATGAGAAAGTCCCACGATGACAATCTCCCGTCACTTCTTTCTGGGATGCGTGAGCATCGGAAGGAAATCCAGGATCTTTATGCTGCAATTCGCGGCCTTCCTGCCGTGCCGCCGCTGCCATTCGCTTTTTTCTCTGCTATCTATTCCGCCTCAAAAGAAACTGGTACCTATTAGTCAATGGGACGATTTCGTTACAGGGGCACGATAACGCAACAGCTACGCAAGCGCATCTAAACAGATGAAAAAGATCAGCCACAGGCATGAGTAAATGGACAAGAAGTTCAACGATTTTCTAGACAGGCTCGACTCGTTCATAAAGACTCTCAACAAGGAGAAGGGTGAGATGTAGAAGAGCATGAAGAACGAGTAAATTTGTGGCAATGGACAATGTGGTTTGAAGTGAAACGTTCCAAGAGATTGATCACGAGAATGCTACCCAATATGAACTGAATGAATTTCCCCATAATCAGTTTTAGTCACATGTTTTTCACGATGGCTCAAGGTGCGTATGGTGACCAACGTTATGAAAGCCTGAGAGTGTTCAACGACGTGGGCAAAGTAGGGCTGGGGTAACTGAACTACTCGGTGGCCCAGGCAGTGCAGCTTGACGCTTAAACAGCATTGGTATTGGGGGTTTGCATCGCACCGCTTGACTCAGCTCTCAATTCACTTGCGCGTGCACGCATCGACGCTTTCATATCCTCCTTCATTCCGCGAGCTTCTGCGTAGTTCTGTTCTCTTCTCTTCAACAACGCACATCTTCTTCTCTACCGAGCCCCTGCCGACAACAAGCAGACTGTGGCCAATCCCATAAACGTCTTTGCGACCAGCCAGCGCAAAACACCACCAGCCTGACGGTGACGTCGCCCGTATCTAGGGCTCTACGAACGGCGCATTCGGCTGCTTCAATGTAGCTGACATTTTCGCCGCAGGGTCATCAGTAATGCAGGCGCAGGCAAGCCAAGCCATCTCTGAGATCTGCGCGACCTCAATCTTCAATTGCCAACCTGCCGCAGTCACGAATGTTAACGGTCCGACCGAGACATACCCGGTGTCTTTGCGCATACGAACGTTATATCACTACGATCCATGATTAAGCAAGGATGGAATGATCAACATCGAGAATTGAAAGACATCGAGTACAGGACCAAAATTCTAGCAACAAAAGCAAAGCCATGAAACCCCCGAAACTTACACTCCATCCTCTGCAGCCTTTCTCTCCTTCCTTCGTGTGGCGCTCTGCCTGGCTAGCTGCTGCCGTCTCTCTACCCTCTGCACTACAGCAGGATCAATCGCCGATCCAGATTCTCTCGCCACTCTAACCAATCTTCCCTCTTCCTTCCGCTTCTCTGAGCCCTCTTCGCACTGGCCTGTCCCTTATCAAAATATAATATTGTCTTGCCCTTTCGACATGCCTCTGCCAAAGCTCCGGGTCTGCTCTTTCCTTGTCGTAGCGTTTCTTCTGTGCCTTGCGATTGGATTTCCTCGACGACTCACGCCGTTTTTGCCAAAGCTCCGGGTCAGCTCTTATCTTGTCGTAGCGTTTCTTTTGCGATATCTTTTTCTGCCCCGCAGACTTTCGTAAAGCATACGCCAAAGAACCAGGTCCAAAGATAGGCTCGAACTGAGGGATAGAGACCCGTAGCTGATCTATAGATCCAGGGTCATCCCAACATGCGCGAAGGAGGCCCTTGATAGCTTTGATGTGTTCCGTCATGGGGTTCACTTGCCTGACTGCCGAGAAGAGAGGCGTAGGACTATGTGGGAACTGCTTGAAGGCACGCTTCATTCTGCGTGATCCACACCTTTCGAAAGATCGGCGAAGCTGTTCGAGAAGCTCTGCATCATGGGCGGTACTTGAGTACGCGGCACCGTTCTTCGAAATGGCAGATCTGAGTACAGGAACCAGATGCAGTTCCAACATCGTCATAGAAATCGTACGCTGGAATTCGGAGAAATAGACGCCGACAAGTCGAGCTGGGTGCCACTGGATGCGATAAACATCCCCAAGAATGCTTGGGTCGAGGCTGATATTATTGTCGAGGGTATTCCCAGGTCCCACAATGGTTAGCGAGAATCCAAACACGCTAGTAAAGTGAATTCCGAAGACATTAGTGGCGATCCGAAGCTCAATAATGGTGGCGAGCGCAAGACGCAGAACTTCGTTGTGACTGATTGACTTGCAGTGTGTGTCTTTCGCATTTCGTCGACACTGCTTCCGAGAATCGACCCCAAACGAGTTAATCCCATAGGAACGAAGACCTAGAGATAGTATATTAGCTAAGAATAGGGCAATATATCGGTAGTTGGTACAGCGGCGCAGCCAACTGTGGCAAACGCGTGCTCTGGAGGCGCCTCACTGCGGATCGGCCCCAGGATGCCAGCTGCATGGAAAGACATTCAGGAATGCCGTTCCCTCCGCTCCAAAGGGTGTTGACGCAGGCAGGTCGAGTTTAGAGCGGCCTTACCTTCCAAGGTTGATATTACCTTTGCCCCAAACTGCGCTGATGGACGCTTCTCGCTGGCGGTGGCGGCGCCAAGCAGGGGAAGCCCCTTGCAGCCACGCTGCGCGGCGCCCGCCGACGTGCAGCCCAGCACCCTATTCTCTGAGCCATTACTTAGGTTGTTGAGCTACTGAGCAGGAGGAGTTAGTATCAAGGGTTTTCTGCTTTGCGATGCGTTCTTACAGCGCTCCGACGTTTGACTCAAGCATTGATATGTTAACTCTAAGACACATAATTGTACGCTACAAGTCGGCCGCGCTAGAGGAGCTGCGTTGACTTCCTAGGAGATCACCTCAGCCCCAAGGTGCGCAGCGCAGCCCGCATTGCATCGTTCTGCCGCACTAACGTCACCCACGCTCGCCTACCCGAAAAGCTTCCTTCGTTTCAAAACTGAGCAATGTCCTGCACCAAGGCCGGCGGGCCCGCCACCGGCCGAGTCGTCAGTAACGCGGCGCCAGTGGCTGGCCTGTTATTCCCTCCAGCATTGCGATTGTGAAGCAAGAATATTCCGCGCTATATCTTCTCGGACGATGCGCCGCTTGGCGGCGCCTTGACCCGGCCGGGCGACACGTCACGTCACATCGTCGGCCACCTTCATCATGCCGCAGCCTTGGCTCCAACGTCGGTGGTCCCGGACTCTATGAACGACGACCTTCACAACACAGCCGTGAATGCAGCCACGCGACGGTCATGGCATGCGTAGCGCATGTGATTACCGCCGATATTTCCATCTTCGACGACCATCTGCCGAGCAAAACCCAGTTTACCTGCCTACGTACCCAAACCCGACTGCATCAGAAGGCTTCATCGAGCCTCCAGCAAGCCACTGCAACTGCCACTACGACCCAGGCCCCTGTGCATCTCTGGTGTGCTTCGTTGGGAAAGGGCAGCGGGGACGCCGAGAGCTGAAAGCTCGCTTCATGCTGGACTCGTAGCCAATCATCGCTCACGTTTTGACGTCCTTCCTTTCACCGACGCTTTGCCGACGCTCACTTATACATCCACATGGGCAACGCCAACTGCCACTCTGACCCTCCAGTGCTGCTGTCCCAGCCGCGGGCATCACAACCCAGCGTGCATCGTCATGAGCATGACGGGGCTTTCTTGCGGACTATTTGCTCTCTTTGGACTAGACCGTCGACCGGCAGTATCGGAAACCCTGCTAAGCCAGCCAAGATACCTACGGACCGCAGCCTCGCTGATCGTCTAGACTGTGGAAGTGCAAGCCTACCACCTCCCCATGACGATACATTGCCATCTGCTACTCGCACGGGCTTCATTAGCCCTAGTTGGCAACAAGCACCTCTCTGACTATCCGCGGCGGTCCCGTAAGGGAAATGTGATGCTCAAGAGCATTGAGTTCATCTGGGCTAGTCAAGCTCGAGGCGGCCGCACATGTTTCCAGGTGCCGCAACGCAACACCCTGGCTATGCACTAGGATCCCAATATCAGCTCCCTTCCGTGTGAGCCACTATGCGTGTGGTGCGAATTCCTTTTCGAATATCTTGTAGTCCATGGGCCCGGTCAGCAGCGGCGCCAGCGCTGCATACTCCTCCTGGAAGCTGCCCAGCTTCACAATCCGATAGCCCATTCGGAGATACCACGCCTGCATCCTCGTTTTGAGCGCGTGCTCAAACGAGGTCGGCACTAGCAGCTCAAGCTGCATCTTGGCGCAGCCCTGGTTGCGACAATGATTCTCAGCAAAGAGCACCAACTCGCGACCCAGGCCGCCGCCGCGATGCCTCGCGTCAAGTGCCAGCATGCCAAAGTCGCCGAGTGTAGAGGATAACTGCTTGACGTGTACACACCCAATGACGGGTCGCTGCTCAGGCCGGAGGGCTGTGACTGAGGAGTCTTCCGATGGGCTCGCGTTGAGATATGCTAGAGCTAGACGACCGAGCTTGATGAAACCGGCGATCTCGGCCGGGCTGGTTCGTTGGTATCCAGAGTGGAAGATGCCGCTCTCAGCGTCGGCGTATACCTTGTTGACGAGAGATGCCACGGTCGAGGTCAGCTCGTGGTCTTGTGCGGCCTCGGCCGGGGCGAAATCGATGGTGAAGTCTTTGTTTGGCGGCGTTGGCGGAGCTCGGGACAATGGAGTCGATGTTCCTGGACTCGCACTTTGGTTGGGAGTGAGAGTCGAGTCCGGCACGACGACTCCCGAAACGACCTCCCCAGCCGCTTGCCTCGCCGATGTCATGGCTGACGAGGGAGACGCAGAGTAAGATACACAATAGGGGGTACTCGTTCGTAGCTAACGATGAAACGCCAGACCTCGGGAAAAGTCGATGATCTAGGCGCAAGAGTTGTGCTCTCTCATCATGCAACGGCGAATGCGGCTGTTGACAGGCACAGGGCAAGATCAAACCGTTCATACGAAGAGGACGTTGTGACTGTAAATTGCCCGATTGGCTCATAATTAGGAAGGACCTATTGTAAGACGTGGGCCATTATGTAATGTGCACGGGAATCTGACTGCAGGTCCGAAAGCACCTCTTGCCACGGCCGGGCTTGATTTAATTGTGAATGTCCTTGTTTTTGCCGGCAAGAAGCTGGAACGTGCCTGTTTCCGTCCCCTCTGGTCGCATGCGCGCATAGTAGGTGCGGATGCGCTCGTTGCTGATGAGCGGGAGCTAGCAGTTTTGCCACCAGCAGTGTACAAGTACCTGTAGCTTTGCCTGTGTTCTCTAGACTCTGGAGTCCTGGACTCTGGACCTCGGAAGGGAGAACTCATTCTTGCAGGAAACTCATGTCCGAATTGGTTCACATCTTGTTCAGCGCGTCGATGCGCACGTGCACGTTGCTGGCTCGCCGGGTGGGTGTCGTGGTCATACTTTGCCCGTCGAGGTCCAGCTCAGGCCCAGCCCTGGAGGTACTCCCACTCCCTTTTGAGCACCATCTGCGCCTGCACCTTTGATGCCGAACGCTGTCGATCTCACAACCTCACCCCCCTCCTCTGCAGAAGAGTCGATTTGATCCCACGACCACGACCACTATCGTCACAATCACACCCACCACCGCTTCTGAGAAACCAAGGCACCGCCAATCCCAGCATTGATTGAAGAGACGGCAATCGGTAGCCATGGACGAGCAATATGGCCCGATACCCTGCTCACCCGAGTACGAGGAGTACCTCCGCGAGCTGGTCCATCCCCACAGCGAGCTGCAGAGGGCAGGCTATGTTCTACGCCAATTTTCGTCTTCCGAACTTGACAGGAAGAGACGCTGCGAGCGCTGTTGCCGAGGTAGACAATTTCCCCACACCTTGAGCGGTGGCGCTCATGATGGCTAACTCCAACCGTAGCAATCGCCAAGAAAGGCGACAAGTCCATTTCGCTCCCGGGCAAGGCTACTGCGGTTCCCTCAGGCCGCCCTGGTCTGGAGTCAGCTGCACCCAAGCACCTCGACGGGGACGTGACCAAGTTCACTGCGGAACAGGCAGGCATCTCCAAGGAGGTTGAGAGTCTTCTCAGCGACCTCACGATTGGCGGTACGCCTCCTGAAAAGGCCTCCGAACATATTCTTCGTTGCAAGTTTCACCCGGGAAGGGTAGCATACAGGGTAAGGTGATGCTCATTCACCCCACGGAGCTGGAGCTGATCTGGCTTGGTTACAGAAATGGACTTGCTGCAACTCTCAGGTGCTCTCCAAACCTTGCACGGGCGAGGAGCACCATGCGCCGTGTGAGTACAGCAGCGGCGAGCTGGAGGACAACTGGAAGTTCTTCGCGACTCCTCCAGCGCCACCTCGATCACACCCTGCAATCGCCGTCGTGATTGACTGCGAAATGGGCGTGGCCGCTTCTGGGGAGTCTGAGCTGATTCGCGTCTCCGTCATCGACCACCTCTCCCGTGCGGTGCTCCTTGACAGCCTCGTCTGGCCCAACGTCAAGATGGCTCACTTCAACACGAGGTTCTCGGGAATCACGAGGCAGATGATGGACGACGCTCGGAGGCGACGCATGTGCCTGTTTGGCCGCGACAGCGCGAGGGAAGCAGTGTGGCGTCTTATCGGGCCCGAGACCATCGTCGTGGGCCACGCAGGACAAGGGGACCTCAGTTCGTTGCGGTGGATTCACACAGTCATTGTGGACACGCTCGTGATTGAAATTAGGAGACGTCGAAAAGAACGTGACGCGGAAGACGCCGCCAAGGCTGAAGACGCCGCCGCCAGGCTCGCCGAGCAAGCCGAGGAAGTCGAAGGCCCTGGGAAGAAGGAGAGCGGTGAAGAAGCTTCTACTCCGAGGCAGGAGGGTGGGCTATCCTTGAAAGCGCTGACATTGCAGCGACTAAATAGGGAGATTCAGATCCGGGGAAGGGGTCATGACAGCGTCGAGGACGCCCTTGCCACAAGGGACCTGCTGCATTGGCATGTTGCCGAGAGCATGCAGTGAGTGCAATGGAGATTCTAGCGAGGTTTTCAGACGGCCTCGCAGAGAGCCGTCGAACCTGTCGGCTGCCAGCCTTGGCGAGGAAGAGCGAAGTGCAAGTCGGAAACATGAGGATCTTGGCGTGTCCGCCTCTTTGACCTGGAGGAAGCTCTCCGTCTCAGCTGACTTGTGTTATCAGCATCCCTGACCAGCACGCGCGACTGGACTGGTGCTTTCACGAATGTGCCTGCCGATAGATCGGTGTAGTATCAGATCGTAAATCATGACTCGCATGATGGCACGTTCTCGGTGATTCGAGAGCCTTCGTCGGCCATGACACATCGTCCGCTGCTGGCTCGTAGCCTTCTGCCTCCTCTACTACGCAAGATTTCTCAGCCAAGCTCTCGAGGCTGGAAGTCATGGGTCTATCCAAGTGACTTCCACTACGGCGTCCATAATTTGGCCTCAATGGCCCTCGCACAGGTCTGGGGCAACATAGGCCGTCGCCGCAAGAGACCTTGGTCGCACGAGTCGACGAGAAGCAGAGGCGGCTCGCGGCCCTGTCCGTAGAGACGGGCCGCCGGCCCAAGGTTGGCTTGGGGGCAATGAGCGGGTGGCCTGGGCCGGCGAGGGGGCGGGCGCAGATGTGGCCGCTCACTTCAGCTACGGGTTCAGGGGCTTTCCCGTTCTGGGCTCGTGCCATGGAAATGCTCCAGACTTTCATCATCAGCATCACAAGCCCGCACTTGTACATGCCTATTGAGGTGGCGCGGCTGAATAATCGACTCTCGGCCAGGGATTAAACGTCGCATGCCTCAAGCGTGGCGAAAGGAGGTCGCCCCGGATGAGCAGCCAGCCCACAAGGAGCACGCTTCATCATTTCCTAATACACTGCAATGTAGGCATCATGGTGGTCGTTATATCATCGGCCGTATCATCGGTTCTCCATCGCTCAAAGCCAGCAGCTGGTATCAGATTGTAATGCTAGGCCCAAATACACGAACGCTCCACCTTGGTCCATTGAAACATCGTACGCATCATCCACTGTGGTATTCACAACGCCCGCCCGACGACAATGTCCACCCCTCCAACCCCTTTGCCCTCAGCCGGCCGCGTTGGTTTTCCTGATCGGGACGCATCTGTCAGCGTCGGGCTGTCGCATTCTCTCCCCGGGGCCGCAACGACGGGTGCAGCCTCTTCGCCCCTGTCCGCCCCAGCTTCACTCCAGCCACTCACGCTCACTCCACTGGTGTAGCGCGAGGAGCTGAGGCTGACGTGCCGCGTATGTGAGCTGTAGGCTGACGAACTTCTGGCCGTGTAGCGCGGCATCTGAGCGATGGCCATCTCCGAGCTCGCCACCACCCGAGATTCGAGTTCAAGGTCAAACGGATCAGAGCGGAACTTGTTGCGGCGATCGACAAACGAGTCTACGCTCTGGAGAGACTCGCGTTGAACTGATTGCGGGCGAGAAGCGGTCAAAGGAGGTGGGTTCCCAGAAGCGCGCACATTCGTGCTGAGAGATCGGCCGCGAGAACGAGGTGGGATAGCAGGGACGTAGGCCACAGAAGCCATTTGGTTATGGCTCAGGCTTCGGCTGTGGCGGGCAGGTTGTGTTGTATTGGGATCAGCGAAAGGATTGGTAGGTCCAGTAGGTTGATTTGAGTTTACAGCTTTGTCCGAAATTGCCTGAGCATCAGAGAACGGATTGAAGCTGCCAGAACCGTCAAAGCTGATGCCCAGTCCCGCACGGGATTCTGATCTGGTGTTGTAGGTGCTGGTGATCTGAGCCATATCTCCTGCGAGAGGCCGTCCCCGGTTGACTGGCACAGAATTATTGTAGGCCTTGTCTTCGGGCTTGCGAGACCACCAACCTAGCAGCTGGTCTTTGGCGGCACGCATATCTGACACTGGGCGAGCCCTAGGGGATTTCTCACGCCTAGCCATCGCTGCCGTCTCCAAAAACTGCGATGGGCCTCTGTTGAGGTTGACTCCGGGACTGTCGGTGGCGCCACTAGGTGATCTCGAGCGTCCACCGCGGAGGCCCAGCGCAGCGGCCAACTTGGTCGTCCCCTTCTTAGTACCGGCCGCAACACCTTGAATGTTGTATGCATCACTGCCTCTGCGATCTCCCCTTACCGTCGAAAAAGAAGACGGCAGTGTATCCTCCCCTCTCTTCCTGGCGGCTCTTCTTCGCCACAACCAAAGGAGTAGCAGCATCAGTGACAATGCCGCAACACCACCGAAGGCAATGCCGACCATCCCACCGGTGGATAGACCACGAGGCGAGGAGTGACTCGAGCTGTCAGCGGCGGGAGCGGTATCTTGGGGAGTGTTCCCCAGATTGCCTGAATGTCCGGGCCCTTCACCGACAGGGTTGCTATTCGGGGATTGAATCTGTCGAGAAGGGTCACCTAGCGCGGTTGTAGCTGGAACTGCCCGTGTAATGCTGCTCACGATAGATGTTATATCGACAGAAGTCCCTGCCGTTGGCACACTTGCCGATGTCTCGAGAGTGGTCCTTGCAGGTAGACTGGCATCGGCTATACTGGAGGGGCTGGGGGAGGCTGCATCTGCGGGAATGGGCGCTGGGCTAGGAGATGGTCTTCCATCTTCCGAGCCGAGGCTTGTGCTGGGCGTGGATTCTGCAAGTGGTACTGTTGCCGGCGCAGAGCTCTCGACCGGTAAGGGCTGTGCAGAGGCAGAAGCCGAGAGGCTGGGGCTCGTCTCCTGGCGCCGTGTTGCCTCTATCGCCGGGGCTCGAGAACGCTCCGTGGTAGATGTAGGCTGTTGCTGCGACGCCGCCGGATCTCGAGTCGCCGCTGCCGACGTTGAGTTCCTTGCTGAAGAGCTCTCTTCTACTAGTTGTGCGGGTAGCTGCTGTGGCATGGTTGCAGTCGAAGTCGAAGAGATAGTTGAGGTAGAAGTGGTTGGCGGGTTGAATGTGGATGTTGCAGAAACCGTGGTAGTAACCTGGGGAGTGGGTGGAGAGGCCGTCGACGTCACCGGGCCTGTAGACGCGTGTGAGGAGCTCGAAGTAGAATCAACAGTCGCGCTACTGTGTCGAGTGCTTGTCGTCGGTGTTGACGGAAAAGCGATCGCATCACCGAAACCAGAGGGCTCTGGTTTCGCGGTGGCATCGGCGGGCGTCGAGGTAGATACATCCTCGACGACGAGCATTGATGTGGGATCCTCGGAAGTCCTAATGGAAGGAGCAGCCAGCGTGCTTATGGCTGAGGAAATAGGCTGCTGGTCGGCTTGTATGCTGAATGTCGACGCTGATGTTGCGCACGCAGCCCTCGTGGCGTTGTAATTGATAGGAACGACGGACCGTCGCGGCATCGCTGTACATTCCCGGCCATTGACCACGGTAAGAAAAGCCTTTTCCAGCAAACTCGCCATGGCGAATCGAAGAAGACCCGCGATCCGGCCGCAGAGAGAGAGGGTTGAGACGATAAATGTATGTCGTTGACGTGATGCTGCGCGGGCCTCGGCCACTATGCTGCGCTCAGTTCATGTCGAAAGCCAAGCTCGCTGTGTCATCACCACAAAACTCGAGACGAGTAATATGAAGACCCGAAAGACACCCGAGCTGGCGATTAAAAATGATACACAGCCTATCTGGCCGTGGATCAGATTCTGGGGCGGAAGAAGAGAAATTTGAGAGTTCAAAATCACCGAGACAAGAAAAGGTGATTGACAAGCACAAGCCCCTCAGCAGCAGAGCTCCGGGGCTATAGCCTCCCACTCACTGACAAGAGGTCAAGCATTTTGGGACCGAGCGAAACACGGACCCGAGGGAAGGTTGCGCAAGTATGGGTGCAGGTTGTCAGAGGGGAGGTGGAACAGGGGTTGTCACACCCCTGATTTGCGACACATCTGAGGCACGAAGCATCGTCAGAGATGCATCGCAGGGGCCAGAGCGTTACGGGCCTGCCTCGCAGCGCCAGACAGGCCGACTACACAAGTCTTGGGCCTCTGAGCTTGTCTCGTGGGCTGCGGCCCGTTGACCTCGGGGACCGAGTTTCAAAGCAATCATTCCCTGCGCTGTTGACGATGGTGATGCAGTCAACCGATTAGCCGGCATCTCGAAACTGGCGGTGCTGCGACTCGAATTGATGGTCGGCTTGGCGACGCGACGCACGATTTGGGAGGCATCGCATCCGCCGCCGCTGTAAACGACAAGAACCGTGATGCGCACTGCTTGTGCTCAATACTCGGCGCCGCCCGAGGCTCGTCTTGGCGTCGTTGCCGTGGCACGAGGAAGTTTTGACGAGACCGAGATGGATCTGCTCCCGTCGAGCCTCAGCACGAAAGGGGGGTCAACTGATGCGAGCCACCGAGACGGGAAGTGGCATGCAGCCAAGCAAAGCGGCCGTCGTGGGGTCTTGACACTCAAAGGCGGCCTTTGGCTGGTGGCAGGTCCTGTTGGCACCAAGTTAGCACCACACATGCACGATGTCGGGCCAGCGTGGCAGATGGGCACGGAAGCTAAAACGCCTGGGCCTTGCCTGTCCCGAGGCACGGCGCCTGCAACAGTGCGCCGGGTGTGTCGTTGGGTTGGAGGCGATGATGGGAAGACCTCGAGAGTCGCCGGGCGTTTCGAAACATCGGAGCGTGGATGTGGCGTCTTCGAAACGGCCCTGGGGGGGCGCAGGGGTCCGGGGCATGGCGCCTGGAGAATCGCAAAGCCTCTAGCTGCGTCGCGTGGCCCTGGGTGATCCTGCGCCCACCCATATCGGTTTCACCGAGTCAAAAATGGTTTCTGAGCATCATTTTTTGCCGTGCCATTGCGAATCAGGCGGCAGTCCGAAAGAGGCCGGTAACGGCTGGAGATATCCGACACTGTGTTTGCCGTGCGAAGCAAGCTAAAGGCCCCTCGCCTTCTGAACAGTAAGGTACCCACCCACCTTAAGGTATCCGACCTGAATACATCTCAGGTACTGAGGTTCGTTCAGTGGGCTCGGGCCGCCGTGTCAAGCAATTAACCCGTCGAAGCCCCCTATCCCTGCCGCCCCCCCCCCGGTCGGCACTGCGACGTCCCCAGTCGCCCGCTGTCGGTCTGCCAACGACCCCCTTCGCAATCCACCCATGACACCCATAGAGCAACTACCAAGCTCGGCGCCTCCACGCACCCGTAACGTGCAATCCGTCCTTGGCGTCCTGAGACTCTTACAGGTACTCTACCTCACCGAGAAAGCTGTCTGTCACCCTCGTGCGCTATCCACGGGCACTTGCTACAGCTCCGCTCCGCTCGCCCCGGCCGTCGGTCCCCATTCCATACGGCCGGTGAGCCCGCGATCGTCGGACCGTTGGCCCGTTATCCTCCGTCAACGACCGTCCCGAACCATTACGCCACGGTAGCATCCTTTGTTGCCCTCGCTCGACGAGCCCGTCTCCTGTCTTCGACGTTGCCCGCGGGGACGGTCCTACCGGACGAGACGAGACAAGACCTGAGCAGGCCGATGGTGCCCGGGCTTGCCGACGTTACGCCAACGATCCCGCCCCTCCAGGCAACTTTGTTGACGAGACTGCCATCCCGCTGAGAGAATCTCAAACATCGACAGGCGCCAGGCTTGTTTGCTGGCTGCCCTCTTTGGGTGCTCTTCCTGGCGGTCATGTTTGGACCTTTCCCCTCTCTGGGTATGTTGCCTGTTTGCTGGGCCGGAAACGTGTCTCATTGCAGAAGTCCCAATGGGTCTGGAAGCCGTCTTTGCCCGAAGCCCCTCTGGCACAACGCCGAGCTCTTTTCTTTCGTGCGCTGATTGTCCTTTGCAGCAAGTTTGCCTTCCAAGGCCAAGATAAAGCCCAGCGATATCCCGGCTCCCACGCCCATCAACCTCCCGCGCTATCAGCCTTATGCCCAGGATGACCAGACAATCGACCCGTCCGAAGCATTGCCGACGCTTCTGAAGTTGACAGGCCGCTCCACCGGGGCCTTGGGACCTCTCGGGTTTTCAGCAATCGGTCTCGACCTCAAGCTTGATGCCTCAGCCCAGGATCTTGTGCCCGACCCATCCTACATTCCCGACTTTTGTCGGTGGCATAATCTAACAAGGGACGAGTACCCAGGCGAGGACGCGGTGACCCGTCGGCCGTTGAGGACCGGCAACTCGTCGCCTGGCTGTCAGGTCTACCTCGAACGCGAGCGGGAGCTTTCAAATCGCAATGAGGACGCCTTTCGCACCGTCAGGAGAATATCCCCTCCCAAAGGCCAACAGCAAGCTCGCTTGGGCAATGCCTACGAGTTCTTTCGATGCCTCGAGCTTTTCACGACATACTGGGATGATCCGACTCATCCACCAGAGCTTCCTCCATCCCCGGAAATGTCTGCTGCCGAGACCGCGACGGCGACAGCCTCTGAACAATGTTTGCCCGAGGATGCGAGGCAGGCCGAGGCGTCGATTGTCGTGCGAACATCTTCTGGCCAGACTATGCCTCCCGAGTTCCGCCAACACCTTGTTACGGCCTTTGTCAAGCTGGTAGCCTACGACTTTGGCTGCAACGTTTCCATGGCTCGCGTGGAACCCCGCCTGCACATGAACTCGCCCGAAGGCCCTCGTCAGCGCAAGACGTACACCCCGTCAGGCTGTCATTTCATCTTCCAAAGTCCAAGGACCCGCGAGGCTGCCCGATCTGGCCTGGTGTACGGCCCCGTTGTGACTGTGAGCACCAGGCCTACAGTAATGTTCACCAATCCCGACGTGGAAACGGCCCAGTCGCTGGACCTCAAGAGAGCTGGCTGCGGCGCTCATTGCGGCGCAGCACCGGGCGCGAGAGGCCAAGACAGAGACGCGGTTCGGCGAGGGACAATGGTGGACGTCCAAGCGTCGATGGGGCGGCGGCTCGGGAGGCCCGATTGGCCGCGAGATTGACAAAGACGCGGTTCAGGGCGACAAAGATGCCAGACCAAGTGACGGTGACGGCCTGTCTACGCCCCCTCCTAAGAAGGCGCGCAAAAACCTGTCCATCTACGACAGTTACCGCATGGTACGACCGCCGTCGTCGGCTTGGGACCGCAAGGCCAAGTACGAAGCCATTGGAAAGGTGCCGGGGGCGGATCACGACAACATATACGTTGTGAGCTCGCTGTTTCACCACATTTCCATCCTCCGAGTCCGAGTGCCGCTTCGGCTGCTCGAGGTTCTGGACGGGTCCCCGGAGCCAGATCTCTCCAAGCGCAGTTGGGGCAAGGTCATGGCATGGCGAAGCCCGTGGTACGATCTGTTTGCTTCGCAGCAGAGGATTGCAGCCATGCAGCTGCTGTGGGCGGTGATGGCCTACCAGATGCGAAAGGATGCAGAAGCGCCCAATGTCACAATGGCCGATGCGTGAATATCCGACCAAGACTCACTCAACGCAGAAAAGGCCAAGTCGGAGAGGGCTTGGAAAAGAGGCCTGATTGGATGCACGGGCAGAGTGCTTCGAACATGCAAGCGAAGGATATATAGAGTTGGCCTTGCACAGCAGCAGGCAGGGTCGTTGCGCCGCAAAGGTACGAGCTCATGGAGAGATTGGCCATCAAGACGTGGCGGGTTGCAGTAGAACGGGCTAGACAAGACGCATGGAACCACGGGCACGACACAGATTTGACTGACGACAAGAAGCGTACTATATACGTATCGAGAAATCAGCGTAGGAAAGAGACGAACAATGCCTACCTAGGAAGTGTATGAAGTATGCTTCGAGGTTGATCACAAATGCAGCCATTGAAGCACTTGCACTTGCGGCCAACAGTTGCAGATACGAGACCAATCAGGGCCTTCAGCTAGTTGCCAAAAGCCCCCTCGGAGGTTTCTTTGAAAGGGACCGATAATGAGTGAGCTCGATGCAACATCTATTCCGGCGCCGCCATGACATCATAAGATGGACAAGTGTGACCCGACCGCTCTGATTGGCTAGAAATACACTCAAAGCTCGACGTGTCGCGACGCGTCGCGGACGCGTCGCCCCGCCGCGAGGCGCGTTTAGCATCCATTCTAGCGCGTGTACGGGCGCACCTCGGTCCAGCTACTCCGTACTTCGCGTGGCGATCGCGAACTCCTGGCATGCATGACTCGAGGCAAATGACACCTGACGGCTTGGCGTCAAAGGCTTGGGTTCACGGACAGGAAAAAAGAAGCATGATTTGAGGTGCTATGCCAACACTATCAATCAGTCGGTCAACTCCACGTGCTCCGCGCCTGCTTTGCCCCCAATCACTGCGCTCCTTTCCAGCCTATGCGCACCCTATGGTGCCAAATAAATGCGAAGAGTCCATCAGCCGTGTGGTCTTGATCCAGAGACATCGCTATCAGGCTCATCTCACATCTTCTGCGCTTCGACGCCAGGCGCACTCTCGAGTCCGGGACGACAATATTTCTGGCTCTCCTGTCCGTCCTGCCGCACAAGTCCAAACACACTCGGAACCAAATACTCGAACAAGAAACATTACAGTGCGGAGCGCAGTATGTGCAGTCATGGTATCATATACACGCGGAGAAAACATAAAAGGGGGTGGGGGATATGACAAATGGCGGTGATCCCATCGTGTTCTGAAACGTAGCCATACGAGAGCACTAAGCCAGCGGTTCCTCGAATGTCAGTCGTCTCCTAGCCACGCTGAGGGGTGTTCGGGCAGGGCCGGGCGTCCTCCACTGCTTCTGCGCGGGGCTCGGCGTGATGTGAACAAAGTCGGCAAAGTCGAAACCCTGTCCAGGCGTATTAGGGAACAGATTGCCTCCGCCGGGCGTCGTCATCATCGACGAGGGCAGCTCCAGCTTGGTGTTCTTTGGCGGTGGCGTCGACAAGAGCTCCATCCGACCATTGTTGGATTTGACTGCAGGCGATGGCGACGCCGCAAGGTAGAGCAGCAAGTCTGCGCCCTCCTCTCCAGTCTTGCCTCCATTTGCTGCAGCAGACCCATCCTTGCCCCGTTTGCTGCCCAGACTCCGAGTCTGCATTGGCGGTGTGCGAGGGGGAGATGAGCGCAGATTGTCTACACTGAAAGAGTGCGCCGGGAGGTCATCGTCATCGTCGGACGGAGCAGCAAAGTTGGGGGACTTCAAAACGCTCGTCAGCCGCCGTTGCTGGAAGAAGGAGACGTCAGGCCCGGCCGACGTCGTAAAGTGTGGCAGTCTGCGGGGCTTGATGGGTGAAGATTGTGCCAGCTGGTGGCTATCTTTCCATGTTGCGTGACCAGAGAGGGACTTGTGTGCAGTGGGCGATGCGCGGAATCGCTTGCTTGGGCTCGAGGCCGTGTGGTCGAACGAGGCAAAGTAGGTGCGCTTCCGGTGGCCGGAGCTCCCATTGCTGGAGCCGACGCCATCTGAGAAAATTGGAGCCTTGAGAGGCGAGCTCATGAGCGCCCTTGTCGGGTATGGCAGGTCAGATGCGCTGGACGAGGAGTCGGAGAGAACGTCGCCGTCGTATAGGCGCTTCCGTCTTATTTCTTCCTCGAGCTTCGGTTCGATGGAGTCGAGTGTGAGATCTTCCCAGCCGTGCTTGGTCTTGAATTGTGCGAGAGCGAGGCGATTCTGCAATCGACGAGCAATCTGTAGCGAGTGCGAGCTCTTGTCAGCGACGCTTGCCCTTTGATTCCGGCGCGGCAGGGGGAGGCGAGGAGAGAGAACATATGTGCCATGCGCGAGTGGCTACTTCATCCCTTGACGTACCTTGCTGACTTCTGCACGCTTGAGCACGCTGTCGACGACATCCTCGGGTTGCTTTTTCCACGGCGACGACATGGTCTGCTAGAAATAGGCGCACGGCACTGATGAGTCTGTTGGCAGGTCTTCAGGTCGCTGTCGCTTGTCGTCGTCGCAAAAGGATTGTGCTGTTGGTGGTGGGAGTCAAGGGAGGCAAGGGAGGAGGGGGGAGGGAGTGCAAAGCTGAGCGTGGGAGCGGGTGGCCGGGTGGGTAAGACGGAGCCAGCGCCAGGGCAGCTGTTGGGCGGCTAAAAACGCCCGGCCGTGTAAGCGACTTGCACGGGCGTGAGGGGTGCTGTGCGCTGCGGTGCCGGTGCTGTATCGGCGTTCGCCCACCCGGGACTAAATATGGAATTGACGTAAGGTACTGATGAAAGGGCTGCAACTCTGCGTCGTCGTCTCAGGTTCTCTGCACCTTGTCACGGCGACCAGCGGAGACTCTGAGCAAAGCCTCGTCTCGCTTCGTAGCCAGCGAGTCGGGCAATGCAAAATAGCCAGTGGGAGACGAGGTGGATCTTTGTTCTTCCTTTCTTCTTCTGCGTTGGCCTTGCCATCCATGTCTTGCCCTTCATTCGTACCTTACTCAGTACCTCGGAATTTGCGTAGGCTGTGGGAGCCGCCGGGAACATAGGGTATGTATTCATTGCATGCCACCCCAGTATGAAGACTTTTGACGCCCAAGTCAATCTGAGAGCCAAATCAGAGGGCGTCGCTTGGAGTTCTTAGTACAGAGTACGGACAAAGAAACTACAGAGTACAAGGATTGGCCTCGTTGTCCCGTTCACGACTCATACTCTGATTTGAAGGCTGCAAAGCAGCCCTGCATCCTGTGCCTGGTAAGCATTCTTCCGGGCATTGGCCCGCGCATGCCCGGCACTGCGATTCGTGGCGCCCTTGACCTGCGTCCCGCCTGACGGCTGATGAGAGCGAACAGCGCGGTACCTGGGAGCAGCGCATCATGCCACGCAGCTTGCAGCTAACGGGAGCGGTGGGGAGATGCCGAACTTGTTCGCTGCCCTTGACCCTCCCATCATTGGCCGTGTGCCCCGTTGCCATGTCCAATAGCAGGCCATGCCCAATAGCAGCCCCCGAGCTGGCGTCGTGAATAGGAAGGTCCCAGAGGGAGCGGCTCTTCTCCTCCGTTGACAGAGAGGGCTCAACTTGTCTGCATGCCCTGATTCGAGGTTCACGGTGCGCAGGCGTTTCGACGAACACGAAGGCGTTTACAGCATCTTGCGGGTACTTGACATCGCTTGGCAGGGGGTGTTGCTAACGTCTGATAGCCTCACGAGACGCTTGCAAGAGTAACGGGCACTACCCGGTGCGTCGGTCGGCCTTGAGCACCTGAAGCAAGCAGAACAACGACCGATCACTGCACGGCCGGAGCACGGCCTTTCAGAGCCTGCTTCGGCCGAGAGCATCAGCTGTAGGCCAACCGCTCCTCTATAATACCATCTTGAGAATAGGCGGAGACGCAACAGATATCTCAGTGATTCCTTTTGCAGCGAGCCAACCACGTGGTGGAAGGTCCATGCGGAAGGCTGGCACATGGCCAAAGGTCGCGGAGCCGGTGAGTGCCCGCTCGGCTTGATTAAGGTAAGGTAAGCAGCGCCGTCGTAGACGGCGTCTTTGTTCATCTATGAGCGGCAGGTTCGCTTCCACTACCGTCGCGCACCCCGCGGCTCGGAGGCACGGAGCCCGCCCATTTCCCATTCCGGGCCCATCCAATGAAGGGGTCAAACAGACTACGAAGGTACGGGCTTTGCAGCTGGTGATTCAACAGGCTTTCGTCTTCAAGCGCCCTCGAGAAATGCAGCGGGTTGTTCTGGTTCCCTGTCGGCCGGGGCGGATAGTGGGGTTCCATGATCGAGATCGGGGACAGCTGCTTGGCTGCATTTCCCTGTTTCTGTAAGAGCACCGCAATCTAGTCCGTAGGTCGGGGCTGGGATGCGCATCCAGCGTGCATCGCGCATTCCGGCGCAACTGGCAAAGGCGATCCAAATGCCTCGTCAGGGCCGGCGCATCTGTGGCGGAGCCCGCGTCTCGCCGTCGTGAACCACCTGTCTCAGCACATAGTGAGCCATGTTCAAGAGGTCAACCACGCCCGCGACAGCACTGAGCGCGAGCTGGCCAGCGGCAGCACCTGGTAATACCATGCCCCCGAAGCATGGCAATCCAGGACGAGCCAAGACCGAGTTCCGGTTAGTGGATGATCAGCAAAGCGGTGGCGGGGCAGACCGTGTTGCTGCATGCGGCCAGGCGCAGACGTGGTGGTGTGGTCGTGGCGCATCGCGGCCAGCCTCCGAGAGGCTCGCCACGACAGCTCGAGGCTCATGCACGCACCGAACCGAACCAGTTGACGGACGCCCAAGCCGAGCAGCCAGGAAATTCAATGTACAGACGTATTCGCAATCTGGGTTTTGTGCAACCACGGCAGACAAACTGGTAATCAGACCTGGCCGCAGCAGCAGATGCAGGCTGATCGGACAACAAACGCCGTCGGGTGCAGGATCTGGCTGCCTCGAGCACCCTCGTCGAGTCGCATCACGTTGCTTGGCAGCAGCCGCGAATGTGACCGCGGGAGGGTTGATACGGGCAGAGGCACCATCGTCTGCTGAACAGTGCTCGCAGTACTTTGCATGCTGGATGGATGACTATGCCAAACCCTTCGGGCTGTGTGTGCAGGCACGCGGGCCGTATGAGCACGAGCACCTGTGGGCACTCTCGCGGCACGGCGAGGTATGGAGCAGAACCTTAACGGGAGCTACACTTGTTATTGCAAGGGGATTCGGCGGGTTCGCACCATCCTATCCGCTTCGGAGCTGCGGACACACCCGCCTGCCGCTCCACAGCGCATCGCAAAGGGCCAGCGCCCGGGTGGTGCAGGAGGATGGTGCAATGTACTCGTACGGCGCGTTTCCCGCCAAAAGCCGCCCGTGGTGATCCGTTACCTCGTGCATGCAAGCCTCCCGAGGAGGACTGGCGACGAGCCGGGAAGCCGGACCGACGAGAGACTGGCGGTCAATTGCATTCTTGGCCGTTTGCGAATCAACGAAACAGGCCCCGCCAGCTCTCCAGCCCCAAGAAGAAGGTTCCCTGGTTTCCAGCCGCCATCAAACAAGGCGTATTTTAGAGTCCAGACGTCATCGATCCAGGACCAGCGGCGCACCCCCATGTCGCTGCTAGATCCGCACTCAGCGCTGCGCCGTTTTGAAGATGCCGCTAATTAGGCTCTAGCACTGTCGGCTCTCCCCATGAAAGGCACCTCGGAGCAGCACTGCAGCTGCCGACCCAGTTTGCCAGGCTGGTGCTGCCCGGAGCGCCTATCGTTTCGGTCAATTGGGCCCAATGGCAATTTGCTGCAACTGCAAGTGACCCCCTAGAGCATGTACGTTGGACGCAGCTGCGGCAGGGGACCCGCAGGCACGCAATCGGCCTGCACGGCAGCCAAGCCCGCCCGCACCCCCATTACGGGGAGCTATCGGCTTGACGCCTCGCCGTGGTGGATGGTAGAACGTCCATGTCCAACCTCGTCCTCCCAAGCCCAAGCTCGGTTTCGCCTGCCTCAGCGCACCTACGACTTTTTCTTTCCCTCTCTCTCGTCACCTGTGCGTCGTCGTCGTCGTCATCGTCGTCGTCGTCGTCGTCGTCGTCGTCGTGCCTTTGTATGCGCCTGCGAACCTTGCGCCGTCCGTCGTCCTTGCTGTCATCCAGTCCTCTCCAACCAGGCTTAATGTCGGATTCCTTGTACGCAGCTTACGCCACCGAACCCTCCGATCGTTGACGCCGACACGACAACCTCACTCCTCGGCCGCGGTCCGCGCGCGTTCTACTGGCCCTGAATAGTCCGCGCTGCCACCCTCGACTCGACCTTTTTGGGCCTCCCCCCCTTGTCCAAGGGCCAGGGACAAGGAGCTCGGTTGACCCAACTGCCACTTGTCGTCGACGGTGAATCTCCAAGAGCCAGAACTACGCGGCAGTCGTCACAACGCTTGTGATATACACCCCGGTCCACACCGCCGGCCATGGCTCCGAGCTTTCTGAGCATCAGAGAGCTTCGTCGTCGCTCGAGAGCCAGCTTCCGTACCGAGAATTCGACCGATGCTTCCAGCGATGGCGCTGTGAGCCAGGGAACCTCTCCGTCCAGCGGATCCGTCACGCCCCCTTCCATTGCCCAGGATTCTGATCCTGCTCTCGACCTTCAGGTCAAGGCTGGCTCCGACTCGCAACGACAGAGCCACAATGGCCTACAGCAACAGCAGCAGGCCCGTCCCATGCTAGCCCCGGGAAGCAATAGCAGCAGATACAGCGTCTCTGGCCTGTCAGGCCTTGGCGCTCCCTCAATAACCGGCAAGAGCAGCATACCATTATCCAAGTATGCGCCACGTGTGCGCAACGTACCGGAAAGCTCATGGGTGCGTTCTCATCACAGCTCTCTCTGAGGGGCCTCGTGCACCTTTATGCGTACAATGCAGATTTCGGCTGCTGCAGATTCGCGCGTTTCAGACTCTCGCTGACCTTGAGCAGGTATATCAAAAGGTCCTCCTCGTGCACGGCGTCATTGGGGAGCCAGGGCTGCCTCCAATCGATGGCAACGTTACCGTCAGCAGGTACGACGATGGTTTCCCTCCCATCAGCTGGCCAGTGTGCGAGTCCCATTTCAAGGCTCTTGTCTACCTGCAGCCAGGGCCAAACAAATTCAGACTGGACTTTTCCAGCCCCAAACTTTCGCACAGCTCCTCCTCTAATCCTATTCACGCCTCCTACCTCACGCTCCACATGCTGCCGACGCTGAACGCGCCCCCGCTCCAGCTCGCCATTCTTTTAGGCAAGGATTCCACAGCAACCTTTGATGCTGCGCCAGCTAGAGCAGAGAGAGAGGGCAACGGGCTGGAGACGGCCATTAGGAAGTTTCGCATGGCGGCATATCTCTGGCAGGCCTTCACGGCCGACCAGATGTCGCGGCATAAGCTGGGCCGACGAGTCTTCGGCTTTGAAGAGGAATGGGGGTTGGGTTCTTCCAACTACCGGGACAGGGAAAACGGCACCATGCGGTCCGAGGCGAGGATTCACGTCATTCGCTCTGACAAGACAGTTGCCGAGCTGCGGGACCTGAACAGGGCGCAGCAGAATGAGAAGGCCACCGACAAAGATGCACTGTTTGGCATTGCGGCCGATGCGGTCAAGAAACACTTCAACCCGCTTCCCGGACAGAAGCATTATGTCTCCGTTCTCCTGCTCGACGCCCATTGGGACGCCAAGTCAAAAACCATCACCGGACACGCAGCCTTGGGGGGCAACTCGGGCGACTTGCAGCTAGCCGTCTTCGGCTCGCATTGTCTCCACAGCTACCCTTCTAGTTTCGAGGAGGTCGTGCCCGCCTTCACAGACTGCACTCCTACTGATACCAGATATTTGGCGAACGACTGCAGCGATGCCGGTAGCTCATGGGAGGCCGCAAACATCGGCATTGGTGCGCACTTGCATGAAACGGGCCACTTGTTTGGCTGCCCGCACCAGGAAAACGGCATTATGTTTAGAGACTATGTCGTTCTCAGCCGGTCGTTTGTTTCTCGTGAAGCTTACTCGACCAGGACCAAGTCAAAGGGTGGCTTGGCTCTACAGGGGGACGAGTGTGGATGGCACCGGCTGGACGCCCTACGTTTCCGAGCACATCCCGCCTTCAGGTTGCCGAATGACCCGCCGATGAATCAGGACGAAAGTGTCCAAGCATTCGCAACAGAAGGTGGCAGCGTCCTGGTCATGGCGGCGACAGGTATCTCATTTGTGGAGATATTCGGCGAAGGCGACGACGTTTGTCATGCGTGGATCGAGTTGCCGATTGAGAATGATCCGGTGCAGCGACAGATTACCCTTGACGATCAAGATCTTCGAGCGAGACTACCCGATGCCATGAAGAAAGGCCGCCTCGGCGTATCGATAAAATCGCACGGCGGAGGCTCGCTGGCCATTGATGACTTCAAGGCATTCACCAGCAAGGAGTCACTCGTTAAGCTCGGAAACGGCAGCGCAGCTTCGCGAAGCACTCGATTGGGCGAGTCCAAGTTGGAAGGGAGCGAGTCGCAGGACGTCGTCTTCACCAGCGCCGTGAAGCAAGACAGAGTGATGTCACGAATTATTGTTTACCACGGCTCCGCCATCGATGGGCTCGAGTTCGTATACGATGACAGCTCTACGCAACTCTTTGGGAAGAAGGGCGGGAAGGAGGGTGGCGATGTGATTGA
The DNA here is from genome assembly GCA_024340015.1 of Tolypocladium ovalisporum. NCBI lineage: Eukaryota > Fungi > Ascomycota > Sordariomycetes > Hypocreales > Ophiocordycipitaceae > Tolypocladium > Tolypocladium ovalisporum. The sequence continues at coordinate 127,595 of JALHBZ010000039.1, read as the reverse complement.
GCTCGGTACGTTATTCTCGCATCACTTGAAGTTCCGGCCATGCGAATGCTAACTTTGCCAAGACCGTCGTCGCTGCGAGTATCTAAGTGGCTTCGTCGTAAGAGCCGGCTTCTGGATCGATGGGTTGCAGATATTGACCAGCCTTGGGCGCAAGTCGCCCATGTTTGGAAATGCACATGGCGGATCTCTGTATGTTGCCGCCCGGACTGGACAAGGATTGCGTTGCTGACCATACGCAGGCACACCTTAATTCCCCCGCGTGGGCACTCGATCTGCGGCGTCTCGGGATCGAGCGGCGCATGGGTCGATGGCTTTTCTGTTCTTGTCAAGCGGTAAGGCCAGCCTTGGCCGTAACGCAACTCATGTCGATTTCACTATTCCGTCATACGCACACAGTACATAGCAAGGTGCGTAAGGCCAGTACGGGGTGCATTGCAGTGCACAACAGGAGCCGACTACCCCCAGCTGGAGCGCTGGACGGACGTCTCATGGCCGAGGATTTTGCGACAAAGCCTCTGCCTGGAAACGGAAAGCATATCTGCATCAGGGCTACAGTTTTTCATACAGCTCAATCATCAGGAAATTCGGTTCCGGTTGGCAATAAACGGGTACATCATGGGCTGAGGTGGATATCACGCCCCGACCGAGGCACAGCCAGCACACGGGGAGGACAGGATGTGGCTTGAGTTGGTACTATTTCAACTAGACGCGCAAGGAGGTTCGACAGACAGTTTCTGCCATTACGGCATCAGTGTAAAGTTGGCGGATGCGTTTGATGGGCACCAGGATCCTGTATTGTGTACCGGATGATGAAGTCCGAGAAATAGACAATTCGGTGACTTCTGAGACCACACAGCCAACATCTTTTTGCCGTCGTCATCGTTCTTCATAGAACACTACCGATCACGTAGGCAAAGTACCTATGCATTTGGAGTCATGTCTCGCGGGACCTTTCACGGGGTCAGTGTACAATCACGTGACTACGCTGCTGTCCAGTCGCAGAGGCAGCGACCGGTTTTTTGGGGACGATGACGGCATCCTCCACAAACTGTTTCGCACCGCCCTGTTGTCGAGACTCGCGCATCCAATACCAGGTCACGCCTTGGTCGTCACCAGCAGCCTCCTTCATTCTTCCTCTCCTTCGATCATCTCTCCTCTCCATCCGCCTGCCCGTTGCCTTCCTACTCGCACCACCAGGTGGCTTTCCTAAACACCGCATACGTTGCAGCGACTTCACCCCCCGTTATCAGGTTTAGACCATGTCGAAGCGAAGCGGCGCCATGGCGTTGAACTCCAACGGTGCTGCCGCCGCCAAGGACGGCACCTCCAACCAGCCTGGTAGGTCTTCCTGCCGAGCACGACTGCTATGGGCGGACCAAGTTTTCTAACAGGTACATGTGCGAAGCTATAGACAAGCAGAAGACGCTGCTGTCCGCCGACGTGGGACACTTCTCTCTCGTGCGCGCGATGCATTTGGCCGACCTGATCACTCTTATGAACGGTATGCGAGGAACCTGAAGCTTGCCTCAAGGTTGAGCGTGCGTGCATAGGGTTGCTAATGCGGCGGACAGGCTTTTGCGGCGTCATGTCCATCTTCACGTCGCTGCGGTACTGCCTCGGTGACCCGACCTCGCTCGACAAGGTGTGGCTTGCGCTGGGCTTCCTGCCCTTTGGCTTGTTCTTCGACTTTTTCGACGGCCGGGTTGCGCGATGGAGGAACAAGAGCAGTCTAATGGGACAGGAGTTGGACTCGCTCGCCGACTTGGTACGGGCCCCCAGCAGACACTTCGCATTGCTCGCGTCGTTGAAGCTAACGAAAAGTCCTGTCGGCAGATTTCATTTGGTGTCGCGCCGGCCATGGTGGCCTTCACTATCGGCCTACGATCTGTTCTCGACACCGTTGGCCTCACCTTCTTTGTCCTCTGCGGCCTCACCCGCCTCGCCCGGTTCAACGTCACTGTCCAGGTCTTGCCCAAAGACGCCTCGGGCAAGAGCAAGTATTTCGAGGGCACGCCCATCCCTACGTCCCTCGGTGTCGACGCCATCATGGGCTACTGGGTCTATCACGGCTGGATTCTTGAGAACCTGCCCCTCGGTGCTTGGTTCCAAGGCTCTATCTTGGAATTTCACCCCGTAGTGCTGATGTTCATGGTGCACGGCTGCTTGATGACCAGCCGGACGATCCGCATCCCGAAGCCTTGAACAACGCATTGCATACCGCTGGTGACGAGTTTGGGGGCAGAGCGCTCTGTGGCGAAAGAATCGTGATGTGGCTGTTCTTTCCTACATCCTTATATCAGTGATTGAGCAGCACACGATCAAACAACGACAGAGGGCGTTGCGGCAGATGGATGTGAGATGAGGAAATGGTTGGGAAGTGCAGACATGAGATGGTACACACGGGACTCGGGAGGCGAGTCTCTTTCGATTCCTCCGACTGAAGCATGGGGGAGGGAGGCGGACCCTGGTCGCACGAGACTGGGCACGATTGAAGCTGGTGACCGTAACCACAAAGATAAATGATACCCCGCTGCCTGCAAGAAGTTATTGTCTGTGACCACTTCAGTTTCGTGCCTTGTGTGGTGGCGCAGCGTGTGAAGTCATCGACAGTCGTGTCTCGCGTAAAAGTCTCTCATCGCTACGACATGGATGCACGGTGGGAGTAGATACGACAGCGAAGACCATTGCTACTTGTTATCAGCTGCGCTCACCAGAAAGAAGCAACGTGGCAACAGCTCACAACACGACTGGGCTATCGCGCAGTTTACCGAGTATGTTACATTGTCTTATCAGACATGGGAAATTACCTCCTCCAGAGACTCTCCAACATGAAGCGACACTCATGCAGCTACAGGCAGCCAGCAACAGACGGGAGTTTCCTTTCCCGGAGAGGCTTCGTTATCCTTGAATGTCCAATTGCAAAAGGTTCATTTCGATACTTGAGCGTGACGACGGAAAGGAACAACAAAAGCCACAATGAAAGGGGAGCAAGATTCTGCACAGTACGCGGCATGCACCCGAAAACAACAGGGGCCTGATCGAAACAATAGCACCGTACCCCCAACGAATATGGCGCTCTACGGCGACGCGAGGCTGCTCCCCTTGGGGAACTTGCCGGGTATGTGCAGGTTCGAGATGGTGTCGGTCCTGGTCTCCGTCGCCGGTCGGTTCATCCTCGCATCGTCCGCCAACAGCGTGTCACCTGGCATCATGTGAGCGGCCGCCTGCGTCTCGGGTACAGATTGCAGCGCCAACTCTTGCCGCGTCTCGGACTTGGGAACGCTGCCGGCGGTCATGCCGAGGACGTTGGCGTTCTCCCTGCCAATTCCAGTGTTGATGTAGTTGACGCCGTTTCTTTGCGTCATCTCAGGCCCTGCAGCGCCGCTGTTCTGCTGCCTCTCGAATGCGCGTCCCTCGGCGTCTATTTGCCTATGCTGCAGATCGTCACGACGCCCCTCATCCAGACCGTGCTGCCCTTCCTCGGCAGCCGCCAACTGGCGGGTATCTTGATTGGTGTGCGATACAAACATGGGAGCTACAGAGTATCCGTCTTGGCGATCTTGCGCCGCGTGGTATTGCTGCACCGGCTCGCTCGTGTATGGGTTCACACCGTCGCGGTGCGCCTGCTGGCTGGCGAAGGCCGCCTGTGATGGCATTTCCTCCATGGGAGTCCGTTCTGTGCCTCCATAACCCTGATGGTGATCGTAGTCCTCGTGCCAGTGGCTCTCGGCGGCAGCGATGGCTGGGGTATCCGATTGGTGTTCCTGGTGACCAGAGCTTACACTAGACGGCGATTGAGGGGCCTGTAAGCCTCGCTGCGCGTTGACTTGGATATCAGATGGGAACCGCCCACCTGGTTGGGATCGTCGGGACACCAGTTCTGGTCGGGGCTCTGGGTTCATATCCACCTCCTTCGCGGAAAAGGGCTCGTCGTCGTCGTCGTCAATGATTCCGTCACTGCTTGCCGAGCGGCGCGAGGATTGGCTTAGGCTCCGGGAGTGCGTGCGCACGAAACGGGTGCGTTCCTCGGGCGTCTTCTCCGTCAGGGCTTTGATGTCCTCATACCAGGCCATCATGGTATCATGGCTCTCGGCGCGGAAGACCCACGTGTGTCCGCGGTGCATCGTGCCCGTCTGGCGGCCCTTGAGGATGAACTTGTTGGACGACCCGCCCTCGGATGAGTGCGAGCCCACCTTCTGCTCCGGCAGGTAGAGCGACATGACCGGGGCTTGCGCCTTGTCCGCCGACTTGAACTCGTGGAGGTGGGTCGTTGAAAGCACATACCTGTCAAGACGGAGCAGGTTAGCTGTGAAGCTTTAAAGAGTCACGGGAGACCAGTCGAGTGAGGTGAACTGGGCCACTTACCAGCCAGCTGTGTAGCTCTTGAGGTACTTGCTCTTGCGCTCCAACAGACCAGCACGAATCTCCTGGGCCGCAACGTGGTCCTGACCGGGATAGTGAATCTGCTCGGCAGACCGCACAGGCATCGTCGGGTCGATAATCTGCTCGTCGTGGGTAACGAAATGTATCCACTCCTGGTCCTTGGGCATAGCAATTGGGCCGTCGCGGAGCTCCTCGATGACACCGTAGGCATTGTCTGCCTCGCGCTTGAGAATCCCGGTGTAAGCGTTGTAAGCCTTTTGGATTTCGCCAACGACAATGGACTCCAGCTCGCGGCCGGAGCCCTCGAGGTTGAGGTAGGCCTGGTGCAGGTAATTCTCCTCGTCGATCTGGCGCTCAACTTGGCGATCTACGGCCAGACGTAGCAGGTACGGGTCCTGCTTGCCCGTCGTGGACGCGGAATCAACCTCGTTCTTCTCCAGCACGTCGGACAGGGCGCGCACCGCCTTGTTGGTGCTGTCCATTTCGCGATCGACAGAATTCTTGAAGTCGCCGGAGAGGTGTTTAATCTCCTTGATCTTCTGCTGAAGATCACTCCGGAGGCCGGTGAGGGCGAGGATGACGTCCTCCTCGATCTCCCTGGCCTTGTTGGCCTCCTGGAGGGCAACTTTGTTATAGTTGCGCAGAAATTGGAGAGCATCACCGATGCCGGCCGACTTGAGGAAATTAGGGGGCGTGGAGATGTTGTTGGCAACATTGCCGAGCTTGACTAGGGCCTTGGATCGGTGATCGTAGTGCGACTGGATCTCGCGGAAGTAGGCTATTAGATCCTTGAGAACCTTTCTCCATGCTGTTCACACGGCATCCGTCGTCAGCTATGACCGTGCGCAGTAGCGACAAGCAATGGCAGTCACCGAGGGGGGAGGTCTGGTGATTGGGGGAGCGGCGTACTCTGAAAGCGTGTGGACAGGACCTCGGTAGGGTTGCCCGTGGTCGGGACGGGGCAGTAGAATGCGCTCGAGGCGTCATCCGGGTCCGAGGCGGAGCGGAGGGCGAGGCTCCTGACACTGCCGGCCCGGTTGCTACGACGGCTGCTGCTCCGGCGCTGGCTACCAGCGCGGCGCAGCGATGCCTTCTTCTTGAGAGTGTTGTTCTTAGTGACGGGCAGCTGCTCGTCGTCGCCGGCCGCGAAGCTGTGGACGGAGCTGGAGCGCTGCATGGCGGCCGCTCTGCTGCTGCTGGCCGGGCCGTCGATGATGGAGCTGCCGCGCTGGCTGGCGTCCCACTCCTCGGTGAATCTGCCCGCGCCGACAGCAGAGGGCGAGTGAGACGAGCTCCTGAAGCTGCTGTGGCGCCTCTCGTCTCGGTGCTGGCGAGGGGAAGCGGAAGCGTAGGTTTGGCTGTGGTGATGTTGTTGCTGCTGCTGCTGTTGTTGTTGTTGCTGCTGCTGTTGCTGCTGTTGCTGCTGCTGCTGCTCCTCCTCCTCCTCCTGCGGCGGCAGAGAGATGCGCGAGCTGCGGTTGGAGTTGGGGGTATGATGCGAGAACGACGACACCACCGGCTGGGGGGGATGCATGACGGAGGTGCCGCTACCAAAGTGTATATGCAAGGACGCAAGGTATGTATGTATACCTCGAGTGTCGTAGGAATCCACTTCAGCTACGAATACAGCGCGATTGATGAGCGGGCGCCAAGGGGAGACAGAACCAGCCACAGGGTCTTGGTCGGGCTTGGCGACGACGACTGACTCAAAGAGGGTAGATGGACGGGGGGACCGGGGAAGCAATGCTGCTTTTGCTGCTGGCCGGGGAGACGAAGCAGAAAGCGGTAGAGAGACAGGCCACGGGAGGAGCGAGGGCCATACAGCTAGCGCCGCGGGGGCGGGGGGATCCACGACGGTGGACGGCTATCCGCGCGTTACGCCAGCGCCATGTCCAACGCCATGTCCAGCGCCATCCACAGCAGCTCCTCGATTGGCAAGGCAAGGTAAACAGCTTTGGGTGGCACGATTGCGAACCCGTCTGTCCACGATGCCCTCGTCGGTGGCTGCAGTGAAGCACTCAGGCGTGGGCACCTGCCTGCTGCGCCTTGGACGGCGACCATGCGGACTCGGTACGCCGTCATGCAACGGTGATCAATGTGCGCTCACGGTCCACGTCAATCACTGCCGCCGTCCGTCGAGATATGCAGGGCCCGAGCCCAAGCACGCTGCACGGTTAGTTACCGTAGGTAGGTTCCAGTCCCTTGGCGGCGAGTCGCCCGCTGCGTCATCTCCCTGATCACGACGTAACCAGCTCCTGGCTTCACGGCACAAGCCGCAGCAGCGGCCGCCCGGCAGGTCCCACGGCCAATTGGGGGATCTGCGTCCGTCCATGGCACCGTCGTCACCGTACCTGTACTCTACTCGTGGTGCCGCGCAGCTCACGAAGCCTCTCGGGCCAAGAAGCTGTTGATGCGCCCCCTTCCACCCAGAGCTCCGCTATTCCCCTTTTCACGACGCCCCAGAGGCCGTCGTGCTCTACATGACGTCAGGGGCCGGACAACGCTCTTAGCAGTACAAGTACAAACCCCACTCGCATCTCTCTCTTCGACCCAACACCAGGGCAGGTAGGTTGCCATGCAGCAGCGCCTCCGCCACCGGCTGTTGCACTCGCACCTCACCGACATCGCCGACCTACTAGCGCGTGTAGATTTACCCCGGAACCTCTAGGACATGCGTTTGTACTCGTAGATCAGCAAGGTACCTCATGATGGCGCCTACTCGTAGCTGCTCCACCACTCCATCGTCTGGCCGCATCCGGCGCCCTGAGCCCGACGAGATGGGTGCCATTCCCATTGCATCTTCTTAAAGACTTTGCGGCTGGAAACTTTGGCTTCCAAGCCTTGTTGGTGACGAGCGCTGAGGGCCTTTCTCAGAGGCTGTTGCAATCCGACGCTTCTCTCCGCAGTCGAGCTTGGCACCGTTTGACAACGTGGATGCCGTATTCGGTGCAGATGCTTGGCCATGACAACGTACCTCCAGCTACCCGCGCAGTAACCAGGCCAGCAGCGTTGACCTTCTCAGTCGCACGTGCAACACCCAACCACAAGCTCAACGACGTTTCTTTGCACGTGCGCTTCCACTGCTCTTCTGTACAAGTACAGCGTTGCATCTACCCCGGTCGCCGTGATTGCTCTCTACATGCAAGTCTCTGATTGACCAGCTTCCACACGTGCACCCACGACGGAAATATAATCGTTGCCGTAGCTTTTGGCTCCTCTCCTCATAGAGTCAGACGTCCCTACTGAGACCACGTCCTTGCCCGTAGTTCTACTATATATAAACCCGCCTCACTTGATATAATAAAACAATACAAATCTTTAGGCATACTATAGGGTACACTTACGCGAGCCTCCCAGGATGCGGATCATTCTGCTGCACATGTCAAGCATTCTATATCCTTCATCATTTCCTAGTTGATATGGTATGGAACTGGTGGGTTCAGACTCCTCGATGGCCATGTAAGCACCCGTCGCGAAATCCTACGTGGTCCAGAAGAGACTGTACATCCCTGCTGGCCTTGCACGCATTGACTCCTCTGTCTAGCATCTGACGACTTCCTTGGTAGAGGACTCAATCCCTTTGGCATTTTCCTCTATGCTGGCTTCCTTCAGCCGCTCACGTTGAACTGCCTTCAGCCCGTCAAGTTCCCGCTCCCGTGCATTTCCAGATAATCAATGATATATACTACCTTCAGTAACTCCATAGCACCATACTTGCACCTGCCAATCCTTGCGAAAGCTACAAACAGGGCCATCCATTTGCCCTGTAGTATAGTGATGATGCGGCTCGTGGCTTTCGTGGGGACCCAACTCAGAGGGTCCAATGCATTGGGTCTGTACTTTGGACTGCGTCTCTCTCACTCCGGTATCGTTTGTTCGGCAGGAGGCTGCTCAGCCATTTTCATCCTACCAAACCGCCGTGGGGGCGGTGCCTTTGGAGGTGTCTTTTTGCGGATTCCATTGACGTGAAGCTCGGGGATTTGTGCAAAGGGAATACCATGCCGGTGTTTCGGTACGGCCGGCAAGGACTTCTTCGTCTTATGCCCCGCAACAGGCTTTTCCTGTAAAGGCGCATCGACGGTGTCTCCTGCTTGGCCATCACCTGCATGTCGACTTGGCGTCTGCACTCCTGGCCGTTCCATCACGCCCGCGACGTCGCCGACGCTGATACTACTTGCGTACTGAGGCGCGGAAAGGCTGATGCCAAGAAATCTGCGAGCCACTTCAGTCTGTCCCGGTGATTCTTCTTCTTCCGTGACCTCCGCTAGCCACTTGACCTTGGTTACTCTGTCTACCAGACGCAGCGTGGTCTCGTCCGCAGGCGCAAAGTGGGCATTATGCGAGCCGCGCAGGATTTTCAGCACCCGCAGCACCTCGTCTTGCTTGTAGTGCGGCGGCTGGTTCAGCTGCGTGTGGGCTAGGAGGGGGTACATGACCCTCAGGTAGGTATGTCGCAAAGACATCTTCTCATCGGGCAGATCCATCAGGTTCCGGATGATGACGTCTAAAAGCACCCGCAAGTCGTTTGTGTAAAAGTACTCGTAAGTTGCGTTGGTCGTGAATAGCAGGTAGAGTAGCTTGAGTATGAGAAGCTGCAGGGATGTCTCGGTCTCGCGGTTCAGCAGCAAGATGATGTTCTCCCCGAATGTGCGAAACAGTGGTCCGTGAAGGCTGAGGCATTTGACGATACGGTTCGTCAGCTGCGCCGGCGAGGCATCGGAATCTGTGGCGGGGTCGGTCGACGCCAGCATGTATTGTTCGTTTAGGACGAGCTTTCGCAGTTAGCACGACACGGCCTCTATCGTATGGCAACAAGGTCTCTCACCAGAACCCTGATTGTAGGGTAATGATACGGGTCTTGCACGTCATCGGATACGCACTCGATGATGCGGAACAGATGATGGATGAAGCTATCATCTACCAGCATCAAGTCGTCGAGTTTCAGCCGCTCCACGCGCGACATCTCGTACATCAGCTGCAACAGCATGCGGTGCAATCGCGGGTCCTCATATTCCTGGCCTCCTTTGATCAGCTCCAGCAGCCGTGGGAAGCACGCGTCTTCGACCATGCGCGGAAAGGTCGAATCGTCGTGGCAACCGTCGAGAAATAGCAAGCAGACAATGGCGTGCAGCGAGCCCGTATCGTCCTCCTGCAAGAGGCTGTGGATGATTTGCGTGCGAACGTAAATCTTGTTTGTTTGAAAAAGTTGGCTCTCCAACAGCATTTGGGCGCAGCTCAGCGCACTGTCTTGAGAGTCGGGATTCCGATCGCGGAGCTTCATGGTGAGGTCAAGCCACTCGCGCAGCGCATCGTCGATCGATTCGTGAGTGTCGCACTCGTTTGACACGCATTCGCTTACTTCTACGATTGCGTCAGCTCTCACCGTCCAGAGTTGCCGCGTTCTTTCGGGCACGCACCAGTCCACAGTCGCCCTTCGTCCTCTGGAGGCAAGGCCGCCTCGCCGAAGTCCGCCATAGCTGCAAGGTGCGCGGGGTTGCGGCAACGACTGCATCGGGCCTCGCAGGAGCCGCCGGCGGCTAGAGAGCGCGGCGCAAACAAGAAGCAGCTTGGAGCAGAGTTTGGAAACGAAGCGGTACTAAGATGCCGGCCAGCTGGCGGTGCTGTGAGAACGGATGTGCTGCAGTGCGGTTGGAAAAGGGTCGGGTGGCTTGCAGAGGCAGGCTGGCTTGGTGGTGGGGTAATTAAGGTACTGTAAGGTAGCGAAGCTCACCTTGCAAGCTGGTGGCTGCTTATTAGTGACAAACGCCACCAAGATGAAGCAATGCTACGGGGTCGACATGGATCAGCTGCGCCGTGACTCCATCGCCTCGCTTTGCTTGATCATGGGCTCAGCAGGAGACCCTGCATGTACTCCAAAGCCACGGGCTCTTTTCCACCAAGCCGCAAGTTCGCAAATCATAGGTACTCATGGCCAGGATGCCCTGCATCAAGACAGGGTCCCCCTCCGTAGCCTCGCATTCTTCTATGTTAGGTTCTATCTGTATATCGCCCTGAACACGTTCGTGGGCATCTCAGCATAAGTTACAACGACCAACCCAATGGCAAACATGGGTATCCTCCGAACCAAACGCCAAACCGAAACATTACCAGCGCAATCGCGCCGACGTGAGCAGTAAAAGGGCCGAAGAAGCCACGCTATGATTTCCCTGCCATTTTCCGCTCCTCCTCTCCATCCTCGTACACTTTCACCCGGGCGGCGTATTCGCGGATGTTGCTCACGACGTAGTCCGTGATGGTATCGCCCTTGCCAGCGGCCACCCTCAGCACCAGCTCGTTGAGATTCTGTCTCCCGAGAATGTCGACGTGGTCCGCTGTGTTGGGCCCGCCTCTTGGGCTGAAGCGCTCCGGCTCATGCGGCATCTCCACGACGGTAATCCGCGACCCTCCGGGGTTGTAGCGCTTGATATGCCACCCGCGATTGCACATGTACCCCGTGCTCAAGAGATTGACAGTGCCATCTCCCTCTCCCATGACCACACCGTGATCGACTTCACCTTCTGTGAGCCCCGTGTCTATGGTGATGTTGAGGTTGGTCATCATCGGCTGATCAGGCGCCCGGTAGTAGTAAGATCGCTCGGTGGGCTTGCCAACGCCGTAGAAGCAGTAGATTTTGAGATTGGGCGCGTTCGGGAGAGCTGTCTCAAGGGGGTTGATCCATTTTCTTGGATCATCTTCGTTGGCCTCCACCTCGGCTGCGCTGTGCGCCACGCCGTGAGAGTAGCTGCCCGTTATCTGGTTCTGGTACCAGTCCTCCGTCGTGTTCAAAAGGTACGCCATGGCTGCGTCCACGGTCATGTTCCTGTCCGGGGTAGTCCAGTTCGCGGCAACCTTGAAGTTGAGCAGAGAACCAAACGAGAAGTTCTGGCCTGGCTGATCGTCTGGCGCCCAGTTCAGGTCTCCCCAGACAGCGTCGCCTCCGAGCGGGAGCATGGACGAGATGCCAGGCATGGCACGGAAGATCTCGGCTCGCTCCTCCTTCCGCAGGAACTTTTCCAGGCCGTATATGGCAAACGCGTTGAGCTGAGCCGTATCGCGCATCTCGCCCGACAGGACAGCCGTCAGGCCCTTGACGGCGCCAAGCATGCAGCCGCTGATGTTGATCCAGGACTCGACATGACGATCAACCCAGTCCTTGCCGCCATGGCCGCCGTTTTCGGATTGAACCCAGTGGAAGAAGTAAAGAATGACCTGGCTGCCCATGCTGTGCGAGGCCAGCACCACTTTCCTGCCCTCGAAGGCGACGGCAGTTTCCATGTACGACTTTAGTCGGGAAAAGTACTGGTCTCTTACTTCGAGGTTGGAGTAAGAGAGCCTCCAGTCGTACGCGGCGGTATATGAGTTGGTGGGATCATATCCAATCGTCGCCAAGTTTTCGAATATCTTGTTCCAGATCCAGTAACCAGTGATGAAGAAGTCCGTCGCATCGAACCCCTGGGCGGCGCGCAGCTTCACTCCGGGTGGGTCGAGGCCCGTCCTCTTGTCGAGCATGATGTGCTTCTTCCAGACTTCCTTGTCGAGCACGAGGGCGCGCATCATGGTCCAGCTCCCCCATAAGCGCTTCCGGAAATATTGCCTCGAGATATTGGCGGTGCCCCACGACTCTAGGCCGGTTGAGATGACACCAGGGATCATGATCATGGGGTGAAACGCGTCCAGGCCTTGGGCGCGGGCCTTGAGCCCGACGGAGAAGCTATCGTACGAGTTGGTGACCTCGCGCTCGCCCTGGACAAGGTCTCGCATGTCCTTGACGAGGCCGGCGGGCAGGACGTCGAAGAGGCTATCCATGGTCAGGTCGCCCAGTTCGGGGAAATCGATCAGGTCGTTGCTCTTTGCGAATATGCCGGCCCCGAGGAGGCCAAAGAGACTGCCGAGCAAGAAGATGAGCGTGTTGCGGCGCTTGCGAGTTATGGGGGCGCGCTCGACGACGTGGACGTGAGTAGTCGTCGGCGGCACCGGTGGGCCGTCCTCGCGCTCGGCAGCATCGTCGTCGACGTCGGGCCGCGACTCCGGACGAATGCGGCGTCGCAAGGTGGTTGCCATTGCGCGGCCGAGGATTGCCGCTGTCTGCGCGAGCGCGGGACTTCTCGTTTCAGACCTGGTCCTTGCACGAATGGGTGGTGTGAGGAAGAGAAGTTGGGCTCAGTCGAGCAGAGGTGCGTTAGGTTGCCTAGCGGAACTGCCGCCGGGACTTGGGAGCCCGCGCCGAGCTGCGTCGAGCTGCAAGGGCTGGAGGCGCGAGCCGTGTCCCTGACAGTTTGAAGCTTAGTAGGGTCGCGGTGTAGGTTTAACAACGTCTAGAGGTATCAAAGGTCAGGTAGGATAAGGTAGCGGATCAACGAGACTTTTACTTGTAGCATCCAGGTCGACATGCTAGGGCCCGCGTGGGCACATGCTCAGCAGAGCTCCTTGTTGTGCAAGTCTCCATCTCTGCCCCTCACCCAGCCAGCACGGTTCGTCAGAGCACCAAACGTCGGGCAAGCTTCTTGACGCCGCATCCGCCCCAGCTCGAGTGCCATCACCGACCAGCTCTTGGTGCCGCAAACGAACGGCACATCCCTTGGTGCATCACTTTGCATGTGATTGTCACGCGACGGGCCGCTCAAAGGTACCAATCGTGTCATCGAGCCGTCCTGCAGGCACCGGGCCACTGCTCTGTACCGACGTCTGACTTGCTGCCGTCCGTCCCACATCGGCCTCTGCCGGGTCCTGCGGCGCGGCGTCCTCAGTCCGTACCTCACTCTCAATCCACGCATTGCTCGCCCATGCGGCGCGCCGCCTAATCGGGCCATCTCGTGCTCCTCGTCGCAGCGGTTGTTGGCTGGCGCTGGCGTCTGTTGCTGGTCGAGGCGAGGTCGATTGGCGTCCCCGCTTGCGAGCGCCGCTGCGCCAGCTGGTGTGGCCCGGTTCTTCGACACCTCTCGCGATACGGCGCCCAGCTTCCCTCTTCATCGTCACATCCATCGCAGCGCTTACTTCCTGGCGCTCCGCGCGCGCTCCGCGGTGCCTGCAACTCAAGGGCAGTGCGTGTCGGGACCACGCCTCCGCCATGGATCTGGCTCGCAGTCATCAGCTTCCCGCAGAGCTACGGTACATCCAGTACGAGCATGGTTTGGAGGCGCAGTATCTCCCCGCCATACGCTCCCTCATCTCCAAAGACCTCAGCGAGCCGTACAGCATCTATGTATATCGCTACTTTCTCTGCCAATGGGCGCACCTTTGCTTCATGGTCCGTATTGCCCTACAATTCAGGGCTGCCTCGTCAACAATCGGTGTGCCGCTTCATCTCCGCCGACTTACCGCTTCTTAGGCCCTCGACCCATCCGACTCATCTCTGATAGGAGTCATCGTCTGCAAGTTGGAGGTACACTCGTCTCACGCCCCATCCACGCGGCGTGGTTACATCGCCATGCTGGCTGTGGACTCTCGCTCCCGCGGCCACGGCGTCGCTACGGCCTTGGTCAAACAGGCAATCGAGGCCATGGCGAAGCGCAGCGCCGACGAGATTGTGCTGGAGACGGAGGAAACCAATGCCCCGGCCATGAGACTCTATGAGCGCTTAGGTTTCTTGCGATCCAAAAAGCTGCATCGGTACTACCTCAATGGCAACAGCGCGTACCGGCTCGTTCTACCCCTCCAAGCCTTGGACCTAGGTGCCGATGCCGGTGGCTATGGCCACGGGTGACGGTCATGAGCATCTGACGACGCCTGCAACGGGCATTCGTGGAGCATAGCAATGACATTACGCAGAGCGGCGTTGGGTATGGAGTTCGGATCATTTGGACATTGCGGCATTCATGGCCCCCTCATCATGTACTTCGCGATGTTGATCGATACTCTTGCATCTCTTGATTCTGAAGGCGATGATTGCTGGAATATACTCCGTAACGCGCCGTCCCCCGAAGCCGAGATTACTGCCTAGCCGTAAGCCGTATCCCCATTTGGCTCACCAGGCGTTAGAAGACATCCCTGGAGCTGTAGATCGAGGCAGTAATGCCCCAGGGGTTTCCGTACGCGATACCAATGTACGTGAACGCGTCTGACGGCATCGGTCAGCTGCATCCCTCTCATATGACACACCATGCCAACGGGTGTAGTGTGACTCACCCGGCTTGTAATACACCGTTCGACCTTTGGCTTCCACCAGTCTCAGCTCTCGAAGCTTCTGAAGAACCCGGCCAACGTCGGCTTTGTCCCTGAAATCAGCGGTGTAGACGCAGATGATTCGTTCCTTCTTGTGGTCTTCGAATGGTGGCCGTGGCGCGACCTTGGCAGCGATGCCCAGCTCATTGTTGGCTGTTGCCTTTGCCACCACCTCCCACATCTCACTCACCTCTGCAGGGGCACAAAAGAGGAGCCACTGTTGCCAGCACAGCTTGGTCAGCAAGAGATCGCTTCCTTGTCGAGCATGAGCGTGGGAGTATTGCACGTACCTTGCCTGTGCGGACCTTGGCTGCATGCGCCAGGTCCAGAATATCATGCGAGGCTTTCTTGCGCGCCTTGCTCATCTCCCTCTGGACACTCTGCGAGCCTCTCCCCGCCCTTTCCATCTTTTTCCCCAAGCTCAAGACAAGCTCAAGCCTCTCCATGCCACCCTCGACAACCAGAGCCAACTTGCTTCCCTCCTCTGCCGGTGCTTCATCCTCGTTTCCCTTGACAGAGCCGCCGTGACTTCCGCGCTTTCCCAGCCGTGGTATGTAAGGGTTGCAAATGAAGATCCATGGAACATCCGCGGTTTGCTCAGTCGTGGCCGGGGGCAGCCTGGCTAGAAAGTCGTCCACGGTCTCTGTCAACTGCCACGCGTATGGCACCCCAGCATACGGGTTGTGAAGACGAGACGCCTCATCTGCAACAAGTGTTCGCCGCCGTGGACGTCCAGTGCTGATGCTCTGCCTTTGATACCAGACGTCGACATCAAAGTTGTCGACACGGTCGCAAAGTCTCCGCTTCACGTCCTCGTCGCCTGAAACCCATTAGCCGCAGATGCGGTACGAAGGACGTCGATGTGCATTTGATTGGGACATACCGTAAAAGTCTGAGTCGTCGGTGTCCATTTTGTGAAGCCCACATTTGCCGATAAGCTTCCTAGGAAGGGGTATGTGGCGATTGCGCTTGATGCACGATGAAAGAAGACGACGGGTTGCCATCAAATCAGGCAGAGAAGAAGCAGTGGCTAAGTTTCAAGTGCAGTGACTTCATTTGCCTCTGCGATAGGGTCAACAAAAGCAAATTACTTGGTCCTTCCGTCAAGCTGCACCGCCAATGGGTGCTCCAGAAGCGTGGTTACGCTTCTACAGCGAGTGGCGGGGCGCGAAAGAGTAATAAACGAAAGAAATGGGAGGTCGGCAGATACAGAATGGCCCAACGACATGCTCGTGGTTTGGGGCTTCCTGGTCCAGGTCTCCAGGGTCGCGCCTTGGGGTCGCGCCAATCCGATGCGCGACCCCCGGCCTACGTCGTCGGGAGTCGGGAACCGGGGCCAGCCACCCGAGTGGCAGCCCCCACTGCCCGTGGGAGCTTTCCCTGGTCCCCACGTTGACTGGTTGAACTCAACCGTCTGTATCGAGCTTTAAGATTCATAGCTTGGCATCATCGTCTGAACGCTGCCGTGCAGGCCGTCTCCAAACGCTGCGATGGACGCACAAGCAGCGATCTCGCCCACGACGTCGTTGATGCTGGACCTGCCTCCAAGTTGCATGCAATTCTGCCCGCTTCATCCTGAATACTTTGTTGTGGGCACATACAACCTTCAGAAGGACGATCCTGCTGGAGACCAAGTCCAACAAGACGGCTCCGACGCGACTGCCAACAAGACTCAGAACCGTGATGGGAGTTTGGTCGTGTTCCAGATCAATGGCGATGAACTGTCAGTCTGAAATCTGAACTAAAGATTTCAACCCTGCGTCTACAAACCGGATGATCTGACCATCAGACAAAGGACAACGGTGCAAACCGCCTTGCAGCCCTCGGCGTTATTGGACCTGCGATTCCACCCAGGACCGGGCGAGCTTCAAGACGTCTTGGCCGGCGTGTCCAGCACAGGGACGTTGGCCATCTTCAAGCTCAAGCCGACGCAGAACGAGACGGCACCTCTAAAGCATCTTGCCACGAGCAGATGTGACGATGTAGCGGAAGGCGTCCTGCTGCTGCAGTGCAATTGGCATCCGGTGCTCAGCAACGTCATTGCTGTCACAACATCGACTGGACTGGCTAAGCTGCTGCATCTAGACGACGAGTGGAGGATCAAGCAGACGACCGATCTGGACATCCCGAATTCACTGGAGGCGTGGTCGATAGCCTTATCTCCTGCTGGCGGCGGCATGCACGACGGTGGACTGGCAATTTCCGTCTACAGCGGCGGAGATGATTCTTTGCTGCGTTACACCACCCTCGTGTCTGGAGATGACGGAGAGTTGAAGACACCGTTCGCCCCAATGACGATCAAGGGCCAGCACGACGCCGGAGTGACGGCGATTCTGCCTCTTCCACTGCATGCCGCCGATGGTGGGAGAGTTGTCATCACAGGTAGCTACGACGACCGTTTGCGCGTTTTCACAATCCATGACCTTCATGATTCGCACGGCATCAGGCGCGTGCGCCTCGCCACAGAAACCCTCCTTGATGGCGGTGTCTGGCGGCTCAATCTGGTTGACATTCGGTCACTGGGCGACGGGCAATCGAGGGTGCGAATCTTGGCCTCGTGCATGCACGCAGGAGCAAGGCTCGTAGAGGTTGTAACCGGGGATGGCTCACAATGGAGTTGCAGAATCCTGGCAAGATTTGAAGAGCACAAGAGCATGAACTATGCCTCCGACTTTGTGGCTCCGACCGAGGGCGAGGGGCTGCGGTGCGTGTCGACGAGCTTCTACGATAGGCTTCTATGCTTGTGGGAATATGAAGCAGATACGAAGTGACTGCGCCCTCTGAATTTACCACGATGTGTCCGCAGAATATCTTGAGCATGTACATAACTGGCCACGAAGGACAACGTACAGAGCCATTATACTTGCGGCATTCAAATTGGCCGGACTTGGTTTGTGCCACACATCGTACGGAGTTTGGGTCTGATGCGGCGGTGAAACCTGTCCGCCCTTCCTGACCCATGCGCGCCTAAAGCTTGAGGCTACCTAGGTAAGGTACCGGTGAGGTGGGTGGCGGGGGGGACTCAATCCCGCTGTAGGACCAGACAGCACAGGGCACGGCATCCCCTCATTTCGGGCGCCACGCGGGTCGGCGTCAGCCTTGCAGCCCTCCATCGTGCCTGCGCAGCGGGTTTGAAATAGTGGGCTGCCTGCAGCCTGCAGCCAGCTGCCGCGCTGGGCTTGCTTTCTCCAACAACATATCGTCGACGTCCGTTCTCGTCTATCAACGCAACCCGGGCCAAGGCTCTGATTCGTGCTTGTTTCTTCATTCCCAGCTACCTTCCGGCGTGCATTCGTTTTCGTGCAGAGCAGTGCTTCAGGGCTCGATCCATTGTCCCGCCCCTTCCCCTCTGCTTTCTTCGAGTCCCAGCAGCAAACTTCCAAACACGCTTGCGATCACGCCCCGTTCGCCTTGTCGCCTCGGTCCGCAGCCGGCTCGCGAACGCTCAACCCTCGAATATAGAACCAAGGCCCGTTCCTGACACACACGATCGATGCGTTTACGTGAGCGAGCCAACATTTGAGGCGCTCCCGGGCTTCTGTGCATCCAGTCACAGGACCCGCTTACGGTTCCAGCCGCCAACACCTGACCACCCGGCACGCATTGCCTCCAAGCAAACGCCATGTCTGCCAACGGCGGCAGTCTGCCTTTGAGTGGCGATCCAAGCAATGGCGGGGACGCGGAGATCATGCACAAGATTCACCAAGCCCTCGAGGTGGTCCACAGTTCCTCGTCCCTTAATGATGATCGCAGGCAGGCTCAGGCCTTCCTGGAGGACGTCAAGGACATTCCCGAGGCACCCCTTCAAGGCTACCGGCTGGCCTCCGACAAGACCCAACCGTCGGTTGTCCGCCACTACGCACTGTCTCTTCTCGAGCACGCTATACGCTACAGGTGGTCCTCGTATAGCCAGGAACAGGCAGCGGCATTGCGTAACTGGGTATTAGAGCTGAGCCAGGCCGTTTCGAGGCATGACCCTGCCTACCTGAGGAACAAGACGGCCCAGCTGTGGGTGGAAGTGGCCAAGAGGTGCTGGGGGGCCGAGTGGATGGACATGGACGCCATGCTCGTCCAGCTGTGGCAAGTTCCGGACTCGGCCGTCCATAAAGAGCTCGTCATGTTTGTTCTGGAGATGCTATCCGACGAGGTCTTTGCCGGGGACGATTCGGTGGTGGCGATGCGAGAAGGCGTTCTTAGTAAGGCGTGCGTCGAGATCTTCACCCCAACGTCGGTGTTGGTCGAGGCGTTCCCCAACCGCCAGCCTGGGCCAGACGTGCGCCATGGTCACGAGGGATGGCTCAGCCGCATCTCAGACTTCCTCAGCTACTGTATTCATTCTGATGCAAAGGACAACAATGAGGTCAAGAGTTGCATTCTCAAGGCTCTGTCTGTCTTCTTGTCTCTCATGCCTTGGGCCATCCCAAAGGCCGTATCCTCGGCTCGATGCGTTACCGTCATGACGGCCGGCCTCGCCTCTCCCCATGTGGAGGTGCAAAAGGTACACGAAGGACACGCTGGTGCATCACGCTCGCTCACGCTGACGGCTACCTCTAGGCTGCTCTGGAAGCTCTCCACGCCCTGTATGGACGGACAAACTTTACAGACGATGAGTTCCAGGAGCTCGTGGTCCCAATGTTCAGCCGCGCCTCAATAGAGCTTTGCAGAGGCCTATTTGAGTGGGCGGTGGTCGATCCCGAGGACATTGATGAGGACAAGTATCAAATCATCAAGAAACTTTCAGAGGTACCCCGCGTCGAGTTCCTTATACTGTACATACGCTAAGAAGTGGCAAGATGCTGTCCAGTCTTGGTGACTATTTCGAACGAAAATTCTCAAAGATTCCTGCCGACGCTGCCAGCACCGAATTCTTGCAGCTTTTGATCCAGGTGGTTCAGAGCCCGAGTCTCATGGTATCTATCCCAGTCCTCGTGACCTGGACCAGGCTTCTTGGCCATCGATCTCTGGGACACAGCGACTTGGTAACCCCCATGGTCGCTCCTCTGCTAGAAATTTGTAACTCTCGACTGGTACGCTATGAGAACTTGCCCGAGGATACCACCGATCCCACGTATCTATTCCTCCTGGAAGACACCGACACGATGCCTGAACGTCACGCATTCTTGGGCAATTACCGTCGATACAGCTGCCAAATAGTAGAGCTCATTGTGCAGCTCAAACTTGTCGAGGCAATCTCGCACATTCTCAGCAGCACGGAGTACCTGCTTCAAAACCTGTACGACGGGCAGCCGCCGTTTAGTAGTGAGCAATCCAAAGTGTCATCAGGCTGCAGCGACAACTGGCTAATCCCAATAGAACAAAACTACTCCAAACACTCTATGCCATCTCTGCGGGTGGACTCCCAATTCACTTTGGTTGAGGCTGCTCTGAAGGGATATGCGAGGTGGAAAAGATACCATCTGAAGGAGCACGTAAGTTATTGCTGCCAGCCACCTGTCCACCAAGCTAAACTGTCATAGGAACAACGAGCGGCAGAAATTGACGGCATCCTCGAGACTTGGTGCGACAAGCTCTTGCAGATGAGCTTCGATGTAAGTGTGAAGTTTCTCAGGGAATTAGTGATGTGCTACAGATGCTAATGACGGACTGGCCACAGGATCCAATGATTCGCAAAAGGACTCTGCAGCTCCTCGTCTATTTCTCAACAAGTGCGCTCAACAAGAACACTGGTGTCATGCTCAAGGTGCTAGAACATATTCTCTTGACCTGGCCTGCTTTGGAGCCGGAACACCGTGCTTTCAACGATGCAGTCAAAGACTTGCAAGGCGAAAGCATGATTGAGCTGCAGCGTCTAGCGGCAGAAATGCCCGACCACCTTCTTGTAGGTTCTTCAGCTCTCTGATTTAGTCAGGTCCAAGCTAATCCCTCAAGGGTGTGTACGATCAAATTGAGAGCCGCGTGAATGATATGATGGCATCCGGGGCCCTGGATGAGAAGCGTTCTTTGGCCTACAAGAGCTTCCTGTTTCTCATCATGTGAGGATTCTCTACGATTGGAGGAACAGAAGAAGTCACTAACTCAATTCTCAGACATCGATCCAATGGCATCGACACGCAGACCAAAGTGCAGAAGCTTTCCGAGTTCGTCGAACCTGTCAAGGCGCAGTGGCAGGCTGAAAACGTCCGCGCATCGCTCGGCTCCTACCCCAAGTTTTGCGACTATCTGGGTCTAAACATGGCTCAGAATTATTTAGTCAGCCGCGAGGCACATGAGATCCAGGATTGGGGCGCATCAGAACTCGATGCCGAGGGTCTGGCGCTTCAGAGTGAGCTTGAGGAACGACTGAAGGTAGAAAGCTTTTCGAGTGCGCAAGATTCCGGCCGCTGACCCTTGGCACAGGCTTTACCGTTGCGGCCGACCAAGTCATTCCTTGCCTTCTCCGTGGAGCGGTTGGAGAAGGCTTCACCAGCCTTCCAAGCCTCGTATGCTCTGTGGCAGGAAGGATTTTCCAACATCTTGGCAGACTTGTTGGAATATCTGAGGTGTGTGGTGCAGGTATCCACGCACGCCCTGTGCGAAGCTGACAGGACTATAGGTATGCCCATGCAACACACAACCCTGAGAATTGGGCAGGGCTGCCACAGGAAATGCGACCCGTGGTGAACAGAATCCTCAGCGACCGTTTTTGGCAGGCAGGCATCTCGGAGGGAAGCAAAGACGACTTCTACGCCCGTGTGGTGGATAAAAAGAACACCATGGAGGGTCTAGCATCGACAATACGCGGTTCTGTGAGGTTTGTCAGGGAGACTGCCTACGCCATCATATACTGCATGAGCAGACTGGACCTGCAGTTCTACGGCTTTGAAGGGCTATCTGGGCCACTGTCCAGCGCCCTGTTCACCGATTCCATATGGCTGTCTACGCACCAACAGAGCAATCTGCTGAACCTCGTCAGATACCTAGTGGACGACTGCCCGGTTGACCACCGAGATCACTTCCTGCCGCCGCTCATCTCCTCGTGCTTTCGACAGATGGATGCGAAAATCAATGGCGAATGGGAGAAGATGGAGCAGCAGCAGGCCATGGCGGCGGATGGCGAAGCCGGCCTGAAGGAGGAGATGAAGGCTGAGAGCATCCTGCGCCAGGTGACCTATACGGCAGTAATGATGATTGCAGATTTCCTTGATCCTACCAAGTCAAGTATGACGCCTAGGCCGTATCTGCTAGGACCGACAGCTAATCAAGTCAGATCCATCGACGTTGAGGTCTCGGGCCCAGAAAGACGGCGGCGAAGAAGGCAACGGGCCAACCTTCCCATCTCTGAGGAGGTTCTGTCTCTCACGACAAGACATCGTCGAGCCATTACTTGTGTTCTGCACGCATGGCATTCGAATGCGGGACACACGATGCTGCGGCATGACGCTGCGTCTTTTCGTCTCCCTCATCCCCGAGTTTCACGTCGCTGAACAGAGGCAGGGGCAGCCGCGGCCGAGTCAGAGCACTCAAGACACGCTGGGCAGCAGTGTACCGGTCAACACGGCGCCCATGCCTCCGCAGCTTGCTTCAATGATTCGGGAATACATTTCCTCGGACGTATTGAAAGCTTGTGTGACATCGTTCCACGAGCCGTACTTTGTCGAGGTGCAGAAAGAGCTGGCGTCGCTAATAGCAACCATCATAGTCTACTACGGGCCGCTGACGGCGACGCCGCGAAGTTTGCTTCTGTCCTTGCCAAACGTAAACGCGGCAGAGCTTGACCGGCTCACCGAGTACATGGCGAAACCGGGCGCGCATACGCGGCAGCAGAGGGCCATTGTCCTCGAACTGCTCAAAGATCTAAAGGGGGTGAGCGTGTCGGAGATGGGGAAACTTGCCAAGAGTGCAGGGTTCGCAAACCCGTCCCGAGGGAAGAGACAGCCGCGGAGTAAGATGGCCCAGGGATTCATGAATGATCCGACGCCATCCGGCTCGGGAGCCACGCGAGGAAGCGGCATGGTCGGCGCTCGCGGGGCCACCCCCGAAGCCCTTGAAGGGGTGTCGAGCTTGTTTGAGGGCTAGTGGTATTTGACGGTAATGGTGCCGCATGGCTTTCGGATGACAGCCACAGCCAGCTGTTTGACGTTTTCGTGGCGTGAAACGACAACACTCACGACCTGCCGGGGTCTTGACATGTGTCTTTCGACGCTTGCTATTTGGATTGTGTAATATCTCTCGTCCCAGCGCGGAGCTGTATAGAGTAGTCCAACAAGGAGGCGTGTGACGAAAGGGAAGACGTCATTGGAGCTTGGGAGCGTGGTGTATGGTACTGGAAGGAAGTGGCTTTGCATTGTACCTTGGACCGAAGACTGGTGCGCTGTGATGTTGATCCGGACGCGAAGATCTGCTCCCCACCCCGCGTTGTGCGATTACGAGTACGAGTGCTTTCACGTTGGGGGGGGGCCGCTGAAGGAAAGTAAAGGCAGGTGAAGCCTCGGCTTAGGTTGGGCTGTAGCAGGGAATGTTGAAGTGCCAGGCCACTCGAATACTAGCACGGCGTGCGGAGTAGGTACCGCGTGAATAGGCACAACCGAAGCCGAGAAGCGATCCCCTCACTGCGAAATGGTGTGGTCGAGCTCGTGGCAGGGTGCTTTGTGGCGTGTATGACGCGGTGCCGGGTTCCGGGAAGAGGAGGTTCCAAGGGCGAAGTATGTGGGATCAACGGCTGCGTAGCAGGCCGGAGAGCTATCTCAAAGTGAGGAAACGAAAAGCGGTCCTGGCGTCGAGATGGTCATGTTAAATTTGCCATGGCTGGTTGCGCGCTTTGCTCTGAGCTCTGGCAGGTAAGACTACGTCGGGCTGACGGCCCTTGGTGAAAGAAAGACGAGGTGCCGATGGAGCCATCGACGGAAGCTGCCAAATGTTGCAAGATGACGTTCGCGCGAGCGTCCAGGGTGTCAGCAAAGCCTGGGTAACGTGGCACAGAATGCAGACGCTGAGATGTTGGTTGGGAGAGTCGATGCATCTCAACATATGCGGGTCGTGCCCGCTCTGCAGATGTCTGGACGGATCGCCGGCCGCGGCTCCTGCCCTGTTTGAAGCAGACGGTATTATCCTTCGGCCCAGGCAGGCAGCAAAGAGCTGAAGAAGCGACGAGGACGCCGAAAGTGGCATCATACAGGTGAGCACGGCCGCAGTGGGCAGCAACTAGGATCGATTAGGGGCTTAGCTAGAGGCCTGTGGACGTGTTGACGCCGAAGCGACCCGGCCAGTTGTGGGTGCCGGATGGTGGTCACGGTGACAAAGGCCAAGGTCTTGGATGCCCGCTACGAGTGCGCTGTAAGTTGTTCGACTGACGCACTGCTCCGTGGTAATCTGGCCAGAAACCTGTAACCACGGCCTGTCGTCGTCTGTGCCAGAGCCGTCTGCGTCACCGGCCGAGACGGTGGCTGACGGCAGAGGAACTCTGGAAACTCTAAATGACTTGATTCGACCCTTGGTCCTTGGGGACTCTTTGGGCTAGAGGTTGCCGGCGCTAGTCGAGCTACTGCGCATCCCGCGGTCGTGGGGACAGGGCATGAGAAAGCGTAGGGTCGTGGTTGGCGATGGATGGTGGTGATCCGGGGCTGGATCGCAAGTTCGATGCAACTCTGCGTGTACATCACCCGTTACCCCGTGTTGCAATCGACGAGTACCCCGTACGTTAGTGCCCTTGGCTGCGGGTAGGTACGGAGTGCATGGCCCATGGACGAGGCTGCTGCAGACGCACGGGATGCGGCAGCATGGCGGGGGAGCCGAGGCCCCTGGGGCGAGCTGCTCCACAGATACAGGTACTACTGGCCGTTGCCTCTGCTGCTGGCTCTGTTCCTGACGGTGACGCGATGCCGACTTGGTCCAGGCTTTTGGGCCTGAAGCCTCTGGAGGGGGACGTCGAGTCATTGCGAGGCGCCCTGTGCACGGCACGCGGTGAGCCAGTCATGCCGACGGACAGCAACGCTGTTCCGGTGGATGGACTCGCACTTCTCGGACGAAAGAAGCGGAGCGCGAACGTGGAAGAAGTCTTGCGGACGGACTGTGGGCCGCGAGCCCAACAGCAAGGGAGCCGGCAACGGCGTTGGCCTTGACCGGCGGCAGGGAGCACATGGAGGGGACGCATCAACCGACGAATCACTCGGCGACGGGCTTCCCGCACGTCAAAGC
This sequence comes from Tolypocladium ovalisporum, assembly GCA_024340015.1. NCBI lineage: Eukaryota > Fungi > Ascomycota > Sordariomycetes > Hypocreales > Ophiocordycipitaceae > Tolypocladium > Tolypocladium ovalisporum. The sequence goes on along the minus strand of JALHBZ010000039.1, from coordinate 102,917 downwards.
GCGAGCGCAGGGGCGCCGCGGGCTGCCCTCGGCGGCGGAGCCCAGATGACGGATGAGGCATGATGGCTGATGGAGAGCCGCAGCATCAGAGATCCAACCCACCACCCCGACCCAGCCAGCGAACGGGCCATGGGCACTACCCGACTCGCACTGTGGCTAACTGGTAATTATCAGGCTAGAATGACTTTAGTCCCGTGGTTAGCGGGTTACAGAGCCGGCCCGGGCAATTATAGACCAGGAGACGGGAGTAGCTAATATGATGATGCGGCACCCGGGACATGTCAGGACGGGATCGACGGCGACAAGGCGAGGCTGCTTCGAAGATTCTCCGTTTGTTCCCTGCACGTGGGCCATCTACCCGCTTTGTCCTTGCTTGCAAGGCAAGGGCCGACTACATGTACGATGTGCGGGCGCGCACTTGTCGGTGAGGTAACCAACTTGCGCCGCAGAAGAAACGAACCCTCGCGCGGACGACTACCCTACGATGCGTTGGTATGTCATCGTGCCCCGAGGATGGACCTGTGAGCTGATGAGCGGGCCCCGGCAATCGACCTGCTGAGACAGCCAAGGCAGCCTAAGAGAAGCAGCCAGACAAGCCCAGATTGGCTGCTTTATTGAGAGGTGGCTTTTTGACGGCACAAGGCGAAGCGCCCGAGGCATCTGCAGTCACGGCGCAGACTAACATGCCTACATCGTCACTAGACATAAACATGACACTCGACTTGGGGCGAGCCAACGCATAGACGAGTGTCCTGCAGGTGCCAGTCGGCTGACGGGAAGTAAAGGATCCGTCCGTCCGCCGTCAGCGTCGACCGGCCCGGCACGGCACGAAGGACACGCGAAACGACAGCCCAGCGGCCTGTGTATGAACTTGTGCATGGCCCGAGTGTCCATGTCCGACGTTGCCTGCCCTCCCTGCCGGGAGTCTTGCTTCTCCCGTTGCTCCCTGTAGCTGGCCTTTGAGAATTGTCCAGACGAGAGCAAGCGAGCCAGGCCGTGCAAGCCGTGTGCTATGCTGCTTTAGCGGTGGCGCTGTCTCGCAACGCGTTTGCCCCTCGCGCGCAACTCCACGCCGCCCACGCCCGTGGTTGGCTGGCTGAAGCGGCAGCAGGGGAGGACGTGCAGGTAGAATCATGGATCATGCTTTCAACAGATCCAGTTCGGGGTACTGGTACGTTGGAGGCTGCTGTGAGCAGAACCTTTTGTCTGGAGCCTGGCCGGGGGGCAGAGACATGCGACTGGGGGGCCAGCCAAGCGCAACTCCTTGGGCACCGCTCCGTAGGAGACGGATGTATACGGAGCAATGTATTCCGTACGGGCAAATACTCTGCACGAGCACGTTCGCGGCTAAGAATTAAGCCGCGGGCAGTTGGTGGATGTCATGGTGAAGCATGGCGAAGTAGGAGGACGAGCAAGGATCAGTCACTGACAGTTCATGTTGGCCACGGCCTTTTGAATCCGTGCGGGTAGAACTGCATGAGGCAGACCCGGCCAAGACTGGCCTCCGGCAGTTGGAGGTATCGACCGCCAGCAGCCATCCATGATCTAGCCGTTGCATGTTTCGGATGGCGGGTGCATGATCGTCCTCATGGGTGTCGGCGCGTGGGCGGCCTGGGTCCTGCGCCGGGCTGACGAATACTCGTACGTGATCAGAACAGGGGATCAAGAGACGGCCTAGCAGCTCGAGCTTGATACATATGGCTTGTTTGATGGGTGCGCAGACCCTATTGTTAGTAGCCCTTGGGTGCGCATTGTCGCACGAGCGCTAGTCGAACAGCCAGCTTCCATTGCCAGCCACTTTGTCGCAATTGTAATTACCTGTAAGCGCTGTAGGGAGTCGAGCGGGATGCCGATGCTTGCCGTGCGGCCAGTCTCGCGACTCAAGCTGCGCCTTACTCGTACAGCGACAAGGGAGCGGAATAGACGCGGTTCCGGTCGATGGGCCGGGGCCCAACTGTCCGTCGCTCAAGCGAAGAAACAAGGTCAAAGCATCCAGGGCATCAGCGCCAACCCCAACCCAGAGAGGTGAGGTGAGGGTGGAGGTTGGACGACTACGGCGCACGTACCACGGGCAAGGCGCCACCGTGTCTCGCGGAGGGAGCCGGCACTGTCTCGAGCTAATCATGTGCAACCCCGCCAGCCCTAGCCCAAGGTACGGAGCTCGTGGGTCGCCTCCCCAGATTGCGGACGAGGTTCCTGGCCCAAGTGCGAGTGCGGGTACCGCGACTTCGGGAACCTCCCGTCCAGTCACCTGAGGTGCGCCGCTGCAGATGGCCTCCGCGCCGCAATTGACCACTAGGAGCCGCCCTAACTGCAACGGCATCTCATGGCCACGACCTGAGGAGCACTAGCAACCCTCCGGCGGGGCGCTGTCGCTGCGAGGTGCGGCCTCGGCCCTGACGAGCACCTCGCGGGCTTTGGAGTGCCTGTCTTGGCCTCGACTGAGCCTGATGAAGACCGCACAAGCCGCGGCCACAGGCGACTTCACTTGGCACGTCCACCCTGTTCCCCTCGCCGGGGTACAGGCCACGTGCTCGAGGGGCAGCCCGCCTTGTCTCCTTGCTGCGGCCTCCACCCCTCCCCACGAGCCCACCCATGGAAGTCTCCCAGCATCGACAGCGCCCACACCTCCGCCATGGCAGTAGATCGGAAACCCGTCATTGTCATCCGTCCGTCCGTTGATCCCGCCCATGCTCATGCTCGCTCGTCGTCAGTACCCCGCAGTCCCTGCGAGTACCGGAATGCAACATCTTGCGCCTTTTCCGTCTGCAAAATGATACGCCCATTGCCGTTCGCACCGGCCAGGTATACTTGTGTATACCTAGAGCACTCTGTAGAGACAAACAGATATCGAGACGGCCGCTCGCACGGCTCGACCCGACACGACACAGCGACGACGGCGCACCAGTACCTGGACGGGCGGACGCAGCCTTCCACCCTTGTCGCTCCGACTCCGTTCGTACATGCTGGAGCGGTTTGCATCCCCTCCAAAGCCTGCCTACCTTACATACAATAACACCACGCCGCACCCGGCCCACTACCTCGCTGTGTGTTCTCATCAGACTCCCTCAATTCGCGACCTCCCATCTCCGCCAGCACAACTGCGAACCTTCGACTTTGCAGCCGGTGAACCAAGAGGGACCTCAGACTGGCGGCAGCGCGCTGCAGGTTCCAACTGCCGGGGCAGCTGCATGGAACGCAAGGCATCATCGTCCTCGGCGGTGCTGCCGAGCAGCTCGCCCACTCGCCTCGTGCAGCGCAACCTCCCTTTACTGGCCTCTCGCCTGTCGCTAAACTCGGCTGCGTACCCATCGCC
>JALHBZ010000039.1:76837-99365 GCA_024340015.1 Tolypocladium ovalisporum | reverse complement strand
CCCCCCCCCCCCCCCCTGCTGCTGCAGTCGACGCCCACTCTACACTCATCCGTTGTGTTGCTCCTCGCCGGCCTAGAGACTACCACAGCCCGGTTTCTTTCTTCTCACTTGACGGTGAGTTCTCGTCGAGTTACGCGTCATCTTAGTCGTCGTCTTCGTCAATTTGACCGCCATTCTCTGCCGTACATCTCTCAGCCCTGCCAATCTTGAGCAAGCGTCTCGCAAGTCGGAGGCTTACCGCTTCACGCGATACTACGCGGGACCCCATACGGCTGCCTGGACGTACACTCGCCATGGTCTATTGCGGCAAGCCCTCCAGGGGCTGTCAGATGTGCCGGACGCGTAGGATAAAGGTATGTATAGGTGCAATCAGGCCATTTGCCTCCGAGGCGGCTTGCCACTTGTATGGAAACTCGTGCTCACAACAATGCTTTCAGTGCGACGAGACAAAACCTACCTGCAATCAGTGCGCTAAGAGCCGGCGGATTTGTCCTGGCTACAAGGACGAGTTCGATCTGGTCTTCCGTAACGAGACTCAAGCTACCGAGAGGAGAGCAAGAAAGGCTAACAAAAAGGCCCTTGCCCAAAAGTACGGTAGAGAAGTGGAAATGGGCGAGAGCTCTGGATCATCAACATCTCCAGCATCTTCGACCGATTCGTACCTCATCCCGGCCTCTCCTCAGGTCCCAATTGAGGATCAGGCAGCCTGTCACTTTGTTTCCAACTTCGTCCTCATTCCGAATCAAGGAAACTCCAGGGGATTCATGGAGTTTCTCATCCCGCTCATGAAGATGGAGCGCCTCCCCCCGCACTTCAAATTTGCCTTTGACGCATGCGCCTTGGCTTCATTGAACAACCGGGTAGGCACTGGGAATGATTTCGAAAAGGAGGCACTAGGAACCTACACAAAGGCCCTATCGGCCACATTTGCTGCTCTCCGGGACCCGGATGTCGCAAAGCAGGATGCTACGTTGGCGTCGGTCTTACTGCTGGGACTATTCGAAAACATTACCGCCAGGCAACTGGGCATGCTCGCCTGGGGCTCACACATTGAGGGTGCTATCCAGCTGGCCAAAGCCAGGGGTCGCAAGCAGCTACGCACCAAGGTCGGCCTGGCCATGTTCATCGCCGTTCGTACCCAAATGGTCAGTCGTGCACACTCTCGCTCGTGATTCTCTAAAACGCTATCAGTCACTAACATAACTCCACATCGACAGATCATACACAGTCTGAGCACGTCAAAGACTCCGGTCATGGGCGCTGACTGGTGGATGCATGACACAGTCAGAGATGAGCACGCGTCCGAGTGCCAACGGCTCAACATAATCATCGGAGAGTTCCGAGCAGAAGCGAACCAGCTTCTCAGCATGCCAAACCGCGCTGCGGACCATGTCGAAAAGGTGATTGACATGATAAGGAGGTGTCAGGCGCACGACCTGGCCTGTGCAAACTGGTCAAAAAACCTACCCCCCTATTTCCAATGGAAGACGGTGGCTTGGGAGGACAATGTCCCCAACGGCGACTATACAAAGGCTGAGGTGTACCCCGGCCGGGTCGACGCGTATCAAGATCTCTGGGTCACTAGCGTGTGGAACATGATGCGGTGCTCACGTATCGTCCTGGCCTCCATCATTGTGCGGTGCGCCGCTTGGATCTCCTCGCCGGTGGATTATCGGACGACCCCAGAATACGCAACTGCTGCCCGAACATGTGTCGATACCATTACAGACATCATCGCCTCGGTCCCATATCAGCTCGGCTGGTTCTCGAAACATAAAGATCTTCTCGTGCGAGCTGATTTCTCGACGTTCGGATGCGGCGAGGAAGACGCCCAGAAGGGGCTGGGGGGCTACTTCATGACCTGGCCGCTTGCCTGCATACACGGCCAAGACTACATTACAGACTCGCAGCGGATCTGGGTCCAAGGCCGCCTCGAGCATGTGGGCTCTCACCTTGGGATCAGGTATGCGCATATGTTGACTCAGGTACAGACCCCCTCATCCGAGCAAATGACAGCTTGTTTGTCCATTGGAGCTGACCACGGCATTGTAGTTGAACGTACGGGTTCCTTCCATGCTCATCCGCAGGGACGGCCTGCTGGCCAACCCGTACCCCCAGGCGGAAGACTTCGAAAAGCTCCTATCAGCCAAAACGGCACCTCCGTCGCTTGGTTATGCGATGAACCCGATACAGCAGCGAGAGGCAATGCAGAGGGAAACGATTCAACGTCAGACAGCCGAACTGGTGAGCAAGGCCATGGGCACCTCGGGCAAGATCGACGAGTGGACGGCAAAGACGTGGCTGCAGCTGCAGCATCTCACGTCAACAGCAAGCTAGCTAGCCTGCGACCGTTGTGCGGGTCGGATGCGGCGGCTGGTGCTGCTCGAATAGGAAGTGTTTGCTCTTCGCTTGCTCTCCGAGAGAGGGAATGTAAGCGCTTGGACGTTTGTGGGTACGCTTCTTTTCTTGTCTTGGTGGCACAGTCGTGAGATTTGAGAACGGCGTTCATTGATGACAAGGGGTGGGGGGTTAGGCTGCGCAAGGGCAACGTCATCATACTATTACCATCGTGGGCAACCAAAACTTCAAAAGGCCCAAGCAGGGCTAGGCATGATACCTGGGGATCGGGGCGTTTGGAGGGCACTCGGGAGGCATCAGGCTTTGTGTGGGAATCTCGAGGAACTTCGGCCATGGCTTAGACATAGTAATACAAGAATCTCAAGACGTCACGATGGTAACTAAGATATTGCAAGATTCTGTTCCATTGCTGAATTACTCTCAACATGCACGCTGAGGCCTTGCCCTCATGCTTGCTACTGATGGTGCAAGCAATCTGTTCAGAGGTCGAGTAGTTGCGGTAAGAGATTCATTTGATGCAACTCATCTACCATGTCCAACAGATATCATGCATTTAACATGCAGGCAGATCGCCAATATGCAATACGCAGAAGCCCAAAAGTCGACGCCTCATGATTTCGTGAATCTGGGCGTCCAAGGACTGAGCGTTGGAGGGAGAGCTTTGCCTGGGCAGTCGTCTTCACTGGGGCTTACGCCGCCGATTCGGGGTTGCTCCAAGACATGGTTCCCGCGTGGAAGTCGTTTCCTATTTCTTCCTCTTCTTGCTGGGGAGATATCAGCTCAACACACCAGACTGCAAGCATCTGCCCATCGAATCGATGGGATACAGCATCTCTACTTACAGCGTCTCGTCCTCCTTGGAGTTGCCGAGATTCCACGCCTTGACGACCCAGCTCTGCGTAGCGTCGACGTACTTTTCGTTCTGGACGTGCTTGACGCCGACGCGCACGCCGTCCTTTGTGAAGACGACGTTCTTCTTGCCCATGCGCTCGGAAGCCGTCTCGCCGATTTTGTGCGCCGAGAGGTAGACCTGGTAGAGGACCCAGCCGATGCCGGCAAGGATGATGAGAGCGATGACGAGAGGAAGGAGTTGCCTGCGTGCGAGGGCGATGTCAGCGAAGCTGTTGATGCGGGAGACGGTGAGGGAACTGGACGGGGTGCAGCAGCGCAGACGAGAGCAGACGAGGTGCTGGTCGCGTGCGCCAGCTTGGGCGCTCGTGGCGGCCAGACAGAATGGCTAGGAGGATGGGCAATTACCCCATTGTTGAGGAGCCGCGGGCCATTGCTGCGGTGGAGGAGCTGGCTTGCGCGCGCGCGCACAGGAGCAGACGTGGCGGCCCGGGTATGCGTCGACGGGCGCAGGCTGGTATGGCAGGACAGAGCAAAGAGACTGCAGGAGGCAAGTTGTGTCTCGGCGTTGAGGGGCTTGTCGTCGACGACGTGTTGCAGCAGCTGCGGCGCCAATGTCGGGTGACGACGACGACGACACTTGGAGATACTCGTAGGGACTGCCGGACAAGAACAAATGAGGGGGTTTGAATGGATCAAGGTGCAAAGGTCTGGTCTGCGCCCGAGCTGGAGCGAGGGGCTGCTTCCCGATATTGTCAGGTTCAAGGATCTGCGAAGTCTGTTACATCTACTCCGTTGAACGTGGGCCTGGAGAGGGGCCAAGCGTTGCATCTGGCGGCGAGCAAGTACAAGTACTCGTACTGTGTCGATTGGCCGCCTCAGCTCCGTGCCGCGTGAGGATCCCTCGAGCTTCGGCTGGCGGTGCCGGCGCCGGGGGGTCAAATGACGGGAGCCACCTGCGGACGAGGCAGTGAGTGTCGTCTCCAGGGGACGCACAGTCAATGCGCCAGACAGCAGTGAAAGAGCTCCTGTGGGGCGTGGCTCTAATTACATCGTAAACGGCGGGAGACATCATCCCACTTGGCATATGCCTCGGTGTGCAGTACAGGTCTGCATGCATGTCCGACTCGGCCCTCAGGAGCACATTTACGTAGGTACGCAAAACAAAACTCCATCTTGTCAGCTACCTATCCTGCCCCCTTTCTGTTGTGTCGGCCGTTGCGATACGCCACGCGAGCAAGAACGTTGAAGACGTTGCGAGATGATGGCATGGGGTAAATAGCAAGTGCTCCGTACGAGCTTAATTCAGTAAGGTAGCTGATTCCGTGCTCGCACAACTGTGTGCAACATATCGAATTGGCGGTGGATAGCGCTGGCTTGCCCGTGCGGCGCAGAAGCGTGGCCAGTTCCTCAGAGGCACGCACTGGTTACCTTGTGCCACTCTGCTTCTCCTCGGCACGGCACACAGCTTGACAAGAGTCACTCTGTGGTCTAAGGCGGTAGCTTGACCAAACCAATCTGGGCGCGGCTGGATGGAACGCAGAGCTGAAGGCAGCCTGAAAGCTGCTGAGAGACGAGACCCCTCCATCATCCCTGCGGGCCAGCCGCTCGGCTGAATAAGAAATCGGTGCCTTCCATTAATTAGCATGCTGGACCGACGCGGCAGGCGGTGACCCGACTGGAAGAGGACACACCGCAGGACCCAACGACCGAGCTTCCTTGCTTGGCTGGCCTCTCCACACAGCCAGGCCGCACAGCTGCGTTACGCACCGCATCTCCGTCCTCAACCTCAACCTTATCCTCCTCCTCCACCACCTCCACCTCCACCTCTACGTAGCCTCGACAACGTCAACGGTTTCTCCTCTCCCAACGGCCGCGGCCCGCCGAACCCGGCTCCCAGTCGATCTCTCTGCTACGCCTGCACGCGCTGCAGGGCTCGTCGTCTCACCGTCTCCGCAGCCCCTCGATATCCCGTCCCTCGCGTCGTGCCTCGCCGATTGCGCCACCTCCAGCCATGTCGGCTCCTCCCAGCGACGGGTACGGCCAGTTCCCGGGCCAGCAGCAGCAGCAGCATCAACAATTCGAGCAGCCTGCCCAGGCTGAGATCCCCCACCAGGATTCCGCTGCTGCTGCCGCCGCCGCGACGGGCAAGAAGAAGAAGAGAGGATACGCCGCCCAGGCCTTCGAGGTCGGGGCAGGGGCCAATGCCGCTGTCGGTGGTCATGTGCAGGCTGGCGGACCTCAATACGGCATCTCGCCCGCACAGCAGCAGACTCCCGCTTACGGAGGCTATCCTCAACAAGACCCCCAGCAAGTCGTGACCCCCGGACAGGAGTATCCTCCAGCCTACGGTACCGGGCAGCTTGCGGGCGGCCAACTGCAACAGCCGCAGCTGCAGCAGCAAGGGGCGTACGGCGCCTACCCGGCTCCTGGTCAGGGCTACCAGGCTCCCATCGCCCCAGGGCAGACTGGAGCCCCTGATGTCGCCGGCATCACCCAGGGCATGGGCGGCGTGCAGCTTGGTGGCCAGCCTCAACAGCCGCAACCCCTTCCCGCAGCCCAGGCTCCCCGGGCGGGGCCGCTCAATCACCTGTATCCCACGGATCTGATGAACCAGCCCTTTTCTGTCTCGGAGCTCGACCTGCCTCCTCCTCCCATTGTCCTCCCTCCCAACGTAAGTCTCTTCTGACAACCTCTTGCGGGCTGCTGCCCCTTGCGAGGACTATGCACTAACGCCGGCTGCTCAGACAAGCGTGACGGCTTCGCCGAATGCCAATTGCTCTCCACGATATGTCCGGTCGACCCTCAATGCTGTCCCGACCACCAATTCCTTGCTCAAGAAGTCCAAGTTGCCGTTCGCGCTCGTCATCCAGCCATATGGCGCGCTGCACGATGACGAGGACTCAATCCCCATCGTTCAAGATCAGGTCATCTCCCGCTGTCGTCGATGCAGGACGTACATCAATCCTTTCGTCACCTTCCTCGACCACGGCCACCGTTGGAGGTGCAACATGTGCAATTTGAGCAATGATGTGCCGCAGGCCTTTGATTGGGATGCTGCCGCACAGCAGGCCACGGATCGCTGGCAGCGCCAAGAGCTCAACTACTCTGTAGTCGAGTTCGTCGCCCCCCAGGAGTACATGGTCCGCCCTCCGCAGCCCCTCGTCTACCTCTTTGTCTTCGACGTCAGCTATGCCGCAGTATCCAACGGCTTGCTTGCAACGAGTGCCCGTACGATCCTCGACAGCCTCAATCGGATACCCAATGCGGATCGTCGGACACGAGTGGGGTTCCTTGCCGTCGACACGAGCCTCCACTACTTCTCCATTCCCAAGGACGATGACGAAAATGCAGAGACCAACATGCTGGTCGTCAGCGACTTGGAGGAGCCTTTCCTCCCCGTGCCTCACGACCTTCTGGTTTCCCTGAGCGAGAGCCGCCAGAGCATCGAGAAGTTCCTCCAGAGGCTTCCCGACATGTTCCAGAACACCCAGACGAATGGATCCTGCATGGGATCGGCCCTGCGTGCTGGGCACAAGCTCATTTCGGCCCTCGGCGGCAAGATCGTCGTCTTGACGGCATCTCTGCCCAACATTGGCGCCGGCAAGCTGGAGATGAGAGAGGACAAGAAGCTTTTGGGCACTTCCAAGGAGGGCGGTCTGCTGCAGACTGGCAACAGCTTTTATAAGAGCTTCGCCGTTGAATGCTCCAAGAACCAGGTCTCCATCGATATGTTCCTCTTCTCGTCTCAGTACCAGGATGTGGCGTCTCTCAGCAATCTCCCGAGATACACTGGCGGCCAGACCTGGTTCTACCCCGGCTGGCACGCCTCCCGGCCCGAAGACGCTCTCAAGTTTGCGTCTGAATTTAGCGATTACCTTTCGGCGGAAATTGGGCTGGAGGCCGTCCTGCGAGTTCGAGCCACAACGGGTTTGCGCATGAACACATTCTACGGTAACTTCTTCAACCGCAGCTCGGATCTCTGCGCGTTCCCGGCGTTCCCGCGCGACCAGTGCTACGTTGTGGAGGTGGCCATTGATGAGAATCTGACCAAGAACTTCGTCTGTCTTCAGGCGGCAGTGCTCCACACGACGTGCAATGGTGAGCGGCGCATCAGGGTCCTCACCTTGGCCCTGCCCACGACGACAAATCTGTCCGACGTGTACGCTTCGGCAGATCAGTGCGCAATCACCACCTACTTCAGCCACAAGGCCGTCGAGAGGACGCTCGGCAGTGGCTTGGAAGCGGCCCGCGACGCTTTGCAGGCCAAGCTCACTGAGCTTTTGCAGACGTTCAAGAAGGAGCTCGCTGGAGGCAGCATGGGTGGCGGCGGTCTGCAGTTCCCCGCAAACCTGCGCGGCCTGCCCGTGCTGTTCCTCGGGCTGATCAAGAATGTGGGACTGCGCAAGTCGACGCAGGTTCCATCCGACATCCGATCTGCAGCCCTGTGTCTCCTCTCCACGTTGCCAGTGCCGCTTCTGATGCGATACATCTACCCTCGGCTGTACTCCTTGCACGACATGCCAGACAACGCAGGGATGCCGGATGAGGAAACGGGACAGGTTGTGCTGCCGCCGCCGCTGAACCTGTCATCGGAGCGATTTGTGCCGTACGGCTTGTACCTCATCGACGACGGGCAGACGCAGTTCCTCTGGGTCGGCCGCGACGCGGTGCCTCAGCTGGTTGCCGACGTGTTTGGCGTCGAGGATCGAACGCAGGTGCACGTGGGCAAGGGCCGGGTTCCGGAGCTGGAGAGCGACTTCAACGAGCGGGTGAGGGCTGTCCTCCAGAAGAGCAGAGATCACAGGGCATTGGGCGTGGGAAGCATCACAGTCCCGCACCTGTACGTTGTGCGGGAAGACGGGGAGCCCAGCCTCAAGCTCTGGGCGCAGACGCTGCTTGTCGAGGACCGGGCGGATCAGGGAGTCAGCGCGGCGCAGTGGCTCGGGGTTTTGAGAGAAAAGGTAAGCTGAGCGGTGCGGATCGATGCCTCTGTTCTTTGCATTCCTCGACTACAACGCGGTGCGCTAACGACGGTCGTGGCAGGTTGTGCAGTGATGAGCAAAGTAGAAACCATCTGGCATCATACTTGTATAGACGGGTCAGGGCCTGGGGAGTTTGTTGCGTTGACAAATGAGGAATGACGGCAGAGAGACGTGAAAGTGGGAGGAAGACGACCCAGTTGCGTATCGAGTAGGGGAGCATGATAGTAAATCCCACCTTGATGCTCTAGCAAAAGTGTTTCTCACGCTCCACCTCACGCCCAGCTCAGTCTGGAACCAGTTGCTTGCCAAGGCACTCTTGGCTTCTCGCAGGCAGCCGCGGTTGGGTACGGATCTCAGGGCACCGCTCAGATGTCTATTTTCGGGTTCAAGGCATTGCTTCGGCTGTCCGCCGGGCATCGACAGGTACGACACGGCGGGCGGGCGGGACTTTGATGAGATGAAGCGCCAGAGTGACGGCTCTACTGCCAATCAAAGGAGAGCGTCGCTTGGGTTGCACCGACGTGAAACACACGCGGTGATTGCGACAGGGAGCACGCTTGGACAGCCAATCAGGACGAGATGTAGGCGCCGTGCTTGCACCCCCTCTGAGAGGCAGGGCGCGCTTTCTAGAATTGTTCAAGCTCCGATACTGACAATAATTGTAGAGCCAACTGACTAAGTGAAGAGAGAGGGATGAGGCTGGAGCCCACCGCCGGCTCCAAGACCTCATCCAAGGAGCCTGTGGAGAAGTGGAGGGGTCGGGAGGGAGATGTGAAACTGGCGGTGGAATAAGAGCCCGCTGCGGCCATCCATAGTATCAGGACCTTGCGGGCTCGGCGCGGGGCTGTGCTGACGCCCCTGGACGGAGCGGGCGTCGAGCGAAACGCATTTGTGCGACCGGTGCTGCTGCTGATCATGGTGGTGATGGGCATCCATGCAACCAGGGCATGCAAGTCACGGAGGTTGGCGGTGCCGAATCTGGGATTCTGGGCAGGCAATTGCGCATGGTATTGCTCCGCCCTCACCAACATGGGAATAGCTTCCGATGGACGCTCTGCTCTTCAGACGAGGTACTGGCCTCCACAGGCACGTCGCGATGAAGCCTTGGACGGGCCACCGCCGTACTCCTACCGGCGTTCGTTGCCATCATCCCTGCTGCTTGGTGGTGGAGCGTGCCTATTTGCTCCCCCTCAGCCTCACCAAACTACCCCTGCCGGCGCCCCGTCGCCGCATCCTCCTGAGGTAGCACAGCTCACCGGGTGAAGCCTCACGCTTGGGACCCGTACGAGTAGTACTTGTAGACGGAGCTTCCAACCAACAGGGCGGGTGACATTCAAGAGCGACGGCCGCAACGAAGCAGATTGCGAGAGCTGGGCAGACGCGCCAGGGCCGGGTCCACGTCCTCGCCGCTACTGACAAATGATTGCGATTGCGTCCTCGTGACCGTGCTACCGCAGCTTCGAGGGTGGGCGGCCTTGGGAGCCGTTGTGCACCCGTGGAGTGCCTCGTGCCAACCGCTGCGCAGCTCAACGTCCAGCCCAAGAGAAGATATAATACAGGTACGCAGTCAAGTGCAACAGCCAAGAACGAGTACGTCTTCTTCCCACTCCGTCTCTCCCGGGAGCAAGCTGGCTAGCGGCCACTTATACTCGTACATACCTTATCCACGAGGATGGCTGATGGGGCTGGCGCGCACCCCTCCTACGAATTGGCTTTTCTCCAGGTAGCAAGTGTGAAGAGGACGAGCTCCCGTCGCCTCCATCAATCGGGACGTGTCTGAGGAGTGTCGCACGACGACGGGTCCGGGTATTGCGGCCTGCCGCCGTCATTTCTGGAAGCCATTGCGCCAACAGACCATCAATCCGCACCAACACCAGCTGTGGACGGACCGGAGCCAACGGGCCTCCTGGAGGGGAGGGTAGGAGAGGGTAGGATCCACGTTGGTGGATGCATCACCGAGGGGTTCGAGTCTTCGAGGGCGGGACGGGCCTGTCCAGGCCTGCTGCCTCCTGCGCCTGCCCCTGGCCTGGGCTGGCCTCGGACCTCCACTTCCTCCATCACCTCCACGTCCTCCGGTGTCACCCATCCATCAACTCAAGCTCACCTCTCGCCTCTTGTGAAGCCCAAGCAGCCGGCCAAAGGGTGCAACGCTCCAAATCAGGAACCAGCGGGCCGCCGTACCCCTGATTTGCCACTTGTCGGTTGTCTCCTGTTCTTTCCGCGCCTCGCCTCGCTTCGCCTCACAGGAGCTCGTGTCATCCATGCAACTCAAGACCTGGCCAGTCTCCGTAAAAGCACCAACAGCGGCTCGAGCGTCTTTGTCACAGGCTACCCAAGGTAGCCATTGAGGAACCCCGCCTCCCGTCGACACCAGTCACCGTCGCTCACACTCTCAAGTCACCACCACCACCACCACCACCACCACCACCGCTTCCTGCTCCTCCTTTTGCTCCTCACCAGGCGTGTCCCCTTTCGCTTCCTCCATCTTTAGGCGACGGCTTCGCTCACCCGAAACCAAGACGGCACTCACTGCTGCCGCTGCGTCTAGCGCCTCCGAATCTCCCGACCTGCACTCGTCTTGCGCCGCACCGTTGCTTGCTCCTGCGCCATTACCGTTCAGACGGCGACAGACGAGGCCCGAGCGGGGGAGACCCAGTGCTACGTTGCCGGACCAAAGCCGCGCAAACCGCCACGAGCTCAAGACATTTTGCAATCTGCGCTCCTCTCAGATCTGTGCATTCGCGTTGTTGCTGCTTTCTACGACTAAATTTCCCGACTTCCAATCTCCGTGGTGGCTTCTGTGCTGGGTAGCTTGATTCACGACCATAAATCGAGCCCTTGTCTCGTTGCCAGTCATCGAGCCGGCTGCCACCTGAGCATACAAAGCCAGCTCCTGCACCCTTTTTTCTCCACGTTCCGCACTCACCCTTCCACGGCCCGTTAGCTTGCTATCGGTACACGAGCAGAGCAAGCGCTGGCGCCTTCTTCAGAAGCAATAAGATCCCACCAAACGTGATCGAGTGACGACGAACCACCGCCGCCGTCCATTGCGACAGCCGCATACCTCGGCACACCATCACCATGTCGCGTGCGAACCCCCCGAGCACCGGGGCTGCCTCTCGGAAGATATCCTTCAATGTCAGCGAGCAGTACGATATTCAGGATGTCGTCGGCGAGGGTGCATATGGAGTCGTCTGGTAAGTCAATCACAACCATCCCTCCCCAAGTCCCCGACGCTCACCAAGGCCAACGCCTGCAGCTCCGCCATCCACAAGCCTTCCGGCCAGAAGGTAGCCATCAAGAAGATCACACCCTTTGATCACTCAATGTTTTGCCTGAGGACGCTGCGAGAGATGAAGCTTCTACGCTATTTCAACCACGAAAACATCATTTCCATTCTCGACATCCAGAAACCTCGGAGCTACGAGACCTTCAACGAGGTCTATCTTATCCAAGTGCGTAAATCTTCCCCGCCTTTGTCAAGGACGAGTGCTCTGATAAGTCTGCGAGCTATTCACGTTGGGTTCAGATCAGGCTGACAAGGTCCCGCGTACCAGGAACTGATGGAGACGGACATGCACAGAGTCATCCGTACTCAGGACTTGTCGGATGATCACTGCCAGTACTTCATCTACCAGACGCTACGTGCACTCAAGGCCATGCACTCGGCAAACGTACTGCACCGAGATTTGAAGCCCTCTAACCTCCTTCTCAACGCCAACTGCGATCTCAAGGTCTGCGACTTTGGCCTCGCTCGATCGGCGGCATCCCAGGAGGACAACTCGGGTTTCATGACGGAATACGTCGCCACCCGCTGGTACCGCGCCCCCGAGATCATGTTGACATTCAAGGAGTACACAAAGGCCATTGACGTTTGGTCGGTGGGATGCATTCTGGCGGAAATGCTGAGCGGCAAGCCCTTGTTTCCGGGGAAGGACTGTGAGTGCTAGCCCGGCTACCTTTGGTGATGCCTTTCAGTGAGACTTTTGACGCTAACAAGTATCGGCGTTGCAGACCACCACCAGCTGACGCTCATCCTGGACGTTCTTGGCACGCCGACGATGGAGGACTACTACGGCATCAAATCCCGTCGAGCCCGCGAGTACATCAGGTCGCTGCCTTTCAAAAAGAAGGTACCCTTCCGAACCCTGTTTCCCAAGACTTCGGACTTGGCACTGGACCTCCTAGAGAAGCTACTGGCCTTCAACCCAGTCAAGCGTATCACGGTAGAGGAGGCTCTCAAGCACCCATACCTGGAGCCGTACCATGACCCTGAAGACGAGCCGACGGCGCCCCCCATCCCCGAGGAATTCTTTGACTTTGACAAGCACAAGGACAACCTGAGCAAGGAGCAACTGAAGCAACTCATCTATCAAGAAATTATGCGATAATGCTGGACCACTCAGTGACGAGCGCCGGACGGGAGAGCGAGCAAGCAATAAGAAGTTGCTGCAGCGCGGGGCTCACGCCCGAACCATGATGGTCAAGGCAGGGTTCTTCATGTTTCGAGGCCAGACATATGGAGAGGATGCATGGAGCGGTTGCCCGAGCGACTTGATCTTCTGAAGATTATGAGACGAGAGACAAGAATCAAGACCAGTCCCAGCTTGGATTGACAGCGAACGGGACAGGGCACAGGCCTCGCGCATGCGCGGATGCTGCCAGGGGGGGGGGGTGGAAGGCCGATGAAAGAACATGTCGACCACTACTTGGGGTTTTGTCTACTCTGCTCTCTAGTTCGATCTTTTTTCTTGCATCAATGATGAATTCAGCCCTCTCGCAGCTTTGCTGGATACTTCGTCTCCAAGGCGTGCAGGTAGTTGTGGTCGACCGAACCGAACATGATGGGTGCAGGAATCGCGTGTTCGTGTCCGAGCATAGGAGGTATCCAAAAAAAAATTGAGAGGAGGCGACATGGATGGAGGACTTGGTGAGCGATTGTCAAACTTGAATCAACGGACGTTGCCGCGCGGCTGTGGATGATTGCCGTTGCACGGCGTTGTCGGATAAGGTTCCGAGATGATTGTCCGGATGGCTCAAGATGATGCACGGCCGTTGCAGGCTTGCAGATAGATGTAAGCCACGGGGGCGCACTTAGAATCACGATAGGTAATTACAGAGCAGAATTACAGGCCGACACACTGTCTGTTCCTTCATTCCTGTGTCTCTGCTCAGGCTGCCTGACAATGGCAGCAAGCTGTCGAGATGCTATCTTGGCCCGAGGGAACAGCGCGTTGTACCTGTAGAATAATTACAGAGCCGATGGACCGTCGCGGTCCAACCAACCCCAGCCGGCCCACCATCGATGCGCTACACGTCAGACCTCCCCCATCCGTGCATACGGTGCATGATCCCAGGCATCTCCGGGTGCCTTCCTGTCTCTCCTCACCTTCTTCAAGGCCGCACATGTCTCCATAGCCAACCCAACGTCAGGCACGTCGTCCTCTTGTTTCAAGTCATACCCTGCCATTGCTTCCACTTGACCTTGCCCTCTTGGCCTTGATCGCCCTTTCTTTCAGACTGTCGCTGACCCGGGTTGCCGTGCCTGCCAGTCTACATTGTCGTCCGAACGTCTCCATGAGCGACTCTTCTTCTCCTCGGAGCGACACCCCCGACACAGCCTCTGCCTCGGCCTCGGCGCCGCCCCCCACAGCCCAGACGCCGGTGACGGCCACACCCACATCGCCGTCGTCGTCGATTCTGGGCAGTATGTGGACGGGCCTGGTGCGGCGCTTCTCGTCCGACGACACGCAGTTCGGCAGTCAGCTCGATCAGCCTTACCACCCCCAGGCCAAGGACGGCATCAACGACGTCTTCACGCCCGCGGTGAGGCGCGCCAGCCCGTTTCGCCCGCCCCCGCTGGACCCGCTGGTCTTGCACGGCTACCGCGACGGCACGCCCGTGTCGGCGCGCTTGCTGACGAGCGCCGTGGCCGAAGAGATTCGTGCCATGGTGCCGGAGCGGTTGCGCATCGTCGAGGACTGGCGCCTCACGTACAGCCTGGAGCAGGACGGTGCCAGCCTGGCTACACTGTATCAAAGGTGCCGACAATACGAGGGCCTCAGGGTGGGCTTTGTGCTGGTCGTCAAGGACCAGGAAGGCGGAGTAAGTGGCCTGGGCGGCGATGGAATCGCCGCACTCGCAATTGGCGCGGCCGTATGGCACCTTTTGTTTTCGTATTGCTGACCTGCTCTACTTCCTTGCGCTTCGCCTTCAGACTTTCGGCGCTTATCTCTCCGAATACCCTCGCCCTGCCCCATCGTACTTTGGCAACGGCGAGTGCTTCCTGTGGCGTGCCTCGACCATCGCTTCCCTGCCGCTGCCCCCCTCAGCCGACACGACGCACCTCACACGCAGCACGACGCTGGCCGCCCCGCCGCGATCCGCCGACGGCAGCGGCTCATCGACGCCAAGCGAGTCGATACGCTTCAAGGCGTTCCCTTACAGCGGCCTCAATGACTGCTACATAAATTGCGAGACGGGCTTCTTGAGCGTCGGCTCCGGCGGCGGGCACTACGGCCTGTGGCTCGATGACTCGCTCGACGTTGGGCACAGCTCGCGCTGCGAGACGTTTGGCAACGAGCCTCTAAGCGACGCCGGAGAGAAGTTTGGCGTCCTCGGCGTTGAGCTATGGGTCCTGCGGACGTGACGCGCATCGTTGTAAGCTCTTTTCCATATGCGGGCGTACTGGAAGAAGGGGGAACATTGCCGTAGGCATTGTGGGTATGCATTTTCTGCATTTGGGCGAAGTGACATGATAATCTACATTGTCCAAGCACAGAGACGAAACAGGGGCCCGGGAACATGCGTGGACCATGGAGCTGGACGGCGGTGTTCATAATCAATGGTGAGATATATCTAGATATGGCAGAGATATTATGATACCCGGAGCCGGAGGGGACTCTACTCTATTCTGTCTATTCACATTTTCCGCAACTCCAGCCGGTGGGGCATTCCGTCATCGTCCTCTCATCATCATTATAGAACGGGGTCGGTTCTAGACGCCCTCGCGTTACTACCTCCTGGACTCGAAGTCTGCGATGCCCTGCAACACGCCCTCTGGTGACGGCGTCTCGGCGCAGACGTCGGGCTCGAAGTCGAATGTCTCCTTCAGATACGTCCTCGTCGTTGGGCCAATTGTCGCGATGAATGTCTTGCCATCTCGTTGATCCGGTCGAACATTGCCTTTCTTGGCGTCCAGCAGGCCGAGTCCTCGGAGCATGCTGTCGCACCCCGTTGGGGAGAAGACGACGACCCATCTGGACGGGGCGGCCGCCGTTTCTCGTAGGACGACGTCAAAGTCAGTCGGGAAAGACTCCATAACGCCGGTACCGTAGACCACTTCCTCATCGACCTGTATCCTCTCGTGGGCAGGCAGTGTGGCATCCGCTAGCGTGCGCGCGATAATGTCCCTACGCTGCTCGCCAACTAGGAATAGCAGGGGTGGTCGCCCAGGCTCGTCGCGGTACCACTGGCCGTAGTGCTCGAGAATGAAGTGAGCGAGAGCCTCGCCGTTTCCAGTGTGCTGGCCGAATATTCGCAGCGGAGAGTCCCGAGTCACGGCTTTGAGGGCGCGCGTCGTGGCGGGGCCGACGCTGTATATGGGAACGTCTTGGAGGTGAGGCCAGCTGGGGTCACCTGAAGCTACAGAAACATTGCCTGTTAGCGGCTGACTGTGCATCTACCATGCGAGGCTCTATTGCCTAACCTCTGCCCTCGTCCACGACCATGGCGAATGCTTCCACGGCTCGCTGGGATGTGAAGATGAGGCCACCAAAAGCGCAGTCCCTCCCAGTGCCAATCTGCCGCCGCTGAAGCAGTGAGTCTAGCCGTCTTGTGCCCTCATCCTCGAATCTATGCTGCAGCACGGGCACAAAGCGCGGAGCCAGATGTCGGCCGCGGGTCACGCTGCTCGACGTGGCGGAGAGGAGCTCCTCGTAGGCATCGCCAGGCGTCGACTGGGTTTTTAGTAGCAGCACGGGCGTCGCTTCAGAGCTACCCGTTTGCGTGTGAAGCAATTGCATGGCAATTGGCGCTCGATGCTGACCAGTCCAGACGCAGAAGCTGAGATAGCCGGAAGCCGAGGTGAGAAGGAATATGTTTTACGACGCAGTCGGTGCCGTCATTGGTTTGGAGGGGCAGCTCCCGCGGTTATCGATAAAGCGCGGCCTACCAGGGTAGGGTTTTAGCGCGTGCATACCTAAGGTATGGAACACTCTTACGGAGTAATTACGCCGCCATGGATTCGAATCTCTGGCTGACAGACATACTCGTCGCCTTTTGGTCGCCGACGTCGCAAACTTCATCGGCCGGTCCGTTGCTGTCGTCGCCTACGGCGTTTTCTCTGTTTCATTCGCAAGTCATTTTTTTCTCTCAGGTCGAACATTTGCAGTGACAGCGTCATGGCAGACGAGGCGGTCGCACACGATGTCAGCACGACGTCACCGGGAGACGTCGACTCTACGGGCGAGCAGCCCAAGAAGTTCCCTAAGGGGGTTGTGCTCGGCAAGGACGGGAAGCCGTGAGTAAATCTGTCCCGGGTGTTGCTCCTACACTCTGTCGTCTGACGCGGGCTTGTACTGCATAGGTGCCGAAATTGCACATCCTTCGCCGCGTGGGCAGCACAGACGAAACAAAAGACGAAGCAAGACGGCGGTGCCACCACCACGAGCAGCAGCAGCAGCAGCAGCAGCAAGGCTGTAGCTGCTCATAGCGTGGCCGCAGGCCCTCCCGCCGACTGCCCGCCCGACGTCGAGGTCCTTGGGCGAAGCACCTGGACGCTCCTCCACTCCATCGCCGCCACGTACCCCGAGACGCCGTCAAACTCGCAACAGTCGGACCTGCTCGGCTTTGTAGGGCTCTTCTCCAAGCTTTACCCGTGCTGGACGTGCGCCGAGGACTTCCGGACTTACCTGGGCCGCGAGGTGCCGCGCGTGGGTAGTCGCGACGAGTTTGGCAAATGGCTCTGCGGCGCGCACAACGACGTGAACCGCAAGCTGGGCAAGCCAGAGTTTGACTGCTCCACGTGGGAGCAACGGTGGAGGACGGGCTGGAAGGATGGGCGGTGCGACTGATGGGATGTTGGTGCTGGGGCGGAGAAGCTGTGTATGATGATATGGAAGGGCATTCTGATATTACAGGGCTGGGCAAGCGGTTAGATCACCTCCCGTCAACGGACTCTCCAGTGTAAAATACAAGGTTTCATTAAAGCCGCAATTAGGGCCGACAGCTGCTTGGATTTTCCACACCAATAGTCGGCCCGTGATCGGAGGAGACTGGGCAACGTTTCCATCACGCCACACTCAAACCCTCGCTGTTGGGGAGGGAGGAAAGAGACTGACCCCACCACCGCGCGGAGGCCGTGACAGTGGCCAGATTCCTTGTCGTCGCGGACCACCAGTGGCGAGCCCAGGCATACCAGGGCCCGCCAAGTCGGCAGTTCCGGAGCGGTCGGGCCCGGACAGGTGGGTCCCGCTTCCGGAAGTGTGGGCGCTTATCTGCCCATTACATCACCACCGCGAACCGCCTCGTAAATTTGTAGCCACTGAGCAAATATCTGTCGTCTTCCACTCCTCCTTCTTCTTAAAACCTTTTCATACAATCGTATCTGAAAAGGGTGCAACAGTCAAAGGCCACTGATACTCAGGATCCTACTCTATAGCTTTGTCGGTCCCCGGAGTCGTCTTTCGAACGACACGACAACCATCGTCGCTCACAATCGACCTTTTCAGCTGACTCTCGCACTCATATTCACTCTTCCACATTAGAAGCTCTGTGCGTCTCTCCGTCATGGCAGACATCAGGGTCCAGAGTCTGAAGAAGCCCGTTGCCGTCGCCGAGTACCTTTTCCAGCGGCTGCACGAGGTCGGCGTTCGGTCAATCCACGGCGTGCCCGGGGACTACAACCTTGTAGCCCTCGATTATCTGCCCGCGAGCGGATTGAAGTGGGTTGGCAGCGTCAACGAGCTCAATGCAGGTAAGCAAAGCATCCTCTGTGCGTCCAAGACTCGTGCTGAACCCCTGCTCGATGAAAGCGTACGCCGCCGATGGATACGCACGCGTCAAGAAGATGGCGGCCATGATCACCACCTTTGGTGTCGGGGAGCTCTCTGCCATCAATGGTATTGCCGGCGCCTTCTCGGAGCACATCCCTGTGGTTCACATCGTTGGCTGCCCATCAACCATCTCGCAGCGCGACGGGATGCTCCTCCATCACACCCTGGGCAATGGCGACTTCAACGTCTTCGCCAACATGAGCGCCAACATCTCGTGCGAAGTCGCCAGGCTCAACAATCCGTCCGAGATTGCTGCGCAGATCGACCACGCCCTTCGCCAGTGCTGGATTCGGTCTCAACCCATCTACATCATGCTTCCCACCGACATGGTCGAGACCAACGTCGAGGGCGAGAGGCTGCAGACCCCGATCGATCTGTCTGAGCCCAAGAACGAGCCGGAGCGGGAGGACTACGTTGTCGATGTGGTTATGAAGTACCTCCGCGCTGCCAACCATCCCGTCATACTCGTCGATGCATGTGCCATCCGCCATCGTGTTCTCGACGAGGTGCACGATCTCATCGACAAGTCCAACCTCCCCGTGTTTGTGACTCCCATGGGCAAAGGTGCTGTAAATGAGCAGCATCATAACTACGGCGGCGTCTATGCTGGTGATGGATCTCACCCTCCTCAGGTCAAGGACATCGTCGAGTCTTCGGATCTCATTCTCACCATAGGTGCTCTCAAGGTAACTGCTGATGCTGGACATTCTATGCTTGGCTAGACTCATTTGGCTGACCGTCGGCAACATAGAGCGACTTCAACACAGCTGGTTTCTCCTATCGAACGTCGCAGCTGAACACCATAGACCTGCACAGCGACCACTGCATTGTGAGGTACTCGACATACCCCGGCGTCCGCATGAAGGGCGTTTTGCGCAAAATCATCGACACTATGGACCGCAGTGATCTCGCCGCACAGGTGTCGCCCGCGGTCGACAATGAGGTTCTGAAGAACCTTGACAAGTCCGCCACGATCACTCAAGCGTGGTTCTGGCCGCGTGTGGGTGAGTTCCTCATCGACAACGACATCGTCATCACCGAAACGGGTACCGCCAATTTTGGCATTTGGGACACCAAGTTCCCCAAGGGTGTCACGGCACTCAGCCAAGTTCTCTGGGGAAGCATAGGGTGGTCTGTCGGCGCTTGCCAAGGTGCTGCCCTCGCGGCCAGGGACGCAGGAGACAACCGCAGAACCATCTTGTTCGTTGGCGACGGCTCGTTTCAACTCACGGCGCAGGAAGTCAGCACCATGATTCGTCATGGCCTCAAGCCGATCATGTAAGTCCCAAGTCCTATACGATGATGACTCATGGACACGGGATGTCCCACAGCCTCTGCATGGCACTGACCACTCGTTTACAGCTTCGTCATCTGCAATGAAGGCTACACCATAGAGCGTTTCATCCACGGCATGGATGCGGAGTACAATGACATCTTGGAGTGGAACTACAAGGGTATCATTGACGTCTTTGGTGGCCAGAAGACCTGCAAGACATTTGTCGTCAAGACCAAGGATGAGTTGAATGAGCTGCTGACGGATGCCGACTTCAACGCTGCTGCCAGCCTACAGTTCGTGGAGCTTCATATGCCAAAGAAGGACGCGCCACGCGCCCTGATTTTGACGGCCGAGGCGAGCGCCAGAAACAATGCGAAGTTGGAATAATGACGTCTTGCACATAACGCGGGCGAGGGGGGTAACACAAAAGTCCTATTTTGGTAGCTTGAGATATCGGGTACACGAGTGTGATTCTGCAATAATATTACAGGAGTCATGTGCTTGAGTATCTGCGAGGCCACGCTGTGTCGTACACTCAAATTACGTGGGTGCCAAACAAGACCGTCAAAGATCGGTAGCTGCGAGCGTGTTGGAAGGAGTCATGCGAGACCACAGGCGGGCGTGCGATAGACTGGCCTACATCTCCGCGCCTCCGCCATAAATGAAACCGATGTCATGATTGGATTTAATCATCTCGCGCCAAGGAAATGACAAACGCGTAAATGCTTCGTTGGGTTGAGGTTGACGAGCACCTCGCAGCACACGTGATGGGATATGGTCTAGGGTAGCGTCTGGATCCGCTGGGGAAAAAAACACAAGTCCCGACCGACCCCAAGAGCGGCGCCGGCCTTTCGTGATCCTTTCACCAACGTCCTGCGTATTGATAGGACGACAAAAGCACAGCATGAGCGACGGCGTGCAAAAGAGAAAACAGCGGCCAGGTGCTGCGAGCGGCGGCGGCCCTGCAAACAAGAAAAGCAAGGTGAGATATCAAAATCATTCCATCCAACGGTGGTGTCCATCTTCGGTGAAGCTGCCCGCACCCACGAAAACCACATCTAACAGACGCCTTCGTACAGGGCGGCAATGCTGGCAGATGGAAGACGCCTCACCAAAAGGTCAAAATGGCCGGCAGGGTGGACATGGGCAACGCACTCGACGTTGGCGACGAGGGTATCTGGGTCACCTTCGCCAGAGGCATGCGGACCAAGGCTGTCCGCGAGTTCAAAGAGCTGTGCGAGGAGGTACGTCATGTTGCCACGGACCGCGGCAGTTGAAGCCTTGGGGGTAAGACATTGACCAGACCCTGCATACAGTACGGTGAAAAGTTGTACGACATCAAGCCCACTCGGTTAGAGGATGCGTTCGCCGGTGACGAAGCCGAGGAGGACCAAGACATCGAGGCATCAATCCAGCAAGAGCTCACCAGCATGAAGGAGCCGCAGAAGCCAAAGTCAAGACAGTTCTTCTCGCCCGTCCATGCAAACCTTGAATGCCTCTTCTTCATGAAGACAATGAAGCCCGTTCAGCCGGGAGCCTTGGTCCGCAAGATCTGCGAGGACGCCAGGGAGTGCCCGGACCCGAGGCAGCGCAAGTGCAAGTACATCAACCGCCTGACGCCCGTATTCGACACGGATAAGGCAACGGAAAAGGGCATCGTCAGGGTGGCGAGGACGGTGCTGTCGGATTGGTTCGTCCTGACGGGGGAATCCGAGGAGGAAGCGTCCAAGCCGGCTGTCGAGCCGCACGCAGACGAATCCGCCCCCGCATACACGGTACGTAGCTTAGCTTGCTTATCTGGCCGAGAAGTTTCGACTGACGTTGCCCTGTCAAAGTACGCAATAAGGCACAACGTCCGAAACCACAACACCTTCAAGTCAGACGAGGTGATCAAGACGATCGCAAGTCTCGTCGACCCGAGGCACAAGGTCAATCTTGGGAATCCGGACAAGGTCATACTTGTTGAGGTATTTCAGGTAAGTAAAGCTTTGACGCCAGCACTCGGCTGCCTCGTTTACTGACTGGCCAAGCTATTCTGTGGCATCTCGGTTGTTGACGGCAGGAAATGGGAGGCGCTCAAAAGATTCAACGTCAATGCCCTCTACGGAATGTCTCCAGAAGAGAAGAGGGCAGGTGACGCCAAGGAGACAGAGCAGGGATTTGGAGAATCGTGAGGACGACGACGCGGCCGCTGCATGGCATGGCTGAGGCGGTCCTTGACGCGTCCGTAGCACTGCGCCTTTGCCGAGCTGACCGCCTCTTGATCCGCCTTCGCGGTAGCTTATACGACTAGCAAGGTTGGACTCTGCGCCGGCGTTGTACGAAATCAACATGGCGGGCCTGGAAGCAGTAAAAGAACAAGAAGCGGTCAGGCTGAGCCACGCGGCGGGGGATACACGAAATGCCAAAGTCCCCGACCGGCGGCATATGCACGAATGGGTCGCCTTACTCTCACGAGGATACGCATGGGATGTTGTCTGGGCTTGCGACACAAGAGACTCGGTGAGCGCGTAAGTCATGAAGAATACTGATGGGGTAGACTACGCCGGCAAACGGAGGCGGCATGGCTCCTGGAGTGCTTCTCATGTGACGGACTTGGATCCTTGGAGTGTCGGGATGCCGGCAATCGACAAGACATATCTTGCGGCAGCAGAGATGAGTTGGTGGCTTCTGCTGGAGTTGGGCTTGAGTCGGGACTACGGCTTGGCAAAGGCGACGGTGCCGGCCGTCCTTGAGCTCGGCCAACATGCAGCCTGCGTAGGTAGGCTCCTTGGTACGGATATAGAGAGAAATCGAACTCCCCATCAATTACCGTTAGGTCCGTAGGGCACTATGTGCCCTCCCTTACGATGCTGAATGCTCGGTGCACCCCAGCGTGTTCCAGTCCTTGCTTTCAAAAGCGACGACTAATGCCAGCCAAATGTAGGGGCGATTTGGTGATTCGTAATCGTCCGGTCGTTGATAGTTGCTACTTTGTCATTTGGTATATACGACACCGGCTGGTG
>JALHBZ010000039.1:0-76598 GCA_024340015.1 Tolypocladium ovalisporum | reverse complement strand
CCCCCCCCCCCCCCCCCCCCCCCCCACACTGCAAGCCCCGTCATCGCCTGTGGGACGCGGAATGCAGCCGCCGCGGGCTCGCTTAATACGGCCAATAGCCTTGTCGTGACGGGCGTCACACTTGCGCCGTCGCGGAGCCATCTCGACTACATGCCTTTGGTAGAGAGCTTCAAGAGAGTTCGTACAGCGAGGCAGCTAACCTTGGCACGGCTTCCAGCTTCTCCATACGGACTCATCACCGTACCGTCGCGTCGAAGCGCACGGCGACTTGGTTGATACCTGACCTGGGCAAGGGTCAATGTCCCGTACTCGGTACGCGTGGTTCGTAACGCCGGGGGCGCCCATCGACCTCGCCTAAACTGGCGAAGCCCGCACTGCTGGGGCTGCTGCCGCTGGCTTCCACCATGACCTCGCCGAGCCAAGACGGGCCCGGGAGCCGGCCTCGTTGACGTCTGCCGACTGCACAGGCAGGGGCCAGAACCTCAGCCCTCCCCACCGGCATGCGCCTTCGCTTGACAGTATGCGACTTCGCTTGACAGGGGCCAATGACGGGGACCTCCCTTGGCCTGCTCCGCAAGGGTGGCCCGTCGCGGGAACAAGCGAGCAGGCGGCTTGCGCCAGGGAAATCATGATGCCTGCTCCTCGTTAGCAGAGAGCCAGCCTCACATGTCCAGCCCGGTAGTTTGGAGCCTCTGAAACCCCAAAGACATGGGGCTTGGACACTCCATGGCCCGAGAGTAGAGTGGGCGAGATCAGGCACACCTTACTCGCAATCCACCCTCCACATCTGAAGGGGCAGTGGGTTCGCGTCGACTCGCCTCGGCGGTCTTGCTGCAACCTTTCGCTCCCGACGGGTGGCGCGGCCAACGCCATCGAGCTCGGACGCGGCTCAAAAGGCACGGTCCCGAGCCCTGAGGCCCACAAGCGTCAGGAACGGATTGTCTCCGTTCGATCTTTGGAAGACGACGAGAGTATCGCGTACCTCGAGTGCGTCGCGTGGGTGCCAGCCAGGCTACGGACGAATCCATGCTGACACGGGGAACAATCTCCCGCGCAACTAATGCTGGCGTCTCCATCTCGCCCCCTCGGTTCATCCAGAGACGAAGGCCAAGTCTTCAACTCCGCTGCAAGACAGCCTGCGAGTCCACAAGAGCTGGCTATCTGGCACCACCCGCCGCCAACTACATGCTCAACCTACGCGTCGCCAATGCCTCCCTCCGGTACGGTAGGCAGGTACCTAGGTAGGTCTAGCTGAACAGGCAGCCAGGTCGATACCTACTTACGCTGGCATACCTAGTTTGAGTGGTCCCCTCACCCGCTGTTTATAATGTGGACTTGGCATCGAGGTTGTCGTTCCAAACCTGGGTCTCCTCCTTCCTCTCGCCTCACCTGCGTTCTCGACTCACATGCAAGTCAGCGGCGACCATGTTTCATTCATTATTGGCAGTATGCAACCTGATCTAGAGCTACTCGTCGTTGCTGTGACCCGGCGTCTCTCTCTCATCCATGACCCACCCTACCTCGGCCGTCGCGACTAGCATCCCGTGCACCATCCATACCTCGTCGTCCGGCCATTACCTCGCCGTAACGAGAGCCAGCCCGCACCAGCAAGGGCAAGAGATTAGCTCAAGCGACGTCTCGTCAGCGTCCAACAGAGTGCGCGCATGGCTTGTGGCTGGCCGGCATGCCTCTGGACCCTAGCCGTCTTGTTATGACGATTGCGCCCTCGAAACCTGTTCATCCACGGGGAGAACCATCAACGCCTGGTAGATTCCACCACTACCTGCCGCTCCAATATAGAGCCGTGCGTCCCGCCTTTGTCGTGCTTTGCGCTCATCGTTTCCCTTGTACTTCCTCAACTGCCTTTGCTTGGGTCCCTCAGCTGAGCCGTGTCGTCCGTGGCGCCTCGCAAAGCCGCGAATATTTCCCGCGCCGCATCCGCATCAAGCCCTGGACCGCCGTGTGTCGACACACTCATGGGCGACGGGGCGCCAACGGGCGGCCTGCGAGCCCTCGTCAGCACTGCGGCCCCCGACTTTGCCATTGAGGACCTGGAGATGGTCCCATCTACCAAGCCCTACATCCACTACTTCGCCACCGCCCACGGCGAGGATAGTCTCATGCTATCACTCCTGCCGCGAACAACGAGACTGCTTCGATCCGAGTATCTGCCCGTCACATCCGAGGCGATTCTCCTCCGCTGGCTGACTAGTCTCACCGAAGAGCCCAGTGTCGCAGTCCACGAGGGCCACACTGAGCTGTACGAAACGGACCTTGCCGCGGAAGGCAAAGATGGCACCATACGCCGAAGTTCTCGTCACACGAAGGGGCTTCCGCTCCACCAATTCCTCCCCAGGTTGATCAAACATGGCTCAGCCACGCACGTCGGCTGTCGCAACGAGTATCTGCTGACCCGGCCGGTCGCGGGCACGACTGTCGCAGGGTTGTCACAGCCACTCAATCGAGCTGAGCGAAGGCACGTCGACTTCCAGGTCGGCCGGCTGCTGCGACGAATCTCATGCCATCTATCGCCCAACGGCAAATTTGGCACCACTGTCGAGATATTGTCCCCTGACCTAGCTACCCCGGGCTCGTCATGGAATCGGGCAGCCACGCCTGATGCCGGCTCTCGCCATGATCGATGGTCGGACGCCTTCCGGTATATGATGGAATCCACCCTTCGGGATGCCGAGGATTTCAACGTCATGATTCCCTACGATGCAATCAGAGATCACTTCAGCCGCTTCAGGAACCTCCTGGATGTCGTTACGAGTCCCTGCTTGGTAGCGATCGATGCTGGCGAAGACACCAACACGCTCGTTTCGCTAGGCGCTCGGAAGGGTCTTCAAGAAAGCGGCTGCCAAGTATCGAACGACCGTCCACCCAAGCGCGACCAAAGGGGCCGCGTTGGCGATGCTCTTGGTGCCAATGAAGCTGCGGAAGCCATAGCGCGAGCAGACGGATCGATGCTGGTCACAGGAATGCGAGACTGGAGCAACTGCGTCTTCGGAGACCCGCTCTTCACTTCTGTCTTGAGCCGAAGAGCCAGCCCAGAGATCTGGGACGGATTCGAAGTTGCCCTCCGGGAGAATGGCCTCGAAATCGTTGGGGCGCAACCTAAGTTCTTGGAGGATCTGCGAAACGCAGAAAGTCGTCGCCTCCTCTATGAGTGCTACCACGCAGCGACTGCGATTGTCCGGGAATATTACCGCCCGTGCAGCGACAGCGATGATAGAGAGATGCCTGCGCGCAAAAGGCTCACCCAAGCCCTTCGAAAGCTGGACGGTATGGACGAAATCGGCAAAGAGCGACGGCCGCATCCATCAAGCGAGTCGACTCCCGCAAAGCGGCCGAAGGTAGTTGGAGAAAAAAAGACCGGGGTTTGAGCAAGCTGACATGGACGCACGCAAAGAATAACACGGTGCTGCGCACAAATGTATATATGCACCTCGCAAGGCCGTGCCGTCGGAAGGTTTCAGGAATAAGATCGAACCATTACTGGCTTGTTCTCGTAATGGCTGCACATTTGGTGCACCGACGTTTCAGTGTTGTTTGTCGTCTTCGAGTCCATCATCTTCGTCTCTTGGAAGCTGAAGGCCCATCATTCCGAGGAGGTTACCTGTTGGCCCCGCCAAGCCCGCCTGACTCTTGAAGCTCTCCAAAAGATTGCGAGCCAAGTTGTAGTCAATGTCGACCTCATCATCGTCGTCGCCTCCATCTGCGGACTGGCGCGCGCCCTTCTGCTCCGCCTTGGCCGTCTCAGCTTTGCTGTCCAAGGCTGGTAGCTCTTTGGCAGGGGCATCGAGCTTTAGCGCTCCGTGTTGCCGGAGCTCGGCCTCCATTTGCGACGACAGCTCCTTGATTCGGGTTTGCTCTTCATCCAGTGCACTCGCTGCTGGCGCGTTCACCTCAACTTTGCTTGCTTCTTTGGTATTGGCAGATGGTTGGATATCAGTTGCAGGAAGGCCCATCATTTCGCGCATCATCCGCGAGAAGGCTTCCTCGTCGAAGCTGACCTCCCTGTCCTCAAACTCGCTGTCCTCGTCGTCAACGCCGCCCGGTGGCTCTTCTTCGTCGTCTTCATCGCCATCGTTGTCGTCATCGTCCATGTCCATCTCTCCAAGTTCTGCACCGTCCAGACCGGCGGTTTCATCGTTCAAGAAGGCTTCGAATCGTGAAACAATCTTTCTGAGACTGGCCTGGGTCTGGGCGTCGCCGAATCCCCGCTTTGTCTTGCTGTTGCCTCCTCTCCCGTCTAGTTCACGCTCGAAGTCCTGGTAGTCGATGTCCATCCACGTGTCATCGTCGTCGCGGTGGCAATCCACCCATTGCTCCATTTCTCTGTCCGTTGGTAGAGCAGCAGCACCGTCCTCCGCAAGATCATCCAGCATGATTGCAACCTCTCGGACGACTCTGCTCTTGCTCTTGTTCGCATTAGCGGCAAGGATTTCGAAGCCACATGTCAGCTTCATGCCCGCTTCCAGCCTGGCCGTGGCCTTGTCATCGGACGTTGACGCTTGGAGTGCCTTTTGCCACCTCGGCGGCGGCTCGAAACGCTGCGATTTGAGCTGTGCAAATAGCACCCTGCTGAATCGCACACTGGTGTTGACCAAGTCCTCCGGGGGGAACAAGAGCGGTCCCATCGTCGCAATGATTGGCTTCAAGACGACTGGATCCCTGAGATAAAAAGCTTCCACTGCCGGAGCAATAGACTTCGGCAGCGAGTGTAAGAGGTAGGCAACCTTTCGCGGCACGGTGATGATTGAATGATGCGCAGAATCGGCGATCTGCGCCGGGTACTTGTCAAGTCTGTAGAAAGCCTCGTCCTCGACCAATGATGAATGCACGAGTGCGTCGGACTTGGACGCAAGGAAGTCGACCGCATGGGCTAGGGAGATCGACCTGGACTGAGTGGATTGCGCGTCGCGGTCTTTCGATGGAATGATGAAGAGCTTTCCTTGGTGAATCCACACGCGATTCTGGTCCATTTCCGGGCTCAACCACTTGGGAAGCACGCCGGCAGCCTCGACCAAGAGAAATTCTCCATCAGCGTCGTCTACTCTGACCCAAAGGGTGGGATGAGATTTGGTCAACTCTCTCAAGATGTAGACGATGAGCCACTCGTCCTCGACGGCATCGCCGTAGTCAGTCGTGCCACGAAGGTATCGCAGACCTATTCGTCGACGCGGTCAGATATGTCTCCATTCGGAGGGCGGCCCTGAAGCAAGCCGGGGTAAATAACGCACCTTGGGTGGTTTCAAGCTCGAGCTGGAAGTCATCGCGCTGCCAAATGAAGTCTTTGGTCAAGGCCTGAACGAGTTGGACTGCGGACCGACGTAGAGCCTCCAATTGCATGAGACTTTTTCGAGCGTCGGTCTCCGCATCGACAGTGAAGAGGAAGTACTCGACGCAATTCTCGGGTAGTTGACGTTCGAGTCCATC
The DNA here is from genome assembly GCA_024340015.1 of Tolypocladium ovalisporum. Lineage (NCBI taxonomy): Eukaryota > Fungi > Ascomycota > Sordariomycetes > Hypocreales > Ophiocordycipitaceae > Tolypocladium > Tolypocladium ovalisporum. Next base: position 71,156 of record JALHBZ010000039.1, on the reverse strand, counting down.
AGTGGGACCGAAGCTGCTTTGGCCCTCCCCGAGGATGCCTCTGCCCGACATGACGGCCAATACAGCGGCCCAGCCTTCAGAGCACTGTTTCAGAGCACCGTTCCGTGCGTGCCTCGTGCCTCTGCCAAAGCTAGATAGAGAAGCGGCGGAAGCGGTCTGCGAACGTACACGTGCATCGCACACCGGCTCGATTGCGCAATACGCAGTAAGTTGGCAAGGCGACAAGTATTTGACGGCCAAGCTGCCAGTTGGCACGACGACGTTGGATTTTTCTCCCCTTGCTTGCCCAGCTAGGTCCACGGGTGCTGTTGCGTCATTGGGCAATGATAAGTGTGACAAGGCGCTAGGGCATCATTAGATGCCTGGAGTTCTCCCCGTCGCCGCATCAGGATCGCGCCTAGCAAGCTAGCTCGCTGAGGAAGTCGCGGAGATGCTAATAAGGTACCTTACATGAAGTAGCCTACCTAGAATACCTTACTTTATAAGGTACCCGGACTTTACCTCGCCCTAACTTGCGGTAGGTACTCTGCCCAGTGCTGCAATTGTTCTGGTAGCATCCGTACCTACCTTACAGTACAGGTAGGTCCTTGGAAGTCGGGACCCGGCCCCTCAGTGCCCTAACAACTGCTCATGCTACCTAGGTACGCGGGAGGGCCCTGTTTGTCAACAGTGTTTTTGCACCGAGAACACATTGAAATCAGCATGTTGGTCGAACTAAAATCTATCGGACTGCTGTCGACATGACAAAATCTGTCGGACATACTGCTATCATTATGGTTAAAAGCCCCAAAATTATTGAAAAATAGGGCTCACCCCTAGGCTAGGTAGCCTCGCTCTCAGCGAGCTGCGTGTAGGACTAATAAGGTACGAGCTTACCTTACCTTGGAGTAAGTGGCCCGCCGCCTAGCACGTTCTAGCGCGTCCCTCGTGCGCGACACGTCCAGCTCTCGCGTCTCCCAACCTTCACTCACCACTGGTCGACAGGGAATAACTGCCTCTGAGCATCCAAATGCAGAATCGCCTTCACCATAACTGCTGCGAACCCCAGTCAGCGACGGAGGCGCGTTCTGCAATCGTGCACCAAGGCTAAAAGCCGTCGAATCTTTCTTTGGCACCGTATGGCCATAGCAACCATCCCCAGTGCCCCTCATGGTGCCGGTCAAGCGCAGCAGACGTGTCGTCGACGCCGACGACAATGAGGCACTTGTGAGCGCGCAAGAGGCGCGCTCCTCGCTCGCTCATGTTGCGCAGTCGGTGAGTTATGCCCTCGCTTCGGCTGACGCCTTGTCTTCTGACTCGACGACTCAGAGGAAACGAGTTCGAATGTCTCTAGACGACGAGACCGAACAACTCCCTCGAGGACCACAACGCGATGAGGACTCCAGCTCGAGTGACGACGACAATGAAGATGGTTCTCCTGCGCCTGACTCCCCTCCTCAGACTCAATACGAAATCATGAGAGATGCAGGCTTTCGGCACCTGCAGCACGCGGATAAGGACGACTTGCAAGCGACGCAGAAGCTCCAGCGTCGACCCAAGAATCTTGGCGATAACATGGTCGCTGAAAGCGGCATCATCGAAAGCATCACATGTTGGAACTTCATGTGCCACGAACGCCTACATGTTGAGCTCGGACCACTGATTAACTTTGTCGTGGGCGAGAACGGGAGCGGCAAAAGCGCAGTCCTGACCGCGCTGACGCTTTGTCTGGGTGGCAAAGCCAGCGACACCAATCGAGGCGGAAGCCTCAAGTCCTTCGTCAAAGAGGGGCAGGAACAGGGTAAGCTTGTGGTCAAGATCAAGAATGCCGGGAGCGATGCCTACCAACCCGACTTGTACGGCAACAGCATCCTTGTCGAGCGCCACTTCTCCAAGTCCGGTAGCAGCGGGTTCAAGATCAAGAGCGAGCATGGACGCATCATCTCGACCAAGAAGCAAGAGGTCGACGAAATATCGGAATGGTATGCGCTGCAGATGGGAAATCCTCTGACAGTGCTGTCGCAGGACAATGCCCGGCAATTCCTCAACTCGGCGACGCCTGCGCAAAAGTACAAGTACTTTGTATCTGGTGTGCAGCTGGAACAGCTGGACAACGATTACAAAATGTCACAGGACACGCTTGATAAAACCTTGATACTCCGTGATGACCTCGACGAAAAGATAGGCCATGTCAAAAAGGAAATGGACGATGCTCAGAGGCTGGCAGAGACTGTCCAGAAGAACATCACCCTGCGCGAGAAGGCTCGGCTTTATCGGAATCAACTAGTCTGGTCGCAAGTGGTTGAACAGGAGCAGGAACTCGAGCGCCGCGACAACGAGCTACGCGACCGAGACCAGCGTATCCTGCAGACAGACTCCGAGTGCGACAAGTTCACACGCAACCTTTCCGATGTCGAAGAAAAGTTGGAGCGCCTGAAAGCAAACCGCGAAAGCCTCCGCGATGGGCAGGATTCCTTCGAAGAGAAAATATCTGCGGCGGAGGCAGCTTACAACTCTGCGAAGAAGGACTTGATTGAGCTGCATCGAGAAGAGAGAGACGCCCATGGCCGTCTCAAGGCAGCCAAGGGTGATAGAGAGGCCTGCGAGGCAAAGATTCGAGAGGAGGAGCAACGTTTGAATGAGTCAACAGGCTCGGCCCGCTCTGAAAAGGAAGCAGAGCTGGCCGAAGCCGCGGCTCGGGAGAGGGAACTGACCGAGCGAATTACCGACGATGCCAAGCAGCTGCCAATGTTTCAGGCGAGGCTCGCCGACGCGGAGCAGGCCTTGAAACGACAGCAGAACCTGCAAGGACTCAAGCGAAAGGAAATCTTGGCCGCTGAACAAGGCGTCCGAGACCTCGAGGGGAACGCTGCCTCGGCCTACGCTGGGTTTGACAGTGACATGGCCAGCCTCGTGAAGGCCGTGGCAGGCGACAGGGGTTTCGAGCGCGACCCGATCGGTCCCCTCGGTGCACATATCAAGCTGCTCAAACCAGAATGGTCTGGCATCCTGGAAAAGACCCTTGGCGAGGCTTTGAACGCCTTTGTAGTGAGGAGCAAGCGAGACCAGTCGCGGCTTTCGGACCTGATTCGAAAGACTGCGATGAAAAGGCCGCCCCCAATCTACATTGCGTACGGCGGACAGATCGATACGAGAGAGCAAGAGCCAGACACCGATTTTGAGACAATATTGCGGGTGCTGGAGTTTGACGATGAACTCATTCGATCGCAATTGGTCATCAACAACCAAATAGAGAAGGTCATATTGATCGAAGGGCGCTTGGACGCGGAACGGATTATGATCGACAATGGCCCGCCTCGCAATGTCGCTGCCTGCATCTGCTTCCACGACGGCCGCGGAAAGCGCGGTCAGGGCTTGCGAATCACGAATCGGTTTGGAACGATAGCAACGAGCCCAATCATCCCCAGCGGCCAGCGACCAAGAATGCAGACTGACTCGGGTCGGCAGCTGGCTCTCCAGAAGGACAATCTAAAGCAGCTTGGGTTGGAGCTGAGGGAGTTGAACGGCGAGCACCGCACCGCGGAACAGGCCTTTCAAAGGTGCAGACTAGAGCTCGAGGCTCATCGCAAGGAGAGCCCGAAGCTGAACAGCCATCTCCGTCGAACGCAGGCTGATGTCGAGCGGATACAGATGGATTTGGACGCTTTCGAAGGCGTCGATGATCGTCTGGTTGTCTTACGATCTGAGCTGGACGAGAAAAGGGCAGAAGAGTCCCAGCTCGGCAATCAGTACGGCAACATGAAGCTGGCAAAGCCTGAATTGAATGCAAAGGTTGAAGAGGCTAAACGAAACCTGGAAGTCGAGAGAGACGATGTGAAGGACTTCCAGAGCAAGGTTGCCAAAGCCGAGGAGAAGATCAAGACGACCGAGTCGTTGAGGCGCATTGCCTTGACTGATAAAAACAGGGCATTCGAAGCACTAGACATGGAAAAGGGGGAACGAAGTCGCGCGGCACTCAAGCGCCAAGAGAAAGAGATTGAGGTGCAAGACTTCATCCTTCAAGCCGAAGGAGTGGCTCCGGGGCGCGTTCACATTCCCGAGGGCGAGGACTATAGAAGCATCGAGAAGAAGTATGAAAAGATCGGTGAGCAACTGGCTCAACGCCAGGCCAGGGTCGGGGCTACGGACCAACAAATTTACGACCGCGCCAACGAGGCTCGGGAAAAATACGATGATGTGATGAAGCAGACGCGCGACGTGGACGAGACCATCATCTCCTTGAAGCGAGCGATTGAGCATCGACTACATCTCTGGCGACAGTTTCAAAGAATGATCAGCGCTCGTATCCGCATACAGTTCAATTATTTATTGAGCGAGCGCGGCTTCCGCGGCAAGATTGATTTGGATCACCGCGCGAGAAAGGTGGTCATCCACATCGAGCCTGACGAAACGCGCAAGAGCTCCGCCGGACGTAACACCAAGACACTCTCGGGAGGTGAAAAGTCGTTCTCGTCCATTTGCATGCTCCTTTCGGTGTGGGAGGCAATCGGATCGCCCATCAGGTGCCTGGACGAGTTTGATGTTTTCATGGACAATGTGAACCGCGCCATCAGTACGAATATGCTGGTAAGTGAAGCCCACTGCAGCAAGGGGTGCACATGGTTGGTCCGATGCTGACAGATAAACAGGTGGACACTGCTCGGCGGTCTGTTTCCCGGCAGTACATCCTCATTACCCCGAATGCCATTGAGGGACGCGCCAGGCTTGACAAAGATGTGAAAATCATTCGGTATGTCCTTTCGACCCCCTCGTCAAGAGCATTATCCCTTGCTGACACACCGTCTGCACATAGTTTGACTGATCCCCGCCAACGGACCTTGGTTTGAGGTGTTGTTTCCGTGTGCCAAATTCTGGGCTGTCGGTTTTGCTTTCGAGCCTTATTCAAAAGCGGCCCCGCATGCGTCATTGTGTGTGCGCGCGTGAGACGAGGATTGCGGAGCTTTGGAGTCGAACCTGTGGGTGCATCAAATGATGGCTTTCGATGCAAAGCATCGGCGCTGGACGGTCTATCTGCGCTGATATCGTACACGTCCCAAAGACATATCGTACATGTGAGATGAAGGAGCATGTTGAGGCATTGCACCTGGAATTATACGCGAAGCCCTTTGCTGCGCAAGATGTTGACCCCCGCATTCATCGTGAAGCCGGCCCATTGCCCCAGAGACCCGACGACCCCGCCGACCGTCTTCACCTCTCCCAGCCTTCTGTTGAGGAAATCCTTCGTCTCAGCAAAGTCCGGGGACTTGTCGTTGGTCATGTACAACTCTGTCGTGCTGTAAATCATGGATAGCGAGGCGCGTTTGCTATACCATGAAGGGTCGACGGCCTCGTCCCCGGCGAGGAACCAGATCTCGTCGGATAAGAGAGCAAGCTCTTTAAGCGAAGGGGGCACGTAGCTAGGCTGAGCCATGATGGCGAGCGCCTAGCGTACCGTTAGTTCGTCGGCAGGAGCACGTAGGACTGTTGTCGGCGATGGATGGGGTTTTACCTCCTGCCATCGATGGATGACGTCTTTGTTGCCCATGAGCCGAGCCCATGTCAAGGCGGCAACCTTGGCGCCCACGTCCATTGCAGGTCTGTCCCCCGTCTGAGTAATGAACAGGTCATGGCCCCGCGAGGCAAGGGCCTGGCGCTGAGCCATGAGGTGATATCGGATGAGGCTGAATGGCCCGTCTGTTAGGACGCTGGCGCTAATGTCGAGAAAGCCGGCGTCGCGGGCGCCGAGGCGGAGAGCGCGCTGGGAGAAGCCGTGTTCGGGCACATGACTGTGTGCAGCGGCGAGGATGGAGTCTTCCACGGCGCCGAGGCGACCTGGGGCTGATGGATGGTCGTAGGAGTGGAAGCATCGTTGTCGGGAACCGCGGCCGAGGGCATTGCACTGTAGGCGGGCGGCCGAGGCCAGCAGCCTGGGAGCCGCTACGGCCCGGCTCGAACATGACGACATGGTCGGAGCGTGTCGCACGATGCGAGTGAGGGCGGTCACGTCGAGGGACGCTGGTCGTGGCGTCGTAGCGACGCGAGGCTGCGGATTGGTATATGAAACTTGCTGTCAATAGGAAATAGAATGGAACGACAGACTAAGGTACGAAAGAAGTACAGGTACGTTAATTGCGGAGTACGACGCAAGATGGTGGATGGTGGGGGCGGCTTGGGGGAGCTCGGGCTACCTGGCCGGGACCGCTGTCGGCCGCCGAACGTGATGGTGGGTGACCTGACTTGCGTCGACGTCAACGACAGATTAGCATGATACGTGGTCGACGTCGCAGACTCGTACAATGACAGGCTCGTCCTATGCAGGCCGTATCACTCATTTCTAGGAACGTGGAGACTTGCGTAGACGTCAACCTACGATACGCAGCACTGCGTCTATGATGGCCACTTTCAAGCGAAATATGCCGAGGCGTACTGCCAGTGATGTGCGCCATGAACACATTCTGCTAAACGGGCAGACGATGGCACCAGCCCGACTTGGAGGGAGAATGCATTCATATGCCTTCAATCCACCAAACCTTCTATCGACATCCAGGCCATTCACGAGGCGGCTTGGAGCACAGGGCAACTGACACATAACGACAAACAGGAGACTCAGTCCCCCCTTGCCCCTATAGCATTGGCCTGAAGACTTGGCACGAAAGGGAAAGAGTCCTCGGGACGACTTGATTGGCTCAAAGAATTTCCATGTTCCAAGACGAGAATGCCGCCCTCTTAAGGCTTGGCCAGCAAGCCTGCGGCGATGATCAACTTAGGCGGACGGACGTGAGTGCCTTGGCAGTCCGGCAGAGAGGCCAGTCGTGCCAGCTCACGTACTTCACCACCCAGACCTTGGCGATGTCGGCTGATGCGGCTGGGTCGCTCAAGTATTCGAGCTATACGCCCACCTCGCCTCGCGGACCGCGTGTCACCCTGTTTAAGAATACGCCAGCATCCCAGCAATGCACAGCCTACTCGTACACGTACACCTCTGTTCTGCACCTTGTCCACCCTGCGGCCGGCGAGCAGGATCGAACGGTGGATGCAACGTCTCGCCGTTTCTGGCGCGGTGCATATTACCTCGTCTGTCCGGGCTGCCGCTCCCGCGGCTGGCTGGTATGACGAGGTGGGCTGGCGGCAATATCGCGACCTGATTGATGTAGTGACCGTATTCCAGAAGACACCTTCCAGCCCAGTCATGCGGAAAAGCGGACATCCCCTTTGTATAGAGGCAGATAGTCCTCGCCCTCGTACGTACGAGTAGTCCGCATGAACGCGATCGGCTTCTCACAGTACGGGGCCGGCTCACACAAGGCCTGATGAAGGCGATGCTTGCCAATCAAGCAGCGCCGCCAATCAACCTGCGCCAAAGCAAAGTACGTGTTTTCGGCGCCAGGTCGCTCCTTGCCGAGCACCAAACGGAAACCCAAACTGCTCGCCCATCTGCTTACGAGGAGCTGACATGGAAGACGGTCCTCCTTGGAAAAAATCGCACCTTGTTGCGTCTTCATAGTAGACCGAAAAGTGATGGCTCTGGCCGTCAATAGGTGGTAAAGTGGTTCATGGTCGGTTGCTTTTCCGTACCATGTCGAGGCGTCAGTCTCCCACCCTGCAGTGCTTCTTGTGACGGCCCTTTGCTGTTCCTGGCTCATTGTCCAACCCGAGGCCGGCTACTGAAGTCCCTACAGACCCTCATACCTCATGGCTCTGCTTCGCGCAAGTGGATCGAGTTTGTCCGCTCTCCCTGGACATGCCTACCAGTTGAGTTGGCCATGCTTCATGGCGCCTTGATGAGGTACAGGTTGCGAAGGACCACACCCAGGCACAGGCACAGGCTCCCGTAAATCGAAGATCCACTACGATAAGGGCTGGTTCCTGGCCAGAGGGCAGCCATGCGACGGGATTCGCCCAGCTTGACCGCGCCAGCGTCGGTTGTCACCGCACTGTGACATGGTGCATATTGCGGGTCCTGGCGCGAGGCTGTCCTGCTGGCTCTGCCCAGTCTGTCAGGCAAGGAAACCTAGAACTTGTGATGGCGTTAGGCAAAACACTGTATGAGGACGCACCCAATTCTTACGGAGTACATTGAAGCGACGGGGAAAATCTCGACAGCTGAGCCCTTGCGACGACCTCGCCTTGGCCGCAGCTTTCGCGCCTACGCCGTGCGACAAACCGCAGCGAACTGTAATTCTGCATTGCCCATCTCTGATTTCTTAAATTACTGTCAGGTCCATTCACTGCAGACAGCGGATCACGGGTGTTGATACTCTGGCACGTCGAGGTGTCAAATCGTTTCGGGTTCCTTTGTGTGCACCATCTGCTGGCGCGCATTTCCTGTGTCCCTTGGAAGCCCCTGGAGCCTTTGCATGTGGTCGCCCTAGGAGAAGGTACCTCGTCTCGAGGCTGATTGCAGGCCCAACCTGAGGTACCGGTCAGGCCTGAGGGATTGCCTGGCGCTCGACATTTCGAGCAGAGCCGCCAGCCTTTGTCTCCCCAACCACGCTTCCCGTCGCATCGCCACCACCACCACCGCCTTCCATCGCCTCAGCCAACCAACCAGCAGCAGCATCGACCGTGACGCGACCGCGACTGGGATACAGCAGCACGCAGTGCCTTGTAGTCTCAAGGCACCGACCAGCCGCGGGACGCTCTCTGTACGGTCACTTTGGGTGCCAACTTTTATCTGTATGTACAGCACAGTACGCGATTCTGCTTTGACCCAGGCTGCCCCGGACTGTCCAGGGCCCCAGGGCTGTCTGCACGTGTGCTGCTAGGCTCCAGCTCGCTGTCTCACAAGCGCTGCGGTCTGGCGCGTCGTTCATCCCGTCCCCCAGGGCACTTCTGGCTGAGCAGCTCTCAGGGTACCTAAAAGGTAGGCGGATGAAGGAGCACGGGGCCTACCAGTTCCCGTTCCGTTATTTCCATTGATGAGGCTCTCGTTATTAACCAACCTGCTCGAGTCTAGCCAGCCCACGCGCTCCGACAAACTCCTCACTCCCCCGACCTCCTCCCCAATCGCACCTTGGCCAGCTGCCTCGTTCTGCCCCCTGCACAGTACTCGTACAGTTTATACGTGCTACTCCGTACGTACTCGCACGAGCCCGGCCATCACCATCACGCGCGCTCTCATTCATTCTCAGCCGCATTTCGACACTGCGGTAATCCAGATAGAGCGACGTGCAGGCGACATTGCGTGCCGACAGCATCCCGTCGCCGCCCTCGCGCAACTACTCAGTCCAGCAATCGTCAATCAGCGAGCGCTCCTCGTCAGTCGGAAGATTTCGTCATCTCAAGCCCCTGCGCAATCCCTCGCCGACTTGCCGACTTGGTTCATCTGGCCTTTGCGTTCCGCCGAACTGCACAGGACTGCACTGCACAGTGCACTCACCCACCGTCCCTAGGTAGGGTAGCTTGCATTTCGCCCCCAGTCACAAATGGCCCTTCTTCGCATCCTCATTCGTCGCCCTGACCCCCCCCTCCCTCGAGTCGCCCGTCGCCTCTGTTCACTCTCATCACTCAATGAGTACAGAGTTTATGGCGAGTCCCATGCCCCGGCCTGCTCCCACCCCCCCTTCCTCCGCCGCCACCATGCCCCAATTCCGACCTGCTGCGTCCCGCCTGCTTCAATGCGAGATCCGTTCTTTAGGCTGACTATGTGGCTTGACCTTCTCCAGCGCCGCCGCCATATTCCCACCCCGTGTTCGCGACTTGGCTCGAGCTGCCCTCCGAGTCTGTTGAGACACCCTCTCGCGTTCACTGTGCAACCGGCACAGAGTCTCCTCTCTCTCGTTCTCTGCATCGCATTGACTTGTCATGGGTATGTCCAGTCTTCTATCCGCTCCTCCGCCTCCGCCTCCGCCTCCCCTCGCCCTTTGCTTGAGGGTGCTTCTGCCTGCCTGCCCGCCCGCCCGCCCGCCTCTCTTCCCATGCCTCCTTCACATACCTACCTACCTACCTCCGTCCAGCGAAAAGCCGCTTGCTTCTGCCCCTCCCTGCCCTTCTTCACACCGATTTTGGTCGCGCCCGCAGCGCAGGTTCAGTTGCCAACGTACTGCTGCGTTGAACCTCTCGGCCGTCTGGACCGGCCGTCTATGGCTGCCCCTCTGCCGCAGCTCCGAGTCGACGTGATACCACTGGAAATGTAATCTGTTGCCCCATTCCTCAGCCGATACAGTCACGCTTCGGAGCGCCTGCTGCTCGCGTCGCCGTTGCCCATGCACTGCATTGTCAAGAGCCCCCTTTACCTGCATGTCTCCCACCCACATCGCTCCCACTCTCATGTTCGCGGCACCCCACCACTGCCGTACCTCACCTCCCCGGGTGCCCAGCCAAGCTCTTACTTCAACCGCAGTCACTCCCCGCCCTCCCCCATCCCCCCCTTCTCGTCTCTCCTCATCTCGCCTCACACACGAGTCTACTGCTCCAAAGTTCATCTCGCACTGGTTTCTAACACTCATCCTTAGCTGACTCTGGCGATACGTACCGACCTGTAAGTCGTCTCAACACCCTACCTTTGTTGACCCTGGCATCCCCGTTTGTTTGTTTGCGCCCGACCCGTGTTTGGAAGTTGGCGACCAAGTTCTGGCGCTCAAGGGACTGGGCGAACCGTTGCTTTGACGACCATAAAATGACAAGATGTGGTACCGAACGCCGTCTGTCGCCGCCTCGGTGAAAGACAAGCCCGCACGCTCTTTGGCTGTGACACTGCTCCGGCTCGGTGCAGATGCGTCGGTGGAGTACTTGATGCTCGCTGCTCCGCAAGAACGTTGCTGAGGCTGAATGATTCACTGTCGCGCACCGAGCACCAGTCTGCACCTGCCAGAATCCCTTCAGTACACGGGCGATCTGCAGGCATCATACAACACACAGAGCTCTCTGTTCATCCCGATTTACGCGAAGCCACCCGTTTCCCAATCTGTCGCTGACATGTCGCAGCGCGAGAGATCTCGATCGCCTCGTCGACGCTCTAGGAGCCCAGGCCGTCAATCCCGTCGACGCTCGTTTTCCCCTCGTAGCAGATCAAACAGCCGAGACGATTATCGTCGCGATCGTGATCGCTCACCCATGACGGGAACAGGTGCTCCCGCGGGAGGATCCAGTGCTGGTTTTGGTGGCCAGACGCCTCATCGCTCTTTCGAGGATCGAGCCCAGGCTCGCGAACAGATGATGAATAGCATACGCGATACATCACAACAGGACCGTCGGGTCTACGTCGGCAACCTCTCGTACGATGTCAAGTGGCATCATCTTAAAGACTTTATGAGACAAGGTATGGCTCTTGCAGAACCAAGTTGCTCACGCCGACGACTAATAAGCGCTCCTACAGCCGGAGAAGTACTCTTCGCCGATGTATTGCTGCTTCCCAACGGAATGTCCAAGGTACGCTTCGTCAAGTCTCTCCCCCCTTTCCCATTCATGTCTCTTCCCACATCTTGCCCTTTTGCGGTGAGGTAGGCCTTGCTGCCTGGCCGCCTTCCGCCTTAGCTTCCTTAGGGGATTTTTTTGGACTAACTTCTGGGCTCTGCCTCTGCGACTCTTGTAGGGATGCGGGTAAGTTATCGGAAGCTCCCAACGACAGCTTGGCAATGGAAGCTGAACAGTCAAATTTAGAATCGTCGAATATGCTACGCGAGAACAAGCCCAACAAGCCGTTGCCCAGCTCAGCAACCAAAACCTTATGGGCCGTTTGGTTTACGTTAGAGAGGTTGGTACATACTCTCGGCCCCTTCATCCCGCATTGTTGACATGTCGTAGGATCGCGAAGCCGAACCGCGGTTCATTGGCGCCACCGGCGGTAATCGGGGCGGGTTTGGAGGTGGCATGTCTGCAGGCTTCAACCCTGGGTATGGTGCTGCGCCCGGAGGTGGCGGCCGCCAGATCTACGTGGCCAACGTGAGTTCTCCTGTTCTGAGCTTGTGCTACGGCGCTAGACTCTGACTCTTACAATAAGCTACCGTTCAACGTGGGTTGGCAAGACTTGAAAGACCTCTTCCGACAAGCTGGTGAGACACCTGATGTTTTCGACGGTCGTGGGAGACAAGACGCCTCTAACCTAGGACAGCACGTATCGGCGGTGTTATTCGTGCCGATGTCCACATCGGGCCCGACGGCCGACCCAAGGGCTCTGGCATTGTTGTTTTCGAGAGCCCTGACGATGCTCGCAACGCCATCCAGCAATTCAACGGCTACGATTGGCAAGGGCGGATGCTCGAGGTCCGAGAAGACCGCTTCGCGGCAGCTGGCGGCGGCGGCATGGGCTTTCCTGGCCGCGGCGGATACGGTGGTGGCATGCGGGGGGGGTTCGGCGGCGGCTTCGGTCGGGGTGGCTTCGGCGGCGGCCGTGGCGGATTTGGTTACGGCGGCCGTGGTGGCTTCGCCGGTGGTGCTGGCGGCGGCGCTCCTGCTGCTGCTGGCTTTGAGGCCCAGCCCACGGCCCCTATCCCGCCGAACCCGTTCACCGATAACGCTACTTCTGGTACCGACAGGAGCGAGACGATTTATGTCCGAAATGTGAGTGCAATTGATGTCATCTTATTTCAGAGTACCATGACTGATTTCATCATCAGCTCCCGTGGTCCACCAGCAACGACGACTTGGTCGAGCTGTTCACGACTATCGGCAAGGTTGAGCAGGCCGAAATCCAGTATGAGCCAAGCGGCCGATCTCGAGGCTCTGGTGTGGTTCGCTTCGACGGTCCCGAGACTGCTGAAACCGCGATTGCAAAGTTTCAGGGCTACCAGTATGGAGGTCGCCCTCTCAACCTCAGCTTCGTCAAGTACCTCAACCAAGGCGGAGCTGACAACATGGAGACGGACGGCCTTGGGGGCTTGACTCAGGACCAGATCATGTGAGGAGACCACGTGGCGTGGGTCGTTCACGAAAGCCATGTCTCGCGAATTTCGACGGCAGCGTCCATCGTGAGTCTGGGACTTCTGCTACCTGACTCTTCAAGTTCTGGCTATGGCCACAGCATCCGATCGCGTTCAGTGCAGTTTTTTCTTTTTGTCTATTCTTGCGCATCTCAATCTTGGTGGAACTTCTCAAAACTCCGGCATGGGGGTGTCGAGTCCGAAACCGCAACAGACCTGCTTCTTCTGCCGCTGGCGGAGGCTCTGTCATACAGGTAGGTAGATGGATGGTGGATGGTGGTCATTGCGTTGCCGTCCCAAAAAGGGAGAGCTTTGTTTCGACAACATTCTCGAAGACCCACGAGGACCGCGAGAGGAAGGCGGGTCGTCCCATATGGACGGTGTCGAGGGCTGTTGTGATCTCACACAAGTTAGGAGCGGACAGATGACGAGGTTCTACTTAGAATGTATGAGGATTAAGCATAAGATGGTATCTGGCTGCCGGGAGGCTCAGGGCTCAGGTGCGGTTGATAAGCGTAGGACGATGGAGGCGGGGACAGAAGGGCGGGTGGCGATACATCACCATCGGGAGCCTCCTCAAAGTCAGGCGACGTCGCCGTGCCGACTGGCAACGATAAAAGATGAGGACTCGTCTGGCGACCACAGCGAAGGCTGCCCTCGAGTCTGCACGCAGCGATTTCTGTTCGCGAGTATGGGAATGGGGGCCCCGGCTTGCCGATGCCGTCCGCACTTCCCCCAGGACACATTGGCAAACTGCTCCAGGGATGGGGGTCCAAGGCGAAATTCTTCTCTCCGGCAGCAGGGAACGGCCCGTTGACTTGCAGGCCAGTGTCCGCGGCCCCGAACACTGCCTCGCCTTCACGACCGGGAAAGTGGGCCATGAACGTCGACCAGCGAGTCGATCAGAAGGGACAGGTAGGTAAACTGTTCCAAGGCTGTAGTGAGTGACTATGCGCGTGCATCTCGTAAAAGCGCCCAACTGGACTGCCATCGTGCATCTATGATGCAGCTAATCAGGTACTTTTTGTGCTGGCTCAGGTCGCACAGTGACCAAGTGGACGTGCAAGGACCACCGTGTCAAGCAAGACACGAGCATATATGGGCCCGGTGGTGGAGGAGCACAAACAGGTGACAGAAGACGTGTAGTAAAGTAGGTAGGATGCTTTCGGACCAATGTCCATGCTTCCAGCAGCAGCGGCATCCATGCCACCGCGATACTACCAGCCACGGGTAGCGAATGCCACGGCGTTGGATCCCCTTTCCCTCCACATCTGCACTCGCCCACGCCGCTGCTTAGGAACCTGCTCGACGAGATCCAAGCCAGATCTGATACAACATCAAAACACCGAGAACTTGTGGCAACGCGCAAGCCAGAATGGCTGCCGTTCACAGCGTTGTAGGAATACTTTGGATCATATACAGCCACCTGGCACAGGAACCGTGTTATTCTTTAGATCTTCTGATGGTTTATCTCGCGTGACCTTTGGTGCCATGAGACATAGGTAGTCATCGAAAATAGCTCTCGCTCCTCTAGTGCTGCTGAGAGAGGCTGGCTCCTTTCAACTGGCTCCGGGATTTCATCTCACTAGGCGTCCAGTCGCGCGCCGTCAGGTCCGCTTCTCAAGAGCCACCTTGACAGCCACGGCCATGAAGCCGTGTCTCGTACCATTGGCAGTGCAGTTGTTGCAAATGCCACTCTTGTGACGTGGGGCGACTTCCAATATATGGCCTATTGCCCGTGCTGCTATGTGCGATGGTCAATGAACCCTTAGGATAAGAATTGGTTTAGACGAATTGGTTTAGACGGTCGCGACGCATTTGGTAGCTAGGGTGTATCTGGATCTTGGTGCGACGCCATATTCAGCGCAAGCCTCATCTATCTTGACCAAGGATGCGACACATGCTAGCAACCACTATACTCCGAAGTAGAGCTGTTCCACACGACTCTATGGCATGCCCGTAGGTTTGGAAGTCGTCTCTGGCAAGAGCCCAGCTCCAGGGTCGCTGAGATGATTCGAAGCCTGGCAAGACCGAAAAGCATCCCTCCAGCTCAAAATCCTGATTGAATGCTCCGCCCGGCGATGGACAAGGCAGGGACGTCAATCTCGTTTGGTCGGTTCACGAGGCAGCCTTCTTCCTCTTCGCTTTGGCCTTCTTCTTGCTGCGATCCCTTGGCTTAAGAGCCGACATGCCGGCTTTGCAGACTTCGGCGTAGCGGCTGTAGAACATGTCGAGGTCATGCGGCTGCACAATGGTTGATAGCTTGATTTTCTCAGACCTGCGCCTTTTGGACTTGCCATTGGAGGCACGGACGATGACGGGCATGGGTTTCTCTACTCCGACATCAGGCAGAGTATTATCTGCCGGAGAAGGTGGGCAGTCCTCACCATAGCTTACTGCAGGGCAAAACGGTCAGCGCACTGTTCCCGATGAACTCTGACCATGGATGCGGAGCCAGCAATGCAGGTGATTCGATGAATTTGGCAAAGAAAGGAGTCGGGGCAGCCCAGTTGCACAGCATTCGACGTACGGCGCTTCTGGGTCAGATAGATGGCCCCATGATCGCTGCCTTTGCGGCTGTTGAAGAGCTCTCCAAGTCTGTCGAAGAACTGGGGAGCGCGGGTTAGTGAGCAACTGAGCAACCGAGCAACTCTCGGGGCAGGGATGCCTCTGGACTGACCTCATCTTGGCTCAGACGTTGCGAGTCCATCGCGCTTCTGGCCTTTGAATGGGCGAGAAGGCTTGTCCGGGCTGTGCGTTGTCGGTCTGGTAAAGTTGAGGGCGACCAGCGGAGAAGTGACGAGAGGTGAGATGGCGATCATGAGGTGAGGCTCAGCGATGCCCCGCTGGAGTCGCCGCTGAAAAACCTAGCCTGGCCTGGCTTGCCTGAGAAGCGTGCAGCGCCACGGATGGACCAGGCCTGCCTGCCCCCACCCCCACCTTGCAACCACCTTGAACCCCGAAACAGGGACACCAAGGTAAGTTCTGAAGTATTTCGTAAGCAGGATCGCGTCGAAGAGGATACCTTATGATTTCAAGACATTGACCTGTGAAGGCATTGATTCTCTTGTCCCTGTCGTCCTGTCGACGCCATCTTTGACTTTTGCATCCTCGCGCATGCCCAGACCAATAAACTGCGCGCGTTGGTCAACTCTTCTTGCTAGCTCACCATAAATCAAAGATTTTCAAAGAGGCTCCCTGGCTCGTCAACGCCACAGCCAGTCGTCACCATCATGCCGCCCACGTCTGTTCCAGAGCTTCAGCAAAAGCTCTTCAAGCGCATCGGCATCACTGCTTCGGAAACGAGCCAAGAACGCAGAGCACGCAGTGCAAAGGGATCCTCGACGTCGGTCTCGCGCAAGGATGACCGGAAAGCTCAGAGGGCGCAACGTAAGGCTCACAGATATTCGAGGCAGCCGCCGCCTGTCCGATCCGGGCCTGTCCGGCATCATCATAGCACAGGTCAGACGACGCAGCCTCAAGCGCCTAAGAGGCGGCCCGTCACGGTTGCCAGCCACTCCGATGATGACGATGACGAGTTCTTGTCGGAAGAACAAGACGACGAGGATTCTCATGAGCACGAAGGAGATATAGAAGAGTCACCGCCGCCTTCAAGCAAGGGAACGTCGGGAATTAGCGTCTCGAGGGCGGCCCGGGAGAAGCTGGCTCAGGACGACGCCGAGATCGAGGAGCTTGAGAGAAAGCTCGGTATCAAGAAAGGGCGAAAGTCGCTGCCACAGGCCTTCAAGGATGATGGGCTGGGCGATCTACTCGATGGCTTAGGCGAAGACTTATCAGACAGCGACGACGACGACGACGACGACGACGACGACGACACCAAGAAGCGAAAGCGCGACTATGACGACTGGCTGTCTTCGAAAAGGAGGAAGACGGTGTCAAAGTCCCGCGCTGACGCTCACGCAGTCGACCAGGACGCGGGGGACAAAAGTGATGCCGACAGCGATGTTTCTGTTGGCAATTTGGACAGTGGCGACGGGAGCGATGCCGAAGATGACGCCACGGACGGAGAGAGTGGTGGAAGTGCCGAAGAAGCCTCAAGCGACCATGGTAACGAGTCCTTTGAGGGCTTTGAACCTGCTGTCGAGGCTGCGGTTGCCGCTCCGCAGCGGCAACGGGAGAACCCTTACGTTGCTCCCACAACAGGTACGGTCGCCAAATACGTGCCTCCATCTCTCAGGAAGGCGGCGAGTACCGAGGATGAAACCAGAAGTCGCCTGCGAAAACAAATACAGGGTCAAATCAATCGTCTCACCGACACCAATATTCTGTCAATCGTGCAATCCGTCGACGACATCTATCAGACGAATGCCCGCGGCGACGTCACTGAAGTTTTGACGGATGCGATCATGGCGCAGATATGCAAGCCGGAGGGCCTCCCGGACCAATTCTTCGTCCTCACGGGCGGTTTCGCCGCTGCAATTTACAAGACCACCGGCTCCAGCTTCGGGTCCCATCTCATCCGCCGCGTGGTCAACGACTTTGGCCAAGAGTATGAGAAGGCGAGCAAGGAGATGAGCCATCAGACGGCGATACGGAAAGAAGCCTCCAACACCATCACCTTCCTTACCCAGCTCTACGTTTTCGAGGTTGTGAGTTGCAAGATTATCTTCGATTACATGGAGAGGCTGCTTGAAGAACTCTCGGAGCTCAACGTCGAACTGTTGCTACGAATATGTCGCATGGCTGGTAAATTGCTCCGCAGGGACGACCCGCAGGCGGTGAAGCATGTTTCTGGGGTCTTGAACGCTGCGGTGTCTAAAATTGGTGGATATGCCAATGTATCTGCTCGAACAAAGTTCATAATCGAGACGATCAACGACCTCAGGAACAGCAAGTCGAAGGCCAAAGGAATTGACTCGGCCGTTGTTTCAGAGCATGTTCTCCGCATGAAGAAGCGGCTCGGTGAGCTCAAATCGCAGTCGCGACGGCTCGACGGGCTTGCACTCATGGGAATGGGTCTGGATGATGTTGAAGGCGCCGATACTCACGGAAAGTGGTGGCTTGTGGGAGCGAGTGTGCCGGCCTATCGCGAAGCGGCAGAGAGAGCCAAGGGACTGGCCGCGAGCAGAGATGGCGGCCAGGAGGATGTGACAGACGACGAGGATATGGACTTTGTCGTGCCAGACTACCCCAAGAAGGCCAGGGCGCAGGGTTTCAACACGACAGCCCAGGTAGCCATCTTCACGGCCCTCATGTCAGCTAACGACTACGAGCACGGGTACCGGCAGTTCGCGAACCTCAAGCTGAAGAAAGACGAGCAGCTGGAGATAGCGCGCGTGCTTGTGCAGTGCGTGGGAAGTGAGGCGCAGTATAACGAATACTACGCCTTGGTGGGGAGGCAAGCGTGCGCAAACAGCAGAGTCAGATTCGCTCTCCAGGACCGTCTCTGGAAGATATTCCGCGGGCTTGGGGAGTCGCTCTTTGGCGAGGAAGCAGAGGACGAGGAGACGGCGGACAGCGAGAAGATGAAGGACGAGCGGCGGGCAAGCAACGTCGCGCGCTTCTACGCGTCGTTGGTGGTGGGTGGGGTGCTGAGTATCAGCATTCTGAAGCCCCTGGAGCTTCCCGAGGCGAACAGTTGGACGACGTCGTTTGTAGAGGTGTTCATGGTCAGCTTGCTGCAGACATGCAAGGCCAAGGGGTCAGAGGAGGACGCCAATGTTGAGAGGGTGTTCGGCCCTGCGAGAGAGCTGCCATCCCTGGCGGCCGGCACGCACTGGTTTCTCAGAAAGAAGCTCCGCAAGCCCACCCAAGTCGAGGCCAAGGAGGCCAAGAGGCTGGATCGGGTGCGACAAAAGGCACAGGCCGCAGTTCAGGCTGTGGCAATGGATGTATAGAGTGGTGGCTACGGCCGGGCGCCCGGACCAGATAGACGACAGGCTTGAGCTGGGTCACTGTATCGATGTCGCTGCCAGAGCGACCCTGTGGGCTGTGAGATATAGCAACATGAAGGCGTGGTACGGATCATTATTTCTGGTGTAGATTTACTTGGACAGGGTTCTGACCTCATCCCCAAACGTCGATCCGTAGTCGAGCGTGGCTTACGGAGTGTGCAAGGTCGCCGGCTTCGCAGTGGAGGTCCGTTACCTAACGGTACCTAACCTTACCTTACCTTATTAATGAGGATACCTTATTAATGGTAGTGGTGGCGGCTGGACTCGAGTCAGGTTAGTAGCAAGACTTTGGGCGGCGCTTCAGTGCCGGCTTAATGCCTCAGGACCCTCAGACTCGCCCGTAGAATTCCGCCTTGAGGCGAGCGTAGCCGCCCACTCACGGCCTGGGATTGGACGACCCCCAACTCAACGTCAATGACCAGTGCCGGCGGGTACGTACCGTTAGAAAAATGGGAGCGCGACAGGCTTGTCCCGGCGGCCCCCTGCGCCGCGATTCGTAAGTGAAGCTCCGAAAACGCATCTCCGCCTCAACAACCTCAACTCGTCTTCTCCCCCTCTCCCCAGGTGCTCGCCACACAAGCTTGTCTGGCACTCGTAGGCTACACGAACCGACCCCCATCTCAAGGCGACTCACGATGCTCGCCAGCCGCTTAATACCTCGCAGCGCCGCTCGGACGACAGGCTGGAAACAGTCATCGTGAGTCCACCGCCCCTCAAAGCCAGTGCCTGCTGTCGGCGACAACGCCGCAGGCAGACACCTCGCGCCCGCTGACCTTCTCTCTTGCACAGCTTGCCTACAGTCGTCGCCGCCTCGACCTTGTCACGATGGAGTCGAGGCTTCGCTTCCGCCTCTGGTTCGTCCCTCCCCGCTTGCTGGCGCCGAAGCCAACCTGTGCGTACTGACATGTCTGCAGAGGAGAAGGACCTCGTCATCATCGGAGGTGGGGTCGCAGGCTACGTTGCCGCCATCAAGGCCGGCCAGGAGGGCATGAAGGTGGGTTGGCTACATCGCAAGCGCCTTGTCCTGTGGCAGACGCATAGCTAATATCTTGTTGTCAAGGTTACATGCATCGAGAAGCGCGGTACTCTCGGCGGCACCTGCCTCAACGTCGGCTGCATTCCCTCCAAATCGCTTCTCAACAACTCCCATCTGTACTACCAGATCCTGCACGATACGAAGAACCGCGGCATTGAGGTCAGCGACGTCAAGCTCAACCTTGCCAACTTCATGAAGGCCAAGGACACGTCGGTCAACGCCCTTACCAAGGGTGTTGAGTTTCTCCTGAAGAAGAACGGCGTCGAGTACCTCAAGGGCGAGGCTTCCTTCGCCAGCGAGAATGATGTCAAGGTTGCCCTCAACGACGGCGGTGAGACTACGGTCCGCGGCAAGAACATCCTTATTGCCACTGGCTCCGAGGCTACCCCATTCCCGGGCCTCGAGGTTGATGAGAAGCGCGTCATTACCAGCACCGGCGCCATTGCGCTCGACAAGATTCCCGAGACCATGGTTGTCATCGGCGGCGGCATCATCGGCCTGGAGATGGCCTCAGTGTGGTCGCGGCTGGGAACCAAGGTCACCGTCGTCGAGTTCCTCGGCCAGATTGGCGGACCCGGAATGGACGCAGAGATTGCCAAGGCCACCCAGAAGCTGCTGAAGAAGCAGGGCATGGAGTTCAAGCTCAACACCAAGGTCAACAGCGGAGACAAGAGCGGCGACAAGGTCACCCTAGCTGTGGACGCTGCCAAGGGTGGCAAGCCCGAACCTGTGAGTAGTGGCACTTTGAGACCCCCTGCCGTCCCCTCCCCTCGCAAATTTGGAGCGCTCCCTGACCAAGGTGCACGTGTAGCTCGATGCCGACGTTGTCCTCGTTGCCGTCGGCCGGCGGCCATATACCCAGGGCCTCGGCCTCGAGAACATTGGCATGGAGCTGGACGAGCGCGGCCGCGTCATCATCGACTCCGAGTACCGAACCAAGCTCCCGCATATTCGCTGCGTCGGCGACGTTACCTTTGGCCCCATGCTTGCCCACAAGGCCGAGGAAGAGGCTGTTGCCGTCGTCGAGTATATCAAGAAGGGCTTCGGGCATGTCAACTACGGCTGCATCCCCTCCGTCATGTACACCTATCCCGAGGTCGCATGGGTTGGCCAGAGCGAGCAGGATCTCAAGAACCAGAAGATCCCCTACCGAGTCGGCACATTCCCCTTCAGCGCCAACTCGCGTGCCAAGACCAACCTGGACACGGACGGCATGGTCAAGATGCTGGCGGACCCGGAGACAGACCGCCTGCTGGGCGTCCACATCATCGGGCCCAACGCTGGTGAGATGATTGCTGAGGGTACGCTGGCGATGGAGTATGGCGCGTCCACCGAGGACATTGCGCGGACGTGCCACGCTCACCCGACGCTGGCGGAAGCCTTCAAGGAGGCTGCCATGGCTACCAGCTCCAAGGCTATCCACTACTAAGAGGTCGAGCGAATGGACTACGGCTTACCCGGTTCGCGGGGCAGATGCTCTCGTCTGTACCCCGAGTTGTAGTAAATAGCTTCTGGCAGCCGGGCGACGATGTGTGGCTCAAGCCCCAACATCGGATTGCGCCGAACTCGCGGGTTACGGAAGAACCAAAATGGACTGGTTCGAGGTCTCTTGTCAGATTTGCGCGCGGGCCTTGCGCGTGATGGCTGTGTAAATTAGTAGAAGTGCTTCTTGCATGCGGCAATAGCAAGGGCGATATATCGGAAGGCCTCCTCTGAAGCGGCGCTGTGACTATGGGACTCCTGATGTGTAGGAACGCTTCGCAATGTAGTATCGCCCGACGGACGACGAATCGAGCAGCCGAGCGGCAGGTCGGCACAGACACATCAAGCAGCGGCGGCGGAAGAAAGTGACGAACTAAAGACATGCACGGCGGGAGAGCGAAAGGCGACGAAGGTTCAAATCGCTGCGTAGCAAACAAGTAGTAACATGCTCCTTGGCCGAGCCATGGAACTGTCCACCACGGGGTCGAGTGGAATGGCACGATGGAGACGGATCTGGCGTATCCCAAGTGTCCTGGTGGCGTGTTAGACTGAGGTCGAACGGTGGTGCTCAAGTTCAAAGGTTCGATGATTGTGGAGTGGACCGCGGGCAGCAAGGTTCTGCAGCCCATGGCAAGCCCGGGATGCCGGGATCCTGGCGGGTGGCGCGGCCGCGGGCGGACTGCTGGGACGGGCAACGGGGCCGATGCAGTGCCACTGATCATTGATTTATTACCATTTCATACCCGCCCTTCAAGGCTGTCTCGGCGGCCAGCTCGACCGCAGGGGGGCTCTCACCTCAGCCAAACATCATCTAGTCCACCTCTCGTACGAGTACGCATCCGCCAAGTACACCGATCATTACGAAGCTCCTGGAGCACACCTCGCCGTATCCTGTACGCGAGGTCGCGCCGCCTTGAGGAACAATCGCCTACCTGCACAATCTAAGCCGCAGGCAGGCAAGGTCAAAGCAAGCCGTCGGCGGCCGCAATGGCCTCGTCAATTTCGAGCAACCTGTCGTGGACATATCCCCTCATGTCCCGCAGCGAGGTTGGGGTGCTGATAGCCGATGGCCGCAACATCGTCATCTTCAACCAGCATGTGCTGAGGGTCGACCCTTGGCTCCCTTACCACCCAGGCGGCGATATTGCCATGCTGCATATGGTGGGCAGGGATGCCACGGCCGAGATCGAAGCGTAGGTGTCAATCCCTCCCATGCCATCCCCTGCTGTCTTGGATACACCGTGGCTAACCTTATGTGTCTGCCTCTCCAGCCTGCACTCCGAAGATGCCAGGCAAATGATGCTGCGATATCGGATCGGACGGATCGAAGGCACGTGGAAAAACTTCACGCCCCCGATACAGGGAGGCGTGTTCAAAAAGCCAATGACGCAGGGGAGCTCTGACGCAGATGGCGCAAAGGAAATGCATACAAACTCCTCAAGCCTCCGATCGCCCTCTCCCAGCTTCGACGTCGATGGTCCGACGGCAATCAATCGGGGTGGTGCCGACACGGCCGACCAGTCCGAGCCTTCGCGAGCCGCGCCGTCGGTGTCACCGCATTCGACGGCTGAAGTCGTGGATGGCATGTCCTATCTGGATGCTCTCACGCGCGAGCACATCAGCCTCGATCTCGACAAATACCCAAGCCCAGACCCCGAGACGCAGAGTCGCGTCTTCACAAAGTATCGTGAGCTTCATCAAAGGATCCGGGATGAAGGGCTGTATCAGTGTGATTCCATGGCCTATGCTGCCGACTGCTGCCGTTACGTGGGCTTCTTCGCCATGTCAATGATGAGCCTTCACTTCGGTTGGTATGCCATCGGTGGCCTCTTTCTCGGCCTCGTGTGGCATCAGCTCGTCTTTGCCGCCCATGATGCGGCCCACATGGGCATCACCCATCACTACAATGTCGATACGGTCGTTGGCATTGTCATCGCCGATTTCATCGGCGGCCTGTCTCTTGGCTGGTGGAAGAGGAACCACAACGTTCACCACATTGTGACCAACGCGCCAGAGCATGACCCGGACATTGAGCACTTGCCCCTCTTTGCCGTGTCGCACCGTCTGCTGGGCAGCCTGCGATCCACGTACTACGACCGCGTCATGAAGTATGACGCTGTGGCCAAGATCCTGCTTAGGGTCCAGGCGTGGACCTATTACCCATTCCTGGCACTCGGTCGGTTCAACCTCTATGTCCTTTCGTGGGACTACCTGCTGGCGAACAGGGGTCCTAGGAAAGGCCCAGGCGCCTGGCACCGGTGGCTGGAGCTTCTGGGACAGGCCTTCTTCTGGACTTGGTTCGGCTACGGCATCGTGTACAAAGCCATACCAGACGCCTGGTCACGATTCGTCTTCGTCATGGTAAGCCATGTCGCCTCGTCGCCTCTCCATGTACAGATTGTCCTATCGCATTTTGCCATGAGCACGGCCGACCTTGGCCCGCACGAGTCTTTCGCCCAGAGGATGTTGCGGACGACTATGGACGTCGACTGCCCCCCTTGGCTTGATTTCATTCATGGAGGCCTGCAATTCCAGGCCATCCACCACCTGTTCCCACGCCTGCCCCGGCATAATCTTCGCAGGACGCAGCAGCTGGTGCGAGACTTTTGCGACGATGTAGGCATACCGTACGCCTTATACGGCTTCGCAGACGGCAACAAGCAGGTCATCGGTCGGCTCTCCGAGGTATCGAGACAAGCAGCTATACTGGCCAAGTGCCAGCGGACGATTGCATCGAGTAGTGACCTTCCGGGCACCACCACCTTTCCGGGCACCACCACTCTCATCATGATTGAGAAGCTGTTGGGCGGCCTCGATGAATTGGGCGACGGCGGGATAGACATGCCTGACTGATAGTGTAGCCTTTCATGGCTTGATTTCTTCCAGCTCAGCGTGCACGAACGTAAATATACCTGCTTAGGTTGATCTTGACTGAGGAGTACGAGTAGTGTCTTTTAGAGTAGAGGGGCATGAAGAGCTGTTACTCCGTACTTGCACGCGGTCTACTGTCCTTGTCGTAATTGGCCGCGGCATGCATTTCAACCACACGGCCAAGGGCACGCGAAGCGATTGATAATGGGTGCATCCCCAAGTGGCAACGGACTGGCTCATGGCCCCCGGATCAAATGCGCTGTCCGTGTGGACGGCAAAGTAGCGTCTGAGTTTTCTCCGGGGTGCAACTCGAATCCCTGTACTGCGTAGATTAGCAGCGCAGGACAAGAAGACAATTTTGGCTAGCGTTCGCAGAGTGTTTGCGGAGATGCGTTCATTCGAGTCCATGTGAACGCCCGCCCGTGGTTGAGGACTCGAGGTGCGCTGGCAGTCGACCTTACCTGGGTTAACTTTATACCTTAGGTTAGGTTGAGAAGCCGCCACTCGCCCGCTGTTGCTAACAGCCTGGCGCAGGTACGCCCACTGTAATCCGGACATCCATGTAACTTCCGCAACGCCTCCAGCCCCAGTGGCAACCTCACCTGTCCACATCGACCGCTGAGCGCCACCTGCAGCTGCGCGTTCTCAGCCTGCATCATATCTTGCTCTACATTCTTCGCTCTGCCTTGACTAACTTGACCGTGGTGTCGGTTGCGGAATTTGGGTTCCTTGAGTGCCGTCGGTCGTAACCGCTGCCGGCAGGGTAAGGTACCTTACCTTAGGTACCTAGGCAGGTACCTGCCAACTACCTCATCTGTCTCACTCGCCCCGAGGCTCGCCGGTATTCTCACCTGTTCGTCGATCAAGACAGAGCTGGGCATGCTCCGGTGGCCGCCATGGATGTCAACATCCAGCGGGCTCTGAACGACAAGCTTTATGACAAGCGCAAGGTCGGCGCGCTCGAGTGCGTGAGCCCCCAGGCGTCGGTTGATGGCTGCTGAAGGAGAATGCTGAAACTGACGCGGCCCCTTGCAGGCTTGAGAGGGTGATCCGAGATCTCGTCGCGGCCAAGGACTTCCAGCGCGTGTACGACGTACTTGAGCAGCTTTGCAATGACTACGCCTATGCTGTCCACCAGCCCCATGCGCGCAACGGTGGCCTCATCGGCCTCGCCGCCGCCGCTATTGCTCTAGGTCCCGTATGTTGGGCCGCTCGCCTTCGCCGCCTTTGCCCTCTGCCTCTCCACGTCCCTATCGGTCTGGTTGACTGACGTTCATCATAGGAGCTGCCAAGATATCTCGCCCGGATTGTGCCGCCAGTCCTGGCCTGCTTCACCGACCAAGATGCGAGGGTGAGATACTACGCGTGTGAGGCCATGTATAACATCGCCAAGGTTGCCAAAGGGGAGATACTCGTGTATTTCAACAACATCTTCGACCAACTTTGTCGGGTGCGTCCCTTTTCTATCTGCTCCGCATTCATGCTTGTCCTCTCCCCCCTCCAATGCTGACTCGGCTTGTCTGCTTCCACCAGCTTGGTGCGGACTCGGAGCTTTCGGTCAAGAATGGAGCTGAACTGCTAGACCGACTCATAAAGGACATTGTATCTGAGTCAGCTGCTTCCTATGTATCTGTTTTGGAGGCCCCTCCCGACCTCGAAGGTGATGACAAGGCTGGCCCGGACGATCACCATGCTCACCTGCCCACCGCCTTCTCACTGCCTCGATTTATCCCGCTTCTCAAGGAGCGCATATGGGTCATCAACCCCTTCACGCGTCAGTTTCTTGTGGGGTGGATAACCTTGCTGGACTCTATTCCTGACTTGGAGCTCGTCACCTACCTCCCCGACTTCCTTGGCGGCTTGCTCAAATTCCTTGGCAATCAGAATTCCGATGTCCGGACCGCTACGCAGACCTGCCTTGACAAATTTCTCAATGAGATAAAGCGCATCGCGCGGGTCAAGAAGGGCCTCCTGGAGAGCAGGAAGTCAAGGGAAGGAGGCAAGAAGAAACGGCAGGACTCGATCGATACGGTCAGTCTCCGCCCAGACTTGGAAGAGGGGGATGAGATCGACTCGGACGCTTTCAACGACGACGACGACGATGACGACGATGATGACAGTGCTGAGGACGACTGGATTCCAGGCCAAGATGTTGAGATCAACTACAAGGAGGTGCTGGAGATCCTAACCGCAACGTTGGATTCGCCATTAGGTGAGACTATCCTCTCTTCCCCCCCGAGCTGCGCAAGCTGGGCTGCGCTGACAACGTGTAGAGGAGGACTGCCTGTTGGAGTCGCTGAGGTGGATTGTGGAGTTTCTCGACATTTGTCCAGAAGACGTGCTGCCTTTCACACCGAAGATTCTAGCCCACATGCTGCCAGCAATGGCCAGTACCAAGGAGACAATTCATCAGGCGGCAACCAGAGTCAACAAGTGTCTGATGGACTACGTGGTGTCTTTATCGGACGAGTCCGGAATCAGCTATCAGAGTACCGCTCAAGCGCCGTACAACTCAGCCTCGCGGCTGGCACTGCCCGGCGATAGGGCCGACGACTCTAATGGCCACCGATTATCGCTGTCGGGATTACGCGACCAGGACGTGCAGAGCCCGACGCCTGGCCATGGGCGATCTCTATCGACGCCCGTCGGCGTCCCTGCTGCTTCCTCTCAGGCTGACCTCGACTACACCGCGGCCGTCAACTCACTTACCTTGTTATTCCTCAATGACCACGAGGCAACCCGTGTAGCCGCCTTGACGTGGCTCATCATGCTCCACAGAAAAGCCCCCCGAAAGGTTTTGGCCTTTAATGACGGCACCTTCCCCGCGCTCTTGAAGACTCTGTCAGATCCGTCCGATACCGTCGTCACCCGGGATCTTCAACTTTTATCGCAGATCTCCCGCAACAGCGAAGATGACTACTTTGCAAACTTCATGGTGAATCTGTTGCAGCTTTTCTCAACGGACCGCAAGCTTCTGGAGATGCGAGGCAACCTCATCATTCGCCAGCTGTGCATGAGCCTCAGCCCTGAGCGCATATATCGCACTTTGGCCGACTGCATCGAGAAGGAGGAGGATGTCGAGTTCGCCAGCATCATGGTGCAGAACCTCAATAACAATCTGATCACGGCGCCTCAGCTCGGCGAAGTGCGAAAACGGCTTCGGAACCTTGAGACCAAGGATGGCCAGACGCTCTTTGTAACTCTGTTCAGGTCATGGTGCTATAACGCCGTCGCCACATTCTCACTGTGCTTGCTTGCCCAGGCATACGAGCAAGCCTACAACTTGTTGCAGATCTTGTGAGAAACTATTGCTGCCAGAAGAGGTCGCTATCAAGACATGAAACTAACTACATCCAGCGGCGAGCTGGAAATGACTGTCGACCTCTTGATCCAAGTTGACAAGCTAGTCCAGCTGATTGAATCACCCGTTTTCACCTGTGAGTGGTCTCTGAAGAAGCCCTTCGAATGAAGCAGTGATACGAACAGTGGCCATCGACCATAGACCTGAGACTGCAACTCCTTGAGCCGGAGAAGTATCCCTACCTGTACAAGTGCATGTACGGGATCCTGATGCTGCTGCCACAATCATCAGCATTCGCCGCATTGAAGAACCGGCTGAACAGCGTAAGTTCCATTGGCTACTTGCATGCCGCACCTCGAAGGTGAGTCTACCCTGCCACTGTAGTCTTCCGGGGCAGCCCCCGGAATTAGAGGCGGTGAGAACACACGCTTGTCTCGTGGTGGAAGACTGACGACCCAAGTCTAAGTGCGTCAACCTCGGCAAGCGGCTCCAACTACGACCGGCCAAATAGACTAAAGGGGCGAGAGGATGGCAGCATCCGGTGGGTAGAGCTGCTGGAAAAGTTTCGCAGCGTCCAGGAAAGAGCGAGGAGGGCACAGCGACACACTTTGGGCGGCGACGATCTTCATCCAGCCGGTGTCAGCGAGTTGCGGATTGGTGATGGCCTGCCTGACACGAAGGGAAAGGAAGGCCGGGGCACGATGCCTGGCGCGGCGCCCCCCGTGCCTCAGAAGGACACAGCGCCGGCGGCTCCCATGCCGACATCTAAGAAGTCTGGCCTGGGCAGACAGTTTGGGCGGCTTGGGGGCGCAGTGTCCGGGAAGAGTCGCCGTAATCAGTAGGATGGATAATCAGCTAGGTAGCTGGACGATTGTATGAGATAGGGAGACAAGCAGGCCCGGCACCATTATCGGTTCGCGGCTGATCCCTTTTTCCTGTCGTATCAACTTTTCCTCGCACTCTCAGTACCACACGACAGCAGTATTACCCTCGGGGAAGATAATCGTCAGCGCCTTTTGACGGGACTCTCGCGCTCAACAAGACCCTCAAAGACGACATCGCGGCGTGACCTGAAGCTGTGGAGCTGGCGACGCAGTGCGTCGATCTCTCCCCGGGCCATGTGCGGGTCGCTAGGCAGCCCGGCAAACGCGGTCATCTGGACCTGAAGATCTCTGTTGCGACCGAGCAGAGCAAGAACTTCGTGTTCCTCGCCGACCACGTCCTCGATTGTGGGATATTTGGGATTGGCGAAGCCGCCATTCGCGGCGGCCCGGTTCTGCAACTCGGAAACTTGAGCAGAGAGGAGCTTAGTCTTGCGCAGCAGGTCCAGATTTTGCTTTGCCAAGTCGGCGGACGGTCTGTATCGATGGTTCTGCAACTCCAGAAGGAGCTCGGCAGCCTGGTAGGCCTCCCGCAGGACATGGCGCTGAAGAGACTCGACGCGGGCTACCGTCTGCTCCGTCTCAAAGACTAATCCTTGGACTTTCGCAACATGTCGGCCCAGGTCGTCCGGCTCTGGGAAAGCTGTTTCGGCCTGGATAGCCAAGTCTGCGAGAGAGTCGAGGGCATTTCTGCCCTCTGTGGGGAGGGCGTGCTCGATGGTTGAGAGCAGATGGCTTCTCAATAGCCTTTGCGGCAAGTCGTGGTTAGATCCCTCGGGCCCGGCTGCTTCTTGTTGACGGTCATCGTTCTCCAGCGCCTTCAAAGCGGCTGCATCGGTGCGAGTGAGCAACTGGCGTTCCTCGTCCGCAGATTCATTCGCCGCGGCCAGAGCTAAAAGCGCCTTGAGAGTATCCGGGTTGCGCTCAAAAGACGGCGCGTACCGACCAGGAGGGAGCTTGGAGGTAAGCCACGAGTCGATATAAGACCATTCGCGTGCTGTTGAGGCGGCGATGCGGGCTACAGAGGGAGAGAATATGGCAGCTGGTTCGTCGTGTTGGGGCAGATGGCGACGATGGCGATGCAAGTCGGCCATGGGGATCGAGTACCAAGGCAAAGGCGAGCGACTGGCGGAGTGGCGAGATGGAACATGTAATTTGTGCCAGTCCCTTGCCTGGTGGGCTCTGGTTTGTGCCAGCTTTGGGGAGGTATTAAGGAGGGGATGCTGATGAGCGGCTGTCGGAAACGTACCTGTGCAGCCATGTCACCTCCGCCTACACTACAGTAGCGGAGTAGGCCTATACGCACCGCAGCTTATTAGGTAGGTACTGGATCATGCGCTGATAGAGCGGTACCTCTCTACGAGCGACGCACCCGCAGAGCGTTAAAGTTACTTGGCATCCGCCCCCGTTATCGCCAGCTGGTCACATCCAACGAGGAAAGGACAGCGTGGGCATATCACGATTCACAGCGACGACTCCGACCCCCTGGCATACCTTACCTCTTAACCTTTTCCAAATAGACTGCTTCTGAATCGTTGTTTGAATCTGCTTCGTCCACGCACCCACTCACTCAGTCATCGCTCCAGATTGCGCCTCCCATCTGTTTCTCTCTGGCCGTCCTCTTGCAGACCGTGCCTGGCACTTTTCGCTGATTACTCGGCATCCTATAATTCCAAGCCGCTGCCTTGTTGTTCGCTGTATTTCTTGCTGCCACCAGCATAACTCTTCTTCGTCCTGCCTTCGTCGTCCTTTCCCTTCTGCTCATCCCCTCGCGCCAGGTCCTCGGCGCCTGTCGGTCGATCCGCCTGACCTGACCTCGTTCTTTGCCGGTCCCGCATCACCACCGCCACGATGCGCTTCGGCCTGTCGAGCCTGACCGTGACAGCTAGTCTGCTGGCCTCGGCCAGCAGCGCGTTGTCGCCCTCGGGCGTTCCCTCGGACCTGCCCGTCTCCGCGCTCCTGACCTCGGCGCAGACGCACCTGGCCAAGGGCGAGACCACCGAGGCCCTGGTCTATTACGACGCCGCCATAGCGAGGGATCCGACCAACTACTTAACACTGTTCAAGCGCGCCACGACGTATCTCTCGCTCGGTCGCGCCAGCCAGGCGACCGACGACTTCAACAAGGTCCTAGCACTTAAGCCCGGTTTTGAGGGCGCCCACTTGCAGTTGGCCAGGATCAAGGTCAAGGCTGCCGACTGGGTTGCCGCCAGGGTCGAGTATAGGGCCGCAAACAAGGGCATGGACTCACCCGAGCTCACGGAGCTGGCCGAGGCCGAGGGAGCTGCTACTCTCGCGGACGCCGCTGGCAAGAGTGGGCAGTGGGACGACTGCGTCAACCACGCCGGCGTCGCCATCATGGTCGCGTCAAGATCTCCATCCCTGCGCGAGCTGCGGGCGCGCTGCCGCTTCGAGCGCGGTGAGCTCGAGGAGGGTATGGGTGATCTGCGCCACATCTTGCAGATGCGGCCCGGAGATATAAGCCCTCACGTCTTCATCTCCGCCACCACCTTCTACGGCCTCGGCGACCTTGACAACGGCCTCGCTCAGATCAGAAAGTGCCTGCACTCCGACCCGGACTCGAAAATTTGCAAAAAGCTTCATAAGCAGCAAAAAGCCATCCACAAGACCTACTCGAGGGCCGAGGCCCAGCTCGGCAAAGGTCAGACGACAATGGCCGGACGGACTTTGGTTGGCAACGCAGAGGAGCCGGGACTGGTGACAGCCCTTCGAGAGCAAGTCGACGAGCTGCGCAGAGCTGGGAGGATGCCGTCCAAAGCCAGAGCTAGGCTGTACGAGCAGGTTGTGGAAATGGTGTGCCAGGCTTACGCTGAGGTAAGGACCACTTTGTTTGCCCAACAGCGGGCATTGTACTGGGCCATGTGAGATACTGGCAATGGCTAACACAAAAGTCTGTCACAGTCTAATCACAAGGAGGCATCCAAGTACTGCGACGAATCATTGCAGCTCAATCCAGATTCATTCTGGGGCCTTCTTCATCACGGCAAGATGCTGCTGAAAAAGGACCAGCTCGAAGCGGCCATCCAGACGCTGGAAAAGGCTGCCGGAATACGGCCAGACAAGCAAGACAAGATCAATCCGATCTTGAATAAGGCCCAAATTGCCCTCAAGCGGAGCAAGACTAAGGACTACTACAAGGTTCTGGGTGTAGACAACGACGCCGACGAAAGGCAGATCAAGTCGGCGTACCGAAAGGCTTCCAAGGTGCATCACCCAGACAAGGCGGCCAAGCAGGGTATCAGCAAAGAGGAGGCCGAGAAGAAGATGGCGTCGATAAACGAGGCGTACGAGGTTCTAAGCGACCCGGAGCTGCGCGCGCGTTTCGACAAGGGGGACGATCCCAATTCGCAGGACAGGGGGGCCCCATTCCAGGGCAGTCCCTTTGGCGGCGGTCACCCATTCATGTTTCACCAGCAAGGCGGTGGTGGCGCGCAGGCAAACTTCAAGTTCCAATTCGGCGGCGGCGGTGGCCCTTTCGGGTTTTGAGCCAAAGGCCGAGGCAGCGGCAAGACAACTTGCGTCGTGTCAATGACATTCATTTAGCGAAGGCAAGCGCTCGAAAGCGCCCCTGCCACTGCAGTTACATTCCGTGGCTTTGGAATTTCGGTGTTTGTGGTTTTTCGGCGGACGTTGTTACACAGCCAACATAGGTACTCCGTCTGAGGCCGGCATCCAAATGTCCCGGCAAATTGGCCGAGCCGCGCGCCTTTCCCCCGCCCCTCGAGAACACCTTACGCCCGGCAACTTCTTCAGCATGAGGACACCTGCATTTATATTACCTCTGTTTGAATGATCTCACATCAAAGTTGCAAACAGGACCACTTCGCTTCGGAATCACTCATTGAGGAGTTTACGCCGAGACGTTAAGTCGCGCCACCACTGTTGCAGGGATCGGGGTCAACCACCAAGGCACGCACGCCGCGCTGTATATATCTTGACACACAACTATTACTAACACATTTACCACAATACTCCCATTTCGCGCTTTCAGGGCATCCAGCATGCCATCCACCATGTTTGAACCCTGCCGAGGCCCCTCGGCGCTCTATGTACACTTTCGTAGCCGGAAAGCACTGACCTCATCTCGTTCGAAACCCAATTTCCTGGCGGCAGGTTCGTCCTCTTGAGGGTACGTGGAGACTGAAGGAGGAATATTTAGAGGAAGAAGAAGTAAACGCAGGCCACGCCATGGCTACAGCGGCTCGGCTCCAGGCAGGTTCAGCTCGCGGACGCCAGACATGGGCGTAACCGTGACTTTCGCTGACGAACCCGCTGGTCTGGCACTCTTCACGCAGAATCGATATTGCGCTTGATAAAGTACGCCCTGCGTGACGGATTAGTTATTGATGTTTGGGGCCCAGAACTGCGTGACATCATGGAAGAGGTTGATCATACTTGGAAAACTCATAGGCCGACCAGCAGATAGCCGTGCTAGGCATTGTCGTGACAATTCGAGGCCGAACACCTTTGAAGAAGCCGCGGAAGCCTTCCCTCCGGTAAAGTAGTTGGCACCCGCCAATAAAGCTGTTGACGTTGCGAACCTGAGGATCTGATGACGTGCCGCGCGTCTGCAAAATTGTCTTTATGACGTCCATTGGCGTCGTCAAACCGGCTGCGAAACCGCCTGCTACGGCTCCAGCCAGACAGTGCGTCAGTGGGTCGTAGGTCTTCTGAGGATTTATTGCTGTCGAGATGGATTCATAGGCGAGGAACTGCAGCGCGGTGAAAGGGACCGTCATGGACAGCGTGGTAGGATAAGAGATGTAAAAGGCGCCAATGCCCTCGTTCCTGTAAACGTACTTGGCGCAGTCGACCATGGAACGGTACATCTTGCTCGAGTTCTGGATCTGCATGCGCTGTTTGATGACTGGTTGATGAGGGCCGTGTCAGCTTGCTGGCTGATGGTGGGAAGGAGAACATAACAAACCGTCAAAAGGGTTCATAAAGGCATCACTGGCAATGGTGGCGGCGGCACCGCTCGTCGCTACCAATTGCGCCGGTTAGTCCTACTCCGTGTGTGAAGCGGTGAAGAGGGGCACACACCAGCGGCGAGAGGGTGATGGACGCCAGCTTGGTTGCCTCCCATGGCATGCTTGACGGCCTCGTATGTCGCAAAGTAGACGGCATGAGCAGGTCCTAAGCCAGGTCCCCTGGGTCAGCAAAAGATGGGGGAGATGGTGCGCATGCTGGTGAGGCTCACCGGCTCCAACAATGACACTGGACATGCCACGCCACAAACTGAAGAAGCCCTCGCCCGAGGCCATTTGGTAGGTGCTCCGCAAGACACCCATGTGCGCTGTCGTCGTTGTGCTGGGGTTCAGAACCTGCATTCGGGTCTGGAAGAGGCCGGTCAGCCTGGGCTTTTCGGCTTCATGTTGGGGAGCAATTGGGATCGATGGCCGTACCTTGATAGCGTCAACGGGATACATGACGGTGTGTTCCTGGCGAAGCGGTCGATCAGTCAGGCCCCCTCATGCATCTGCCATACCCGAACTCGGCTCGGCTGGCGGGTATATAGAGGGAAGTAGTGTACGACGTACGGCGATGCCAGCAAAGGCGCCTGCGGCCATATTTTGGAGCAGAGAAAAGTTAGGGGGCAGTGATTCGTAGCTGTGCGCAAGAGAGATCTTGTCAGCGCGGCGCATCGTCGGTGGCGGTGGTGATGGGGGGTTTGGCCTACTCATAGTCCTCGACCGGCTCGGCACTTGGCTGGGCCATTTCGGCCACAGCTTCAGAAGCTCTGCCGAAGGCCTCGGAGTCAAGGGCAGCCAGGTTGACAGCTGCGACAGGTGCCACGAAAATGCTGCAATTCGCGACGCCGATTTCTAGGCGTCTGCTGGTCGCGCGCGCAGACAAGGCCTGCGGCGGTGGTGATGATGGTTCCGGTCGCGGTGCTGAGTCGTGCAGCGAGCGGTTCGGGAGCGGAGGGAAAGGAGGACAGATGTCGGCGACCGAAAGACGATGAGGCTGCGGCCCGCGCAGGGAAGAAGGGCCCGGCAAAGGAGAGGGAAGAACGAGATCGAGACTCGGACGTGGTTGTCGACGGGCGTGAAGACGACGTAGATGATGGCAGGTATAGTGAGGGAGGGCGACGGCGAAGCATGCACGGGGCCAAGGTAGGCAGGGTAGGCGGAAGTCGATGATGTCTGCCCGCTGGCAAAAGTTTCCCGTGCTGCTGCTCCGTTGACGGCCTCGGAGTCCGGCGCCTTATTAGCTACTCCTCCGTGTCTAGGTGGAACAGTATGGGTTCCAATATCAGGCACTGTATTTTCTCGCAGGATCTTCCGCATTCCGTCCCTGGCCAGCCACAGCATCACCTGCCAGTGACCATCCATCAGCGTGCAAACACAGTGTCAAAACCGCCACTCATACGAGCAAGCTCGCTGAATCCTCCGCGTCCGGTTCGCTTCAGCCCCTTTCCTTGCGTGACATATCCGCCGTACGCGCTTCCGCTAAAATGGCGTCGACACAATGCGTAACAACAGCATGCTGGGTAAACAGATGGGTCGGTTGGTGCATCTCCGGCGTCGCGTCCATCGTAATTCCAGCACCGCACATTTGGCGCGGCGCATCGTATCACCGACCCGACCCGGCCGACAGGCCGGCTCAGCTCGGCTTCTCCCTCATCACAACCCCGAGCTACTAATCATCAGTTGTCAGCTTCGGATCCAGCCTGCGCCGACTGACAGTCCCTTTGAGCCACGGTCACAGCCTCACCAAGAGCTTGCCCACAGCTGCATGCCCAGCAAGGAAGCAACAGCGTCCCCGAGGCTACTTCGTAGTCCGCATGTAACATCTGATGTTCAGCATCATCGTCGCCAAATCTCCAAAGGGCTTGGCTTCACTCCCTCTGCTAGGCATTTGTTTGGCTAGCTATAAATCAGAATCAATCCCTCCTTCCTTGAGTCCTGGAACTTCAGGCGGCCCCGGCACTCTCCCGGTTCCTTTCCGTCCACAACGCACGCGGGCAATGCTACACCACACCACCTCGCCGATTGTGTTGCGTCTGCCGCAGCTGGTACAGCAGCCCCAGCACGCCCGGCTCGGATTCCTCTACTTTGGCCGTGCTGTTCTCTCGGCTCAGGCCGTTCCCAGGTGACGTTTCCCAGGTCGACTCTCCCAGTATCCCTCCGCCCTCGTACGGCTCCTCGTCGTCGACCAGCTTCCGGCTATCGGCTCCGTCTTCCAACGTCTCCTCGATGATTTGACCCTCGCCGCGATAAGCCCCCCGCGGGTGTCGTGACCGATGCAAGCTCCATGGCCCCAGGTTGGCCCCCGACGCTGGCTGATGGTGCGGATCCAGGAGCACTGATGCTATCGGGGATGGTTGTGCCAGTCCCGGGCCGGCCCTTGGGGCCCGTGGTACGCCTAGCCCAGCGACTCGGGTCCGCGCCCTGCCAGACTCGGCGACCCGCCCTACGTGCGACTCCTGCATGTCCGCGGCCAGCGTCGGCGAGTCGAGACTTGGGAATGCCGGCGGGGGGTGAAATTGCTGGCGCACCCCTGGCGGCATATGCCCCGGGATCCCCGTCTTGGGGTTGACCACGTAATTGTCGAGGAAGCCGTAGTACGAGGCAGCCATCTTCCCATGCTTGGTGGAGTAATAGTCCTCACGGAGGTCGTGGCCCGCGCTCTGCTGCGCAGCACTGCCGACGCCTTTTCTGAAATCGAATACGGCAAACGAGCACACGTAGCCAAGCCCGTCCACATGGACGGTAAACTCGCGGAAAAAGTCGACGATTTGTTCGCTGCATCTGGGCAATGAGAAGAGTAGCAACATCGGCGTCGTGATGATACCCATGACTTCCTCCAGGAAGATCACAACCTTCATCTTGTACAGCTCCGAGAACTCCTGCTTGACCTCGAAGCTGTGCAGCCGCCCTTGCCAATGGTCTGGAGCGTAGTGCGTATATTCAATCACGTTCCGCAAGGCGTACTCCGGATTGAATACGCTTGTGTCTTCCGAAACCATGCCTCGCGTCATTGCCCAAATGCCTCCAAATACCCCGAGATAGAAGAGCACGGTTCGGTCTTGTGTGATTTCGAACCCAAGGAAAAGCTCCGAATCCAGGATCGTGCACACCGCAAGCACGGCAGTGATGGCCCCGGACATAAAGGCGACGCTGCGAGCAACCTCTTCTGTCATCCGCTTCGGAAATTGCTCCATGTAACGGGTTGCAAACGGGAAAGACATGTGTAGCCTCTCGTAAAAAATGTGCGGCAGCTCATTGAACTCACGAAACTTCCACTCGGCGAGCGCAGTGTACTTGCGCGCCGCGGCCAGCTTCGGGTCTTTCTGATATTCCTGGACACTTTGTAAGCTGCCGTCTTTAAGGCGCAACTCTCGCCAACGATTGAGAGACTTACGTTGTAGTATGTGAAGAAATATACAATGATCACATAGGCAAGCACTACCGGCGCAAAGATGAGGTTCAGAAGACCGGCAAAGTATAGACGCTGCTTCAACTTCTGGCTGAGGAGACCTCTCCGGTCAGCTCGCAGAAAGTCTTGCCGGACCTGTCCAAGTTCGTTGAATGCCATATCGAGAATGCAGAAGTGCAAGTACCATTCCATCGTCTTGGAAAATAGCTGTCTGGCCCGCAATAATGGCAGTGGAAGTGAAAGGTTCAGGACATCCTTATTGATCATCGCAATGAGGTAATTTTCCTTGCGCATCAGCCGGTTGGCAATGTCGTGGGCATCTAGCCTCTCCTTGGATTGACTGCCGATAAAGCGTCGTAGATTCGGCGGAATGTTGCTCGCCGTCTTGGGATTCTCGTCACGCAAAGTCATGATGCGAGCGACAATATCTTGCCAGGATACTGTCTGCATATCCTGCTCCGGAACTTCCAGGAGATGAATAAAGAAGTCCCGGACGTATATAAGCCGTCTGATTTCGAAGAAGTATTGAACAGATTTCCAGATAAAGAATAAAGAATAAAGCCAGATGCCAAAGCTCCAGTAGCCCGACATTTGTCGCGTGCACTGCTTGATGACAACTTGGCTCAAGGATTTACTGTGCGGCACCTTTCCATAGTCGACACATTGGCTGAGGAATGTCACAAGCACAGTCACGAACAATGTTTCCCTAATACCTGTCAGCCAAAATCATCCGGGGTCTTAAGTGCAAGGGTCCTCGCTCAACTGACAGGAGCCACAAGGCATTTGAGCATAGAATGCATATTAGGCCACCCCCCTCATAGTAATCATACACGTCTCGCATGAAGCTGTCCAGGTTCGAGGTGTTCACCCATCTCCAGAGCGCTCTTTCTCGCCGGCTGCTTGATACGACGCCCGCCGTGAGAGATCTTGGGTGCGACGCAGACGACCGATCATTGATGTGATCATGATGAAGGCGCTGCTGCGCGGTCGCCGCCTCCCACTGCGCCTGGGATCGATTGCTCGAGCTTCCAGCAGCGGGTGGAGGCCTTGGTTGAGAGTGGCGGCTCGAGCGCTCTCGCCGTGGCGCGCGGACATGTTCTGCTTCGTTGTGCTCTACCAGGAGCGATGCGGGGACGTCGTTGTCGGCATCGTCGTCGTGAATTGGCCACCCCGACGATGTCACACGTTGGCCTGGATGCTGTCTCGTCGCCTTGCCTAATTGACTGATGCCGTACGCAGCGCTATTCACAGTTACGTGGCTATCGTCGGCTGTGAGGCCTTCGGCATCGAAGTCATCGAATTGCTGCCGAAGGTTGTATTCGTCGACGTTCGGCGTCGTCCCGGCTTCCATGTCGCCATCGTCATCTTCTTCGTGTGCCCGCAGCTCTTCGTAGAAGGATCTGGTGCCTCGTGATGACGGGGCAAGTCGACCGAGGAGGTTGTTGGCCATTTCGAGCTGGCGGGAGCGTAGAGAACGGCTCCGAGGCTATTCAGCATGCTGTGGATTCGTTTGAGTCTCGGCTGTCGTTGTGTGGAGGCCTTGGTCGCTCCAAGCTTGTTCGTCGATAGAGCGGACGAACCAAGGAAGCAGTGGTGAGCTATGCTCGGTCAGCGACAGATGTCCTTGGCCAAGGCGCGACAGCTTGTCAATGACGATCTGAGATGCTTGGACAGGTCACTTCAAGCCGGCCGTCTGCACGCAGTCATGGGACTACCAAAGGGCGCATGACTTGCAGGCCATGGGCTTCTCCGTCATCGGTAGTGTCAGAGGGAGGTCAAGTGACGCCCAAAGATGAGGTGCACTGCGACAGGGTAAGGTGCAGGTAGCTGAGACGGAGCTATGTGAGGTTGCAAGGTGCTTGGCCCGTCACCAGCGTTAACGCGGAGCCTCAGGACCGAAACGATGGGGCGCTCGAGGTACCTCCTCTTTTGGGCGCGTTCTTACGAGTTCCAGGTGGTGAGTATAAGGTACCTTAAGGTGAGGTAAGGTAGCGTAGCGCCGCTACGTCACGCAGCTGGCACGCGCGCCAAGGTGGGGTGGACTACCTTAGCAATCTTGCCAAGTGAGGCCGACTCACCGCCTGCCTACAGGGGTAAAGCAGGCGGCTGCTTCGCCGTGCTTATCACACTCTCCCCTGTGTGGCGCGGGACGGTGAGCACTGAGCAGGAGTGTCGCCAATGGACCACTGGCACAACCACCAGTCAGTCATCCGTGACCACAGCGCGGGCAATTATCAAATATTTACTCCCCTTGGCAGCGCTGCCACCGGAGACAGCCTACACTCTCGGCAACCTCTGAGCCGATGCCCCTTTGGATCGTTTGGTTCGGCAACATTGAGTAATGTGGTGGTTTCCTCAGCTCTCCTTGGAATCAGAAAGCCTTCCCAACCATGGCCCCTGAGCCCTCCTTGATGTTGGACAATCTGCTCCCGCCAGACATATTGAGCGCGGGGCTTCTCTCCCCTCCAGGCACCTCGGCTTCTTCAATCTCCAGAGGTTCCAGTCCCCTTGCCGCCAAAGTTGCTGCCATTCTGTCCACGTCTTATTCCGATGCCGAGTTCCGTGAAGCTCTGGCTATTCTCGACGAGCGAGCTGTCAAGAACGATGCGAGAACGAGGCGCCAGATCCGACTGGAGGCACACAAGGAGGTCATTGACAGCAGCGGCGTCATCGTCGATGAGTTCGGGCGCGTCGCGGAGGTTTGTTGGTCCACGACCTGCCACAGCTCCCTCTAACAGCTTGAGCAGCAACTACGTCGCATAAGAGGCACACTCGGAAAGTTGAATTCGGGGTACGACGATATGAAAGCTCAGGTCGCCTTCGCTCATGCCGAGACTCTTCCGGCTCTGGCAGAGGCTACGTCGCTCCTAGACCAACGGGGGCAGGTGGAGACGAAGCAGAAAGTGTTGGCAGCCTTCAAGACACACTTCATAATGTCGGAAGACGAGGCCGCAGCATTAACATCGACAGCTGAGCCCGTCGATGACAGATTTTTCGACTCTCTCCTGAAAGCGAAAGGCATCAGCCAGGACTGCGAGCTACTGCTAGGTTTCGAAAGACAGACACTTGGCTCGGATTTGATGGAACAGACATGCAAGCAAATCAACTTTGGCTTTCAGAAGCTCTACAAGTGGATTCAGCGAGAGTTCAAGACTCTCAACCTCGAGAATCCGCAGATGAATCCTTCGATCCGCCGAGCCTTGCGAGTTTTGGCGGAACGACCATCCCTCTTTCAAAATTGTCTCAACTTCTTCGCCGAGGCGCGGGAGAGGATCCTCTCGGACGCTTTCCAAGTTGCTCTGACAGGTAATACGTCTTCGGGTACGGAGGATCCTACTGTCAAGCCCATCGACTTGACCGCACATGACCCCCTTCGCTACGTGGGAGACATGCTTGCGTGGATCCATTCCGCTACCGTGAGTGAGCGCGAGGCGCTTGAGACCCTGTTCGTTGCGGAAGGCGAGGAGCTTGCCAAGGGGCTCAGGTCGGGGCGAGATGCTGAAGTCTGGCGTCTTTTGGCTGACGAGGACGACGAAAGTGACTTCAACGCGATCAAGGCACTTGGCGATCTCGTCGACCAGGATGTCGCTGGCGCTGCTCGTATCCTGCGTCAGAGGGTTGAACAGGTGATCCGCTCAAACGAGGAAACCATTCCTGCGTACAAGTTGGCCATGCTCATCAACTTCTACCGCGTGACGTTTCAAAAGCTCCTGGGCTCAGGCTCTAATTTGCTCGATTGTGTTAGCAGTCTCGAGGAAGAGGCGCTACGTCAGTTTCGGGCACTGGTGAGAGATCGCATCGCTGCTCTTCAAGGTGAGTTTCAGCAGGCGCCATCGGACTTGGGCCCACCAAGCTTCCTCCACGAGGCGCTCGCGCAATTGGAGGCAATCATCAAAACCTACGAGTCGTCACTGTCCACATCTGAGGACCGGGAAAGCGAGTTCGACATCGTGCTAGGAGAAGCACTTGAGCCGTTCATTTCGGGGTGCGACAATATGGCAAAGTCGATGGAGCCGCCCGGCGATGCGATATTCTTCATAAACTGCAGGCTCACGGCAGCCAAATGTCTCGGGGCATTCGAACCAACGCGACGAAGAGCCGACCACCTTCGGAAGAGCGCTAGTAGCGAGGCCACTAAGCTTGTCGCAAATCAGCACTCCTTCTTCCGCGAGGGTTCCGGGCTTGCGCCTTTGTTGAGCAGCAAAGCGATGTCTGACGGTACTCAAGATGACTGGAGCAAAGAGACGCTTCGGCAGGCAAGCCAGCAGCTGGACGACTTCCTGCCCTCGGCGCTGATGGACGCCATGGAAAGGTTGAAACATTTGCAGGACGCCATGCTTGCACGCGAGATCACAGAAGAGGCCGCCAGCCAGTTTTGCGTCGACTTTGAAAAGCTGGAGCAGGCCATCGAGAAGACAGATGAAGTGGCAGGGGAGGAGAGTGAATCCGGGCTACGCTCTGTCTTCCCAAGGACCACAGCAGAAATCCAAGTTCTGTTATCTTGAGCCGAGATTGTTGGCTCCCATCCCGCATTGCAGCTACCAATGCTGCGCCATCAAGTGTAGGTGCAAGAGCGGTGCATGGCGGTCGTCGTGGCGTGTGCCCACTACAATCCCGGCTGGAGCTACTGGGGTCTTCAATTACCTGTAGGTGTGGTTATTTTAAACATGTTGCCCAGAAGAAGAGGCCGACACCAACTCCTGTATAGGGCAGCATGCTTGCCCGAGTGTTCAATGCAGCCCGTGGACGATCCTCTCCAGTCTACGCCGAAGATCGTGGTGCTAAACTTCGTCATGTTGTGTCGCGTTGCTTGATCGCAACTTCGTTCTCGTAAGGGGAAATTAGTCCATAATAATCCACACGCGCAGTGGCTGGAGAGATGGATAATGGGGGCTATGCCAGCATGGGCCCAGCGGTGCAGCACTACCCAACCCAAACTTACCTAACCTTACGTCACCAACCATGACCGTCACATCCCACCCGCTGGACGTATCGCAACTTCGCATTGGCCGTGCTCACTTTACCATAGTCGAACCTAGGTACGCGGACGACTGTTGATTCTCAGGACTCCTAGTAGGTTATCGCAGCCAGCGAAACCCAGCTAATCCCATAGGTACAGAGTACTAGCCAGGGCACCTCACGATTCCGTGCCTGAGCCCTCCTCCTTAGGTGCGAGCGTGCGTGCTGCCTTGATTGCCTTCAGTCAGTACCTTGCCTGCTTGCGAGCCAACCCTCGTCTCGACTACACTTCTCCCAGCCTCGCTGCCTCCGCCG
This sequence comes from Tolypocladium ovalisporum, assembly GCA_024340015.1. Lineage (NCBI taxonomy): Eukaryota > Fungi > Ascomycota > Sordariomycetes > Hypocreales > Ophiocordycipitaceae > Tolypocladium > Tolypocladium ovalisporum. The sequence goes on along the minus strand of JALHBZ010000039.1, from coordinate 29,154 downwards.
ACTTTCCGAGTGCTTCTGCTGCCCTACACTCTCTTCCCGACGCTCCAGCGGCATTCGGTCACTGAATCTCGGCGGCCCTCGGCGTGCATTACCACTCGCATCACCTGGCGAAGAAGCGCCACCCACTCGAGCACATAAACGTTCATGATTGTCGGGGCTGTTAGGAGCCTGCGGCCCCTGCAATGTTGCGCAACAGAGTTTTCACCATCCTCCAGAAGACGTACGACGACAGCTACTTGAGCTGCTCGACCGCCGTCTACTATGAGGGCCAGGTTTGTCTGCTCGCTGAGTGTATTTTGCGCCACGATCAAGCCATCTAATGACCTAATTGCGCTGTAGGGAGACGAACTTGAGGCCATGCGCCATTGGCGGAATGCTCTCGACCTCATCTACGAGCACCACGCCACCAAGGCAATCCCCGGATACGGGCCTCAGACGGACACCGAGAAGGCGTTAGTGGAGGCACTCAAAGAACTCGAGCTGCAGTGCAAGGAGCGGATCGACCTGTTGGAGGCTCTGCGAGTGTCACGGCAAGATGGAACCACCGCGCCACCGTCAAGTGCCAGACTGTCCAAGGCGCCAGAGGTCCACGACTCGACGGGGCGAGCAAAGGGTTCCATTGGCCAAGGTACCATCCCTGCCGTCACTTACTCTCAGCTCTCACGTCCTTTGCTCCCAAACCGGCCTTCTCTCCCAGCTCGGACTTCGTCCGAGAATGCGGTCGTCAACGGCCCCTGTCTCGATCCGCGATCTCTCATGAGCCCCTTACCCCGGCCGCATTCGCCTAAGCCACCACCGCCAAGGCCAGAGAAGGCAGTTCGCTCGCCGAGTCCAGAAAAGCATACCATGCGGACCACACTGCGCTCCAGTAGAGTAGGCGAGAAGCCTTCGAAGCCGGCACGAAAATCGCCTAAGCCCGTGGCAGAGGGGCCAAGCAAGGCCGCCACGCTGGCATGGAGCTCCCTTGGCTCCCGAGAACGGCTCTTAAGGGGGTCTACTACCGACGGCATCCCACCTACGTCGACGGCCCCCCCCCGCAAGTTATCAGACCAACTCCTTAAGCCCGGATCCTCTCAGCTCCAGTGGGACAGCCACTCGAGGCGCTTGGTCACACCACGCGACCCTGAGTCTGTCTTCAATGGGCCACAGTCGACAGGAAGCCCCCGACACTCGGACGACTATTCGCATTCCAGGCCATCTCTCCTCTCGGTGAGTGCGGCGTCCAGTGCTCTCAATTCCTCATCCTATCACGACGCTTCGTCCTCGGACCAGCCGCCGGGTTGGTCCGAACGCGGTCCTTTCCAGCGAAAAACGCCAATGTCCAGGCCCTCGTCAAGACCTCCAAAAGACGAGCAAATCGATGACGCCGGGACGGCCGACGATTGGGGAGAACCTTGCGAGAAGAGGCGATCATCTACAGCCCCATTGAGGAGAAAGGCTGTCGGAAAGCCGCTTGCGCAGGCACCGCAACCAAGCAGCATCGTCCCTGACCAAGAGCGAGCCAATCGAGCGCGACGTCGCGAACGGCAAAGGCCACAGCCAGGTACCGGGTCCAGCACGTCCGAAGACGACGCAATTAGTTCTTCAAGCAAAGTCCGGGCCGCGAAGCGTAAAGAGGCTTCCATGAAGTCCGTGCCTCACTGTGCGTCATCAGAGGAACCTGATGGCGAAGAGAGGTCGAAGGGTGTGGCCTGGAAGAAGAAGCAGGCGTCTATTCTGAAGAGTCTGCCTCCAGGCGTCGACGAAGCCGCAGCCAAGCAGATTCTCAACGACATTATTGTCCAGGGAGACGAGGTCCGCTGGGGGGACATTGCCGGTTTGGAGATAGCAAAAAACGCACTCCGTGAGACGGTCGTGTACCCGTTCTTGCGGCCAGATTTATTCATGGGACTTCGGGAGCCAGCCAGAGGGATGCTACTTTTCGGCCCCCCTGGAACGGGCAAGACTATGTTGGCTCGCGCCGTGGCTACCGAGTCCAAGTCGACCTTTTTCTCCATCTCGGCCAGCAGTCTGACTAGCAAGTACTTGGGGGAGTCGGAGAAACTTGTCAGAGCGCTTTTTGGCCTTGCCAGGGTGCTGGCGCCGAGTATTATATTTGTCGACGAGATCGATTCTCTCCTGTCCCAGCGATCTGGGTCCGGGGAGCACGAGGCGACGCGAAGAATCAAAACGGAGTTTTTAATCCAATGGAGCGATCTCCAGCGGGCAGCGGCTGGACGGGAAACGACGGAAAGGGACAAGGAGCGCGGCGACGCCAACAGAGTCCTTGTGCTGGCCGCCACGAACCTGCCATGGGCAATCGATGAGGCCGCGAGAAGACGATTTGTCCGGCGCCAATACATACCGCTCCCGGAAGCGCACACTCGAAAGTCACAGCTCCAGACCTTGTTAGGTCAGCAGAAGCACAGTCTGTCGTCAGCCGACGTTGAAAGGCTGGTGGAGTTGACTGAGGGTGAGCCGCATCTTCCACGACCAAGACGCAAGTATGCAGACTAATTGCCACTTTTAAACAGGCTTCTCCGGATCAGACATCACGGCCCTGGCAAAGGATGCCGCCATGGGCCCCTTGCGGTCTCTGGGAGAGGCACTTCTGCGCATGACAATGGACGAGATCCGGCCAATCATGTTGGTGGACTTTGAAACAAGTCTGGGCATGATCCGACCGAGCGTTAGCAAATCTGGATTGAAGGAGTACGAAGACTGGGCCAGGGAATTTGGTGAGAGAGGTGGTTGATGATGAGACTCGCCAACACTCATGGACTTGCGAGAAGCCCGGATTGTTATCAAGTACTGTCTCAGGACGCTCGCCTCCCACATTTCAAGTAAGGTAGTGATCGGAGCTGGCTGGAGGATTTCCGAATTACTACCTTACTCGAGGCGTCGCTGCTGGACCCAATGTGGGCATGTTGCAAAAGGTGCATAGGCGGATCGGGTCCGCGGCTAGGCACAGAGCATCGAACATATTCGTCTTTGCCGAGTGATGTGCTCGGACGGCGCGGCCAGGATTTAAACATAACTTCGATATCATACAAATTTTTACCACAAAGCCGAGCTGGGGGCACTGAACCGGAGACCCTTCGTCAGGAGCAGCATTGTGCTGCCATCAGTGGCACGGCTGCCTTCACTTCACCTTTGTCCCAGACGGCCCTTCTTATGGCCGCTTCTGTTGCATATCGGCCCCGACTGCCGAGGCCCCGGCTACTTTCATGTCGTCTTCTCTGTTCTCGCTGGCATGTTCTTCTCGATCCCGCGTCGCAGCTGCCCTACGCGCGTCCTTTGCCGCCTGCTTCGCCTCCCGCTCAGCAATGCGTTCCTCCAGGGACGGCACCGGCGGCCGCTCCTCGATTGGTGCGCCATGGGGGGCTACTATTTGCTTGACGACGTGGCGTTTATGTTGTGAAGTCGGCCAGCCAGGTACAATGGAGACGACATCGCCGGTCCTGAGAGAAGAGTTCGGATCGTGAACAAGGTAGTTCCTGGGGTGGGCAAACCACTATAGGCTGAGTGTCAGCGAACCCGGGCGCGGATTGAGAGGCGTCGGCGTCGGTACGTCACCCTGCACGTACCTTGTTGACCACCTTGTTCCATTTCTGACCACCGACCCGGACTTTGACAGTCTTTTGCATGAGGCCCGCGGAGACGACCACTCCGTGAAGCTCGTGCGTCACGCGGCGCGCAGCCTTTGCGACTTGCGACGACATACTCCACCCGATGGCGATTTGAGCGTCGTTGAAAGGGGCGAAGCAGACGTGTATGGTAAGTTATGTTCAAGGGCTGGGTGGTCAGTGGGGGCCAGGGCTGATTCATTCATCGCCAGGCTTTGAAGACGAAAGCGCTGTGGCAGAAAGGTAGCAAGTAAACGCAAGCATCCGTCGTACAACTGCCACGCTCGGGAATTTTGCCGCCTGCAACTTTGGTATCGCGGGCACACCGCCTTGAAGGATTATGTAAAGTATTATGGGGGTGTTTCCGCACGGAGTGTCCCGTGCTCCGCACCCCCTGCACAGTGCTATTACCTGTACAGGTACATGTTCGCCCGCCGCCGCGAAACTGCCCAGTAAGGCAGGTTCCTTTGGTGGGGCGGCTGAGGCGCAAGGATTCTCGTTACCCCATCCTGCCGGAACTTGAGCATTCACCGCGACGAAATTGTCTCGCTTGATCTGCTTCTCTCTCTCAACTGTGTGTCTTGAACTCGACACTACTGATTGCTCTCGTCTGGCTATCGTCCGACGTATCCCGTAAGCATGCTCGCCCGTTCGACATGGACTTGAGGGCGTACTCCAAGTGCGCCTCGCTGACGACCTTCATCACCAGAGCGCCCCCTCACGCTTCCCGTTCTCCCTCGTGGAAACAATCAAGATGTCTTCTCCGGACCGCCGTACCGGTGTGAAGCGGCCTAGTAAGATCCCGCGATTCGCTGTCCCGTGCCTGCAGCGTCTACCCGTCCAAAGTCCGTCCCGCTGACCATGATGGTTCTGCGCCTGCGCAGGGACGCAATCGCTTCCTCCTCCGGCCTTGCCTCAGCTAGTTGCGGAGCAGAACATTCCCATTCCGCCAACCGACAAAGACTCGCAGCGGCTCATTGTGGTCTTGTCCAATGCCAGCCTGGAGACGTACAAAGCCTCGCATGGTGGTGCCAGCCGCACTGGCGTCCATCGCGAGGACAAGTACTCGCTTCTCAACAGCGATGAGCATATCGGGGTGATGCGCAAGATGAACAGGGACATCAGCGACGCGCGCCCTGATATCACACACCAGGTTTTTCTCACAGCGCCAGTCGGCCATATTAGCATCGTGCTGACAGCCCTTTCCAGTGCCTTCTGACCCTCCTGGACTCGCCCATAAACAAGGCCGGCAAGCTGCAGATTTACATCCATACGGCCAAGGGCGTCCTCATCGAGGTATCGCCCTCAGTTCGCATCCCTCGAACCTTTAAGCGCTTCGCCGGCCTCATGGTGCAGCTCCTACATCGGCTTTCAATTCGCTCCACAAACTCTAACGAGAAGCTGTTGCGCGTGATTCAGAATCCCATCACTGACCATCTTCCCCCCAACTGCCGCAAAGTAACCCTCAGCTTCGATGCCCCTCTTGTCCGTGTCCGCGAGTACGTCGAGACTGTTGGGCCCAAGGAGAGCATCTGTGTCTTCGTCGGCGCCATGGCCAAGGGAGCTGACAACTTCGCCGATTCGCTGGTTGACGAGAAGATTTCCATCAGCAACTACTCGCTCTCGGCTAGCGTGGCCTGCAGCAAGTTCTGCCATGCGGCCGAAGACGTTTGGGACATCCTGTGACCCTCGTCAACCTCTCTGCTACCGCGGCGGAGCCGCTACACCGAAGGTGAAGACGACGGTGTAAGTGAGGGCCAAGGCGAAAGCCTGGATCGCCTCGCTCGGCAGCGATACAACATCGCCGCACGACGAGGAGGTCTGGCAGAGACTTGGGTTGCCTGGGATTGGCGCTGTCGCTTGTTTTTACAACCAAAACATGGGGGCGTTCAACAGACAGGTCCAAGACGCTTTCGACGTCTTGAAGGTGCCACTTCAACTTGGCTCGCCATGCTTGCGCTTGTGTGCAGCGCTATGATGGCGGCTGGAAGCAGACGGCTCAACGAGCAATGATGCTGACCAGCCGGCCAGCCGATCAGCCAGCCACGTTTGTGGCGGGAGCGGAGATCGTGATTGCAAGGGCAACCGGAAGCAGTTCTCTTTTCGCGATCGCGCCAAGGCAGAGCTGGGCATACAAGAGCTGCCCTGGTCGGCGCGATGCTTCGCGACACTGTGCAAAGGATACAACTAGACGAGGTGGACGGGACGCCAGAATGCTGGACCAAACGGAGGATGGCTGTTGGATCTACTCTGATTGGCACACGCAGCTTTGTTGGTCAAGAGTTCCGAACACAGCGTAAATGAAGAGCCTTGAAGGTCTGAGTATGCCAACGCGCGAGCAAGCCTTGCTCCGCCCTTGACCACACGCTGCCACCTTGCGATGCTGCATGAGTAGGTCTGTAACTGTAACTTGCGACGTGACCCGTCCCTTGTTCCCGGCCGTGAAAGCCACAAGTGGCCGGCCGCACTCAATGGCCTGCCAGGTCATGCCTCGGAGCCCTTGAGTAACCTCATTCACCTCATGCATAGCTGCCCGTCCCGGCGAGACGTGGCCGATTACAAGCCTGACGAGCCGCTCACCCTGGCGCATGGCATTTCGGCGGGTGCTCTAACGGCCGCCAAAGTAGACACGAACGATGGGGCGGCTGACGTGAACTCAACAGTCGTTTAATCTCTAGACAAAGACTGGAGGAGCCAGCAGCGAAGATTCACCATCGCATCCCACATTTATCTCACGACGACGTCCAGCCGCTGAATCCTGTGGCGGGCAACTCGGCCCCGCCTTGCCCGCCCTGGTTGCTCTAGACCCCCAGCAAGGTCCTCGTCCCTGTACGATCTGCATGCGCCGCCAGGTCAATCATGCACCACCCCCGCGAGAAGGCCAACAGCGACGGCTGGGCCACTGCCAGGCTTCCAATGCATGGGATGCAGCATTGTGCCGTGTTAACACGTAATCACCTCACCTCGGGCTCGGCCGCATCGTCGGGCAGAGTGATATGCAATGCTGTCTGGCCGATGCCGCCGTGATGCAGGAGCAAGGGCCGACACATTCACGCACGCAAACGCGGGCTGCCAATCTGCCTGCCATCCTGCCTGTGCTCCTTGTCTTGCTCTCTGTGTCTTTGCACTTCTCCTCTCTCTCTCTCTCTCGCGCGCGCGCTCTGAGCAACCCTCTCACGTCGCTTCGAGCAGCAGACGGCGGGCGACCAGCCCAGCAAGGCACACGACGGCCACTCATTTATGCCGACTCGCGAAACATCGTGGCACACCTTCCATTTCGGTCTCACGGGCCAATTCGTCTTCTGACAGGGCAGGACACGGCTGTGGTAACCAACAAGCTGGCTCGCTGCGCCTACGATACTGGTCGGGTGCTCCAGCTATAACTTACGAGCCAGACAGCAGAGATAGTCATGGTGCTACCATTCGTCGAAGTCTCACACCTGCCGTCGTCGACGTCCTTCTTCGCGGCAGTCTTGCATCCGCTGGGCCTTGAGTACCTGCACGCCGGGCACGATGATCCTCCCTCGGCCGTCACTTTCGGGGCCAGCGGAGGTCCTATCTTGCAGATCCGCCAAGCATTGGCACCCCGGCTGTCGTCACTCGTCCTCACCGCCCCGTCGAGACTGGCCGTGATCCGCTTCCACGACTATGGCCTCAGGTCGAACCCACCGCCACTCCCTTGCAGTCAGGACCCAGGCCTGCGAGGACCAAGAAAAGACGGTCTTGAGGAAGGCGCCGTAGCCGGCGTACGAATCGCGCTCCTCGACTTAGACGGGAATAGGATAGAGGTGGTGCATCCTGACCCGAAATGTCCCCAGAACGCCGTGCGGGATAACGGCTCTTTTGCCCGCGGGGCGCATTCGAGTACGGAGCAAGCTGGCCGCGTCCTTGAGTGGAACTACAACATTGGCTCGGCCGCGCCGAGTGCCGCTGCGAGTACTACAACTACTGCCGAGGGTCTGAGTCCCAGTCGAGTTATTCCTCGGACACGGATTTCGAGCGGCTCGTTGAAGCCGCCAATGTCCGCTTCTCCTCGCCAAAGCGCGAGCTCCGATTCCAGCTCTAACTCGGGGGGTATCAGCGCTTCGACCCTCGTCGGTGCCCTCCTGGGCGTGGCTGCCGGCGCTGCCTTGACGTATGGCATCGTATCGCGGGACAAGGGCCGCGCGCCGCGCCACGATGTCGACTTTCATGCCTCTAGCACCCTGCCCCGCGGCAAGACATTTCCTGAGCGGCCTCCACCAGAAGACCGCAGGAGTATGTATCAAGGAGACCACCACAACAAGATCACAGCGGTGCTGGACAAGGTGCCCCGCAGAATTGCCGTCTCGTATCCGGACAAGGACGGCGGCTACACTCGTGATCATGTGCACGGCTACAACCGCAGTCGCGGGCATGACCTCGAAGGATGTTTACCTCAACGCTACCTGACCCAGGGCTCCCACCATTCTATTGCCAGTCAGAGCGTTACCATCAAGGACGCGGCTCGCAGCAACTTCCCCCGGAGCCGGGCTGTCGATGACAGCCACGACGCGCGCAGCCGCCGCTCTACCAAAGCCGAAGGCCCGCGAAGCCGCAGTGAGGCGCCGCTACCGCGGGCGACCTTTTCCGCTACCGGACTGGAAACCCGTACCCACGCTCGTGCGCAGGTTCGATATAGCGATGCCCCTAAATCGCCCTGCTCAACCCGCCCTGGTACGATCCAACCCGCGTACGACACCGAGCCGTCGACCTACGTCTCGGCACGGTCGCATCGGACGGCAACGGTTCGCACACCGTCCTACTCGCGGCCAGAGTGCGAAGTGCCGGGCGAGATCCAGCTGAGCGACAAGAGCAGAATCATTTCCGTCAGGGTGCCTAGTACCAAGACCACGAGCTGCTTGTCGGCCAGGCAGATTCCCCTTCCAGACAGCCAGGCCCCAACTTCTGTATCGGCGCGGGACGTTCCGCTGCCTGCAAGTCGCGTTGGCAGCTTCGCAAGCTGGGATGACGATCTTGACAGTGTCTTGCCCAGTGATAGCATCAGCTGCGTTGGCAGCCAGGCCGGCAGCGGTCGCCGACGACACAGGCACCGCTACTGACATTGCTGGCCCTGGTTCCCGTCTTTCCCTGCACGGCTGTGTACGGTGCGAGGGTATGCTGGCGGGCGCACGCATGCCTCACGTCATCGCTGGCTCGGCTTTTGGTTCACTTGATTACCACTACGCATGGTCTGAGAGGCATTGGCGGCAATGTTGCAGACAACCCTATGGTACTAGGCCGCTCATGCTAGAAGTTGAAGTTGTCCATCTACCATCGCGCAGGGCCCGCTGATTATTGTTTGTAACGGAGCATGTTTGCTTCTGTCGACATGTTTTTATATTTCTGGATCAACGCCGCCTTCGTCGCAAGCGCAAGAGATTGCAGCAGTATCCAAGGCTCCGACATCATCCAGGGGTTTTCGTGGCATTGTCAGAATCACATAAATCGCGTCTACTGTCCAAGACAGTCGGAGGTGGGGCTTTCTGAGAGTTGGAGCCTAGAGGCTCCGATGGTCGGCCCCACGCACGCGGCATCCATGGTGCGAAGCGCTTGCAGATACGCTGCTTTGATGAATACTACTCCGAACTTTCCTGCACCCAACGTGTCGCGCTCTCGCTGTCAATGTACGATCTCACCACAGCGTTCTACAACTGTATTGCACTGCACCACCACAGGATCCCTTTTGCGGCCAGCCATTGCTCGGTGCGTAAATCTGTTGCTGACGCTACCCCTCATTGCGTCACGCCTCACAGCCATGCCCTCGTTTGCGCTCGGCGAGTCTATCCCGCCAGACACGGCTCATGTGAGTGCCGAGGACATATTGCAATCAGGCTTGATGGCTGGCTAATCGAAAAGGCCGTGAGCGTGTCGTTGCCAACATGGCAGTCCAACGTTGGCTATGAGGAAGGTCAGGAATGGGTCGTCGGCCGCATGACCACAGGCTACCCGCGGTACTATGTTCCCCCTGATCGGACGGCACGGCATGGAACTAACGCCTCGCCCAGCTTCTTCATTCATCGGGGCATAGCTGCCTTTGCGCGCGAGGTTGCGGCGGCTCATGGCCAGCCCGGCCAGCAAGCCATGCTGTTCCCGACGCCCCTGGCTGCGAGGCGGTGCCTTGACTTTGTCCGTCAGCGCGCCCAGCCCGAGATCTTGCCCAGCCTCGACATTGTAGATTTCGCCCTGGATGCGTCGAGGGATGTGCCCCTGTTTCTGAAGCGGCTCTCGCCCACCATTTCCGCCGTCATCTTCCCGCAGGTGGTCTTCCCCCTTGCCAAGCAGTATTGGCAGCACACAGGAGATGGCGCCTCGAGTCGTCGTGCCGAGTTCTGCCACGACCTCTTCAAAGACCAGCTGCTCGTTCCTATAGCCGGCCCGCACTCGGCTCAACAGGCTCACATGCGACCATTTCGTGGTCCCAGGCGCTACCAGCGGCCCGGATCCATCGATGCAGTTGCTCCATCAGCAAATACCAGGCCGTGTCTGCCACAGGCTCCCCAGGAGTCCCAGGAGAGTTCGCGGTTTGTAGAGGAGCGCTTCGGGCGCAACCTCGACCTAAACCTAGTGGAGCGAGCCAAGTCGGCCATCCGCCGCCGCATCGCCGGTTCGCTCACCCACGAAGTCGACTTGCAAAACGGGCCTCTGCCGGCCATGGCATTCAGCACGAGGGGCTCGCGGGGTCTCTGCGAGGACGACGTGTACCTGTTCCCTGCGGGCATGAATGCCATCTTCAACGCGCACCGCGCTCTGTTGTCGGCTCGCGGCCAGTTCCAGAGCGTCAGCTTTGGGTTCCCTTACGTAGACACACTAAAGATTCTCCAAAAGTTTGGGCCTGGATGCGTATTTTACGGCCACGCTTCTTCCGAGGACCTGGATGACTTGGAAAGGCTTCTACGTTCGGGTCAGCGCTTCCTAGGGCTCTTTTGCGAGTTCCCGGGGAACCCCCTTCTCATCTGTCCCGACTTGGAGCGCATACGCAAGCTGGCCGACGAGTTTGACTTTGCAGTCGTCATTGACGAGACAATCGGCACCTTTGCCAACATCAATGTTCTTCCCGTTGCGGACATCGTTGTCAGCAGTCTCACCAAGATCTTCTCCGGTGATTCCAACGTAATGGGCGGGTCTGCAATTTTGAATCCTGAGAGCAGGTATTACAGCTCGCTCAAGAAGGCCATGGATTCCGAGATCTACGAGGACGCATACTGGCCCGAGGACATTGTCTTCATGGAGAGGAATAGCCGCGACTTCATGGCCCGGGTAGATCGTATCAACGCTAACGCCGAGGCTATCTGCAGCATCCTGCAGGGACATCCCCTGGTAAGGAGCATATACTATCCCAAGATCAATGCTTCCAGAACCCACTATGAGGTGCGCCGTTTGCCTAATGGTGGTTACGGTGGCCTCCTTTCGATCGTTTTCGACCGCCAAGAGCAGGCCCGGGCCTTTTACGATGCCATGGACATTGCGAAGGGGCCGAGCCTGGGTACGAATTTCACCCTGTGTTCTCCCTATGTCCTGCTGGCACACTTTCAAGAGCTCCCCTGGGCGGCGCAATATGGCGTCGACGCGGACCTCGTCCGTGTCAGCGTTGGGCTGGAGGAAACCGAGGAACTTCGGGCGACGTTCCAAAAGGCTCTGCGGGCCGCAGAGGCAGAGCCCTGAGGCCTTGCTCTCGACTACATGCATCGCGGTACTGCAAAGACCCGCCGAGCCCAGGCCAGAAGACTTGGCACCAGCTTCATGCAGCGCTCGGCCAGAATTGGCAATGTGAGGGCGAATGATGCACCTTCATTCTGTGGTCTGGCGGAGAACTCGTGGGCCACTGCTGTCCAGGGATAGATAGTCATCTTTAGACTGCCAATATATAGCTTGGTCCACATGCGCCCATCGTCGTAGTCCCACCATACACGGCCGAAAACAGACTTGCTGACACCCAAGTAAGGACCATGAGGGTATGAGAGTCGTAGAGTTGCCCTTGCCTCCGTTGTGCCATTCCAGGTTTGCAGGAATGTCCTGTGTTGGAATGCTTGCTCGAAGCGACTTGTAAGGCCTAGCCAGACCTTTCAAGCCGTGCATTCTCTGAAGTCATCACAACGGTCCAGGCCCCTTGCCGTTACATGACGACGCATTCCTGATGGGTGTAGCCGGGCCCGTAGTCTTCTATGCCACGCTCAATCTCGTTCGCCCGTTGCTTTTCTTTGACTTCCTTTGAGAAGTATTTCTTCATGTACTTCTCCAATTTGTGATCAAGATTGTCTGCCGCACAAGGTCAGCCTTGATCAGCAGTCCGGATCGACGGCACGGCGCGAAACTTACCAGCCGACGCATTCATTACCACATCGGCTCGACACAAGGGGCAATGCTTCTCCAGGCGCCGTTGTATCTTGACCACACAGCGTATGCAAAACACGTGTTGGCAGTCCAATCGAACCGGCCGGTAGGCGACCGAGAAGCATACCGGGCATAGATAGTCATTGAGCTGGGGCACAATCGAAACTAATTCCCGAGACATCTGCGCGCATACGTCCTTGGCTATGTCTCGCGACAGAAGGCCTTCGGACTGAACAACGGTAGGGAAGGTCTGCGAAACGCCGAGCGAGGTTCGCTTGTCGAATTCTGGGCTCAATGTCAGCTGCTCCACTCCAGTCTTGCTCCTGAGGCTAGTGTCACGAAGAGTGCCGACTTACTCTTGAGGATCTTGAAGACTGCGAGCTTGTTCAACTCCTGGAACTGAAGAATCTTCAGTAGGCTTGCATTGAGATTCAGAAACCTCGAGAAGGCCATTCGACTTTCGCGAACCTTGAAATCGTTGGCGAGCTGACGCTTATCGACCTCGCCCTGGAACCATTGGAGCTGCTGAAGGGCCTTTTGGCTCGATCTTGCGCCATGGTCGCGCTCATGCGTAGCAAAGAAGACTTCGGCATCCAGATAAAGCTCGAAAATGTGGCGCCAGCGGGCCAGGTCGCTCTTGGAAAATCGGCTGGGTCGGGCCACATGTGAGACCTCTTTGCCAAGCTCCACCACCTCTTTAGTCATCTTCTTTTCCTCCTCAGATTGAAGGACATCGAGGTTGTTGACATCGCTCTGCAACATGTCGAAGAACTCGCCGTCAAAGACCAGGGGCACCTCGATGGTCTCATAGCTGGCCCGACTGCCGGGTGTCGGGGAGCCCATTGCGCCGCTGGGCTGGGCGCATGTCTCTCGGGGTGATTCCGGGGGGGCGGTTTGCGCATCTTCTGAGCCAGGTGCTGGCAGCCCTCGATCGAGAGGAAGCTCTGCTGCGATGCGCTCGAAGAAGCGACGCGAGGTGGGAGTCAGAGAGGCATCAACTGCGACACCATCTTGCATGTGGACGTAGACGGTAAGTTTGGGCCGAACGAAGTTGGAATCAGTGGCAGCTGAAGTGGGCAACGGACAAGAGTTAGCGCTAATTATCACTGGGCTGCCAGCGCGGCGGCCACGTACCTTTAAGTTTATACTGGAGAGCGACGGGTGATGTGTTGTTGGGGTCGAGGAGAGCGCGGAGAGTGTCGGGATCGAGGCCCAGGTCTTGCAGCTCGCGCTGAACCTTCTTGAGACATTTCTTCAGCTGGCTGTATGGAATTGCTTGATTGACCCAGTGCGGAGGGAAATCTGCGCGACGAAGGCAGTCAGAATCACTACGGACAGAACCAGGCAGTGTGTGAAGCTGAAGCCGTTGGCCCGTGACGGCGGCGCACGGTGAGGTCATGGCGGGCAACTTAGGGCGATACAGCACGGCATGGGAGTAGCTTTACCTTGACTCGCCAGGGTCTCTTTAAAGTCGTGAGCAAACTTCATGGTGACGGGCGACGGTGTTTCGCATCGCTGCTGATCGAGCGCTGCTTAAGTGAGGGGGCCGAGTCGGCAGCCAGAATGGAAGTAATTGGGTTGTGAATTCATGCTATCCATCAGTTCAATGAATAGATAGGTGGATAGTTGGCCCGTACGCGTTCGAGGGAGAGGAAATTGCATAGAAATGAACTGCTGTTTGCTGAACGCGCGAAATCGAAGTCAGTCGTCGAGTCGCAGATGAGGAGCAATGGATAGATTGGTTGCCTGGGGGCGGGGTTTGGGGTGCCCTAGTAATAATAGTTTCCTGCGGAGTACCTTGTTAGGCCCAGGTAAGACAATTACGCAGCGTACCTTAGGTAGCATGGTAAGGTACGCAGAGACCACCCCACCTGCTAAGTGCCAAATTGCCCGCCCTGTAGCATAAAGTACCTACTTTAGGTATGCTCGAACCAATACTCCTGTTCAGAGGGAAAACTCATGAAGCGATCCGTGATATGTACCTATGCGGGTCCCATCGGCAGAGTACGACGCAGTCGCCCGCAGCAGTCTTGCACCCAGCCATGCATGGCTGGGTGCGCTTGAAATCAATTAATCCGGGGTCGGTGAAGTGCCTTGCATACAGGGCTGATGAAGTACCCGACGACAAAGAGCCGTCCGTAGCGGGCTCGTGACTGACGCTGCCCCACCAGCAGACGCCGCAGACGTCGGGCCGCACCTTGCCAATACGTAGAAAATAAACCTACCACCCACTCTTGACCTCCCCGTACTCGAAAGGCGAACAAACAGATGATATTTGCACTTTCCCTCTGCAGGCAGCGCAGGGACTTCGCACATGTCGACTTACATCTGCCCGACCCCTCTCGCCCTTGATTCGACATGGGGGCCCATCAATCTTTCCCTCATCAGGACGCCGCTACCACCACCACCACCACCAGGACCTGCTATTATGAGCTCCTCGATGTCGAACGACTGGCAACGGACCATGAGTGAGTGATGAAAACTCCGTAGCGCGCCAAGGCATTTCTCGCTGAATCTCCGTCGTCTGAAAGAATCAAAAAGGCGTATCGCAGGAAGGCTCTCGAGCTCCATCCTGACCGCAATATAAATAATGTCGAAACAGCAACGAGGAAGTTCGCCGAGGTCCAAGCCGCCTACGAGGTTCTTTCTGACCCCCAAGAGAGGGCCTGGTATGATTCCCACCGCGACGCCATTCTGGGCGGCCAGGATCACCCCGGTGATGGTGTCGAGCCTTCCACGTTCCACAATGTCCGCCTAACGACCACCGAGGAGATCTTGGGCCTCATGCGGAAGTTCAACGCAGCTATTCCTTTCGACGACGAACCCACTGGCTTCTTCGGCATCGCCAGGGAAACATTCGAACATCTCGCCCTCGAAGAGGAGGCCGCGGCCGAGTTTGAATATAAGGACTGCCCTGACTATCCAACATTTGGCTGCTCCGATGACGATTATGACACTGTGGTAAGGCCATTCTACGCGGCTTGGGCCGGCTTCTCTACCAATAAATCCTTCTCGTGGAAGGATAAGCATCGACTGTCCGATGCGCCCGACCGTCGAGTCCGCCGCCTGATGGAAAAGGAAAACAAGAAGAGTCGTGACGACGCCGCCCGAGAGTTCTCCGATGCTGTCAGGTTTCTAGTTACCTTCGTTCGAAAGCGAGACCCTCGCTACCTCCCTAACCACCAGACCGAGGCCGAACGACAAAAGGCCTTGCGCGATGCGTCCGCGGCGCAGGCGGCTCGGTCCCGCGCCGCGAATCAGGAAAAGATGGCATCCTACCATGTCCCCGACTGGGCTGGGTCTCGGGATCCTGACATTGAAGATGAGGCATTCTCCCATTCCGAAGAAGAGTCTGAAATCGAACTGCTCGAGTGTGTAGTGTGCAACAAGACTTTCAAGAGTGTCAAGCAGCTCGAAGCCCACGAGCGGAGTAAGAAACATGTCAAGGCCGTCCAGCAGCTTCGCCGCCAGATGAGAAAGGAGGGGGCTGATCTCGAGTTGGATGTTGCCATCCCGCCGACGCAAGACAGCGACCAAGACATTAGACCTGCTTCGACCCAGTCGGCGGGCCCAACAGAAGATGACAACGAGGGCGGGAGCATGTCTAGTCAAGCGTCGGGGCCAGAAACAAGCGATGAGGAAGGTAGCTCACAAGAGCCTAACCCAATGTCGGACAGCGATGAATATGCCCCAAGGAGCGTGGTCAGGGACCGATTAGCTCCGTCCACGGGTGATGACGGGCAAGCCAATGACACAGAGCTGAACGATGCTGAGGAGGAGCTATCTGCCCAAACCCGTCACTTGGCAGTCGATGCCGACGCCAGGCCGCAAGCCAAGGTTGGCAAGGCCAAAGCCAAGAGGGAGAGGAAAGCTGCGGCCCTGAGGGCGGCTGACGAGGACGTCGAGGTACTATAGTTCACCATGTGCATTTTATCTTGAGCTCAACGTCTCTAACGTGCTAGGCAGCAGCATCGATGCTCAGTATGTGGCGAAACCTTGTCATCCAGGACCAAGCTATTTCAGCATTTACGCGATGAGAATCATGCTAAGGCATTTCTTGAGAAAGCTACAGCTCACGGCAAGACGAGGAAGAAGCAGCAATGATGTCTCAATATGCATGGCATGTTGGCGCGTGCACCGGTCGCGGGCCCCGGGGTCGTTCACACGCCACAGTCCACCGTCACTGCTCCCTCCTACGATTTTGCCGTCGGTGATGCCAATAATCTGTGATCCCTTGTCCCAAGCGACGACATTTCCTTGGCTGGCCGGCGGGGAAGAGAGATAAAAGCGTCGTAATCGCGACGAATTACCATCTCGAACTAAAACTGCAAGATCAGGGTGGTACGAGGCTGCCGATCCATCCGCCCGTCTACAGGCCGCCCATGAAACATCAAAATAACACACTGTTGAGCAACAGCCTGATTAATGAGTTCATGCTGCAAGGACAGTCTCGTCATCGTCGTCATCGTCGCTCAGCGGCTCCACATCGTCGATTGCGGCATCTCTCTGCCCCTTCGGACCTTTAGCCGCGGGATCGCACTCCGCCACGTGGAGAATGGCTTTGCCCTGAACATGCTTCACACATCGCCGCCACTCCAGCCAATCGTCTTCGCTGCGGATCAAGAATCCGATCAGCATGCTGGGATCGATTTCGCGAACGTGGATTCTGCGTAATCGAGACGTATGGCATGACCCAATTTCATCTTCTGTATACCTGCTCAGCTCCGAGTAGTAGGGCAGGGCCGGTCTTGTATGATGTGGGTCCAAGTAGAAGAGAAATGATCCTTGAGCACCGACAAAGTAGAGCGATGACGATGGACGGCCGCTGCACGACACGTGTTAGCCTCTGCTTCTAAGCGCACCTCAAAGAGATACGCACCCTGCGATTCCGACAGACTGTGGCATCTGGAGCGACGCTATAAGCGCCTCCCAATATACTGGTGTGATCTTGTCAATACCCAACCGCGTCCCTACCAGAATTAGTGTCGGGTGGAACTCGCTGCCGTCGGGTTTTGCGATCTTCATAAAGTTGTCTTCGTAGACGTCTGGCCCGTCGCCTGTTGAGTAAACCCGCAGGGAAGGCTCGCTGGAGTTCACAAGAGCCCTGCATGAGCGACATCAGCGACCGCTCAGATGGCTGACGGTGACCATGACTTACTGTATGCAACGAGCAGTAGCAGATGGTCCGAACCACTCGCCTGGGTACTTGCCACAAGCAGCAGCGCCGTGGCGAACAAAGTTGTGAATTGAATATGGAGCTCGCGGGTCGTCGGCGAACAGTGAGACGAGCTGACGCTCCTCTTGTTGCAACTTTCCCAGGCGCCAGCCTGTATCCCAATGTTAGGGTGAAGACTACCTCGTGGTAGATATGGTGAAATAGTAATCGCACCTCTGCCCAATCGCAGCATGGCCATGGCGTTGGCCAGAAGGCTCTGGCCAGACCTGATCATGCAGCCCCACCCGCTATCCGACGAGAAGCCAGCCTGGTCGACCAGCTGACCTTTGATGCGCGTTGACAGTGAGAGAGCCGAGGTAGCCTTCGGGTCGCTGGACTTTGGTATGGGCTCGAAGTCGGACCTGTACGTCATCCAGAACCTTGACGCGAAGTCGTCATGAAAGCCCTGGGGCCAGCCGCCGCCATCTTGCGCGGGCTCATCATATGCTAGCGACGATGAGAAGCTCGCCGAAGATGATTCGGGCGGGGTCTCCGGAACGTCGGCCGGTGCGGGCGATATGATCTTTGTCGGTTCCCAAGGTGATGATGGTGAGCGGGGGACTGAGGTCGTGGGGTAAAGGGTCCCTTGGTCGTCGGCGCTGTCGGCGGGTCGACGACGATGGTCTGAGAGCTTGTACGTGCAGCCAAGGCACCAAACAGGCTGATCGACTGTGGCATCGTTGACGGGTTCGGGATCCCAGAACATCTGCACGATGCGTCGATAGCGACCGAGGTCGACATTAGCGATGGCAGACTCCATCGCAACGGCTGCGACAACCTAGAAAGCAGGCACCCGGCGAAAGATGAACAAGCGACGTAATTGGGTGGCGTATTGCTAATGCTTCGGACACATCGCGCGGCCAAGGTCAGCCCGGGTCGCACGCTCGGGAGCAGGCGATCAATACCCTTCCTACCTGAGGCGATCCGTAGATACGCAACGGGATGAGGCAGTGGTCGGCTACTGACTCATTACTCTTTGCATGCGCTTCGGCGTCGGTACCCTCGCTCAGGCGACCAGCTTAACTGGACTGGGGCTGTCCCGTTGGCCCATGCGCCGCGCCTCGGGGGACGCTGTGGCAGATTATGTCGATTCACTTGTCAGAAGACTCTGATCTTTTGCGGTAATATGCGGAGAAGACGAGCGTCCACCTTGTTGAGCTCTGGCCGACAGCGATGCTTGAGCTTTGACGGAAGGCTTTCAGTGCTCGGCGAAGCGCTGAGGAGCGGGTGTGTCAAGCGCATCTACGTACCCCGCGTGCAGGAGAGATGACGAGTACCTGATTTACCTTATCCAGCGTACATTGATAGGAGGCACACCTTGCTTGGGTTCACGGTGTCAGGTGCCTACCTTACGGTGCTTGCACCCTTCTGGTCAGCAGGCGTGCAGCAGGTGTTGGCCATTGGTGGGTAACTTCCATTCATTACGTTCACCTCAAGCCGCGATGTCATACACCTGACCGCACAGTGGAGTGCCCAAGTGCATGTACCTGAGGTGTAATTACAGGTATCGCTCAGCACTGCGGAGTACCTCCTCTCCGTGCGCGCTATCGATGACTCCAACCCCCACAACGACGCTCGAAGCTGCTTACCTACACTCTTGCCTCAGCAGCGAGATCCTGAACGAACAACCCAATTTTTCGCTACAATCGCCAAAGCTAGTCGATAAGCTGGCCATGAGCTGCAAACTATCTGGCCGAGCAGGCCAATTTGTATAAGCCCATTCAGCATTCGCTCCAGCGCCTGGGCTGAGCTGCCGGGCTCTTTCAACCCACTTCTCGGCATGCCTGCTTGATTCTTGTGAATCCCGCTACCCTACAGTCCCTGCCATGCCACGCAATAAGGGGAAATCATTCACGCCGCGAGGCGCTCGGGCTGCTAGAGGCTCACGAGGCGGCTCGCGAGGCCGTGGGAGATATGCAAATGGGTCGTCACCCAGTTTTCCCAACCCAAGTGTCGCACACTCGCCCAGTCCTGGTGAGATGTCCCCTTGGCCGTCCACTCAATGTTTGACCCCAAAATTGCTGACCATCTACGCACAGCTGGTTTCACGCTGGCCGATGAGGCGCGACAGACGTCTCAGCACGACCATTCACTCTGGGGCCATGACTCAAGCCTTCGTAGCAAGCCGGTCACGTTCCTTAGCGCTGGCAAGAGTGAGCCACTCAGCGACACCAGTAAGGCTGCTCCACAGGGCCAACTGAAGGAAGAGCAGGATATGGCCATTCACCAGGATGACGACGCAGGCAATCAAGCAGGTGATCGATCATCCGACACTGGAGGGCTTGAAGACACCGTGGCAATTGGCTCCGAAGAGCTCGACCAAGCCATAGAGGAAGCCACTCAAGGCTCAGGACAGCCTGAGACCCAAGGGACTCCATCCTTCTTCCTTGACGTCACGGGGCAGAAGTCTATCGATACGTCACACAAAGTAAAGGTCGAGGTGCCGGAAAGACATCTATCTCCAGACAGTAGCTCCAACGACGAAGTTATCTTGTTCCGTGGCCGCAACAGAAATTCACAGGCAAATGGCCTTGCAGCTGTCGATAATACGCCAGGGCATACATTTCCCCAGCCCGACCTGCAGCAGACACCAGAAATACCCGCAAAATCCAGCTACCGGTCAGACTCACCGGGTGCATCTTTGACAATCAGATCCAGACCGCCCAACCGAGGTAGGCGTGGCCGCCGAGGCCGTGACCCTGGCCGTCATGACCACGGCCGTGGTCAAAGAAATACGAGCGACGATGACTCTATGCTTGCCGACTATATAGCCAATATGCGAGCGAACGGCGAGCTAGACGAAACCATACGCCAGCATACGCACAATCGGCGCGACCTGGGCGGCACAGAGAGTGACGCGAGTGGGCACTCGCCCCGGCCCGACAAAACGAAGGACAACGACAATCTCCATGTGGCATTGGACCCCCACGTCGGTATTGACGACGAAATAGCAAACAAGGCGTCTGCCTGTAACTCGGACGACTCAGATGGCGAAGCGGCCAGCACGGGGAGCGAAGCTGTCGACAAAACCCCGACGGGACTCACTGCTCTCCAAAAACAACGCCCTGGACCCGTCGTAGACGGCGAAGACGCAACGTCGAGCGACCTCAACTCGGATTCTGACGAAGGGGACGCTTGTCCGGGTTTGATTAGTGGCCATGATGAGTTTGACCTCATGGACTGGGAGCGGCCAAGCTTGCGGCGGAAGAAAGGGAAAGGATCGCGGGCACAATTGAACTTCGACGAATGTGACTCGGAAACCGAGCAACAACTACAGGCCGCGTGGAAGAGTGATCGGCTCAAGAAGAAGCAACGAAAGCAGCAGCGTGAGGAACTACGAGCTCTCGGGCAGCTGGGCCAAAAGACTAAACCGGACGACCTGAGAGGCAAGTATCCGACCGGCATGACTATACAGGAAGTTGCGGCAGAGCTGAGAACCTTTCTCATGGCTGCAAACGAAGTGTGAGTTGCTGCCCTCAAGCGAAACCCCCAGCAGGTGACTTGGTGTGGACAACATCATCCATGAGGAAAGTTGACTGAATATTGCTGCAGCCTGTCGTTCCCACCCATGGATGTCCACGCTCGGAAAGTGATACACGACTTGGCCAATAAATTCAACATCAAGTCCAAGTCGACGGGCAAGGCAGACCAGCGTAGACCCACGCTGTACAGGACCGGCAGGACTCTCCCATACGCCGAATCGACATTTGAACATGCAGTGGCTCGCATCCGGCGGCCTTATTTGCGCCGCGTGGACCTGAAAAGGAATCGCGGCCTGGCCGAAACGCCAAAAGCACGAGGCAGCTATGCCGCGGCGAGCTATCGGGACGGGGAGATTGTGGGAGGGGCAGCACCCGAGCTGGGGGCTGAGAATCGCGGCCGGAACATGTTGGAGAAGATGGGCTGGAGCAGCGGGACTGCTCTGGGAGCCACGAACAACAAGGGAATTCTGCAGCCAGTGACGCATGCAATGAAGCGGAGCAAGGCAGGTCTTGGATAGCGTAGCTTGTCGGCCTCACTTGGCGCTCGACGATGTATGATCGTCGAGAAACGGCTGTTGCAAAACGTGCCTGAAAGTGCATTAGTAGCGTAATGGAGAGTCAGGCGGTGTCGAAGGAGGGAGAAGTCGTCAAGAGGAAGGAGAACAGGAACTGAAAAGCTGCCTGTGCCAACATATCACCGAAGCTGATGATCAAAAAGCGAACAGGAAGGTTGATATCATGTGCACGAATTCATTGCATCGAGACCCTATTCTCGACGTTTATTGTACCACCGCAAAACCCCGGTAACCGTGTGAAGACATTGCCCCCATAAAGCAAAACCATCCGTAACGCATTAAGAAATCCCAAAAGGCAAGACGACTTTGGTGAGCGCCTGCAGGACTTCAGATGACACCCTGATGCCACGCATAAAAAAGCAAACACAAAGATCCAGAAACACGAGCTCGTCGGCATCGAATGACTTATTTCGTGGACGAGGAGTACTTGGTAACGGCCTTGGTGCCCTCGGAGACGGCGTGCTTGGCCAGCTCACCGGGCAAGATCAGGCGGACAGAGGTCTGAATTTCCCGGGAGGAGATGGTGGACTTCTTGTTGTAGGCAGCCAGCTTGGAGGCCTCGGTAGCAACGCGCTCGAAGATGTCTGAAAACGCGTCAATAAGAGCCAGCACAAGGACACGTGGTTGAAAGCACGTGCCACGATGGAGCCGACTTACCGTTGACGAAGGAGTTCAGGATGGACATGGCACGGTTGGAAATACCAGTGTCGGGATGGACCTGCTTGAGGACTGCAAGTGAAAGCCAAGTTAGCGACGCGTCTCGAATTAACAATGGACCTCAAAGCACGGCTACCGCGTGGTTTGTTGTCGCGACTGGAGCTGGAAAAACGCACCCTTGTAGATGTAGGAGCTGTAAGTCTCCTTGCGAGTCTTGGAGCGCTTCTTCTTGTCTCCAGAAGCAGCAGTCTTCTTGCCGGCATCCTTTTTCTCGGGAGCCTTGCTGGCAGTGGAGGGGGCCTTGGCGGCGGGCTTCTTGTCGGCGGCCTTGGGAGGCATTTTGGCGATTAATGTAATTTGGAGTGAGAAAAACTGTTGCGAATGCGCGAGGCAAGAGAGGTACACTTGGAGTGCTGGGCAGGCAATGGGTCAGACAGCGGGTGGTGGATGAAAGTTGATGGCGGAGGGAGAAGAGTTGGGGGGTGGGCGGGTTTTTGTAGCTGGACGCGCCGCCGCGACCGCGGGTTACTGATTAGGTGGTGCAGGTGCTCTGTTTGTGGCCAGCTTGGTGGTAGCGGCGCTGGTGGGCGGTGCTATGGTTGGTGGCCTTGGGGCGCGAGGGGAGGGAGGCGGGACTGCGTGGATGCGTAGCGCGTGAGCGCGCGCCTCAGCAATGGAGAAAAGTGGGCGCTGCGCTAGCACTTCATCCTTGCGACTGGGAGGACTTCTACCGCACTGATTGGCCGGTCGCTGCCCCGCAGCCGATGATGATGCTGATGCTGATGATGATGGTGGTGGTGGTGGTGTTTGGTGTTGGTGCATGTGGTGATGATGAATAGCTCTTGCGAAGACGAACAAGTCGTGAGCCCAAGTTCTCAATGTCCAAGACGACTGACCACGACAATTTCAATATTTGGTGTACAGTGACGCAAATTTAATAATGTACAGTATCTGATGCGAAAGATCCGCACTCGGAGCGAGTATGCGTAGACGAGCAGAGCCTGAAGCTGCTCGTACATTGCATGGAGCAACCAGCGAGCCTGCATCTGCACGACAGCACCACCACCGGGGGCGAGCCCGAAGTAGCGAGATGGTGGGGCGCGCTCTACTATCGGTGCGTACCTGCACCGCAAGGGACTCTGCAGACGTGCGATCGAGACCGGGGAGTTCGTCGAGACGTACAAGCTAAGTATGTAGGCCCCAGCATCTTTGCCAACAAGACGCGGAACACTTGAATGGCAGATTTTGATTGTACTAGCGTCCTGCGTACCCCGGTGCTGTTGCGTCTGTCTCTATTGTTTTGCCTGTCCTATTTTCTGATTGGTGCCTTGGCCAGCGGGCACATCAGCCTTGCGTCGCGGAATGGACGACCAGCCTACATGTTCCATTTTGTCAAGCCTTGCCCCTCAGAGCGAAGCGCAGAAACTCTGAGTATTTGGACAATTGATTGGTGGAAACGGTCACGTACCTACCTGTAGATGCACATCTTCTGCATCTGGTCGGGCGGCTGTGACTGCGGTTGAAGAAGAAAGGTCCCATCGCATCTCACATGCGCGCAAGGTATCGTGGGAATCCCGTGTACCCAGGGCCAGTAGCGGCAGGGCGCACCATTGTTGCTGTCATTCCTGTTGACCTATGTGCCCTGTCGTGCTTTGGAAGAGCCGAAGCTCGTCAAGGGAGCCTTTCAAGGGATGTTATCACTCGTAGGCTTGCCGGAGGGGACCCCCTACGAGTATACTCGTACGAGTACCTGTACAGACTGTAGCGTTGCTGCTTACTAGCTTCTTTGTTCCACCGTCATGATGCGGCTCCGCGTAGATGCACAGTGGAGAGACAGGGCACGCAGGGCCGGATGCACAACACAGTCTCCGTTACAGGCTTCATGATCGGGCTGCAATACCGTAGATGGCGGACACTCTCAATCTTGTGAAGGCATGTGCAGCTGCTCGGCAAAGCAAAGCTCTGCAGCTAATCAGCATTCGCACGGCTGCTGCGCGTTCATGCGCAGTCCCGCCGCGGTATTTTTGTCAGGCCTTGTGAAGGAGGCTAGTCCGCCGCGCTTGTTGTTTTACCGGTTTCTTTGTGACGCGCCCACCAGCGCCCATTTTCCCAAGCTGGACTAGCGCGTCGATCACTCCTCATTGCTTGCCTGGTGGGTGATCCAGCATCACGTCTGCCACGCGCCAAAAACTACTTAACCTCCGCGCCCCCCGCCAACATCTTCTCTCTCCTGTTTTGAATCCTGCAATCGTCACACCCATCTAACTCTCACCATACCACGACTATTTCGACGTCACTCGTCCAGTTCAACTGAATCTTCTCACCCCGTCTCTTCCCAAAAATCACATTCAAAATGACTGGCGGCGGAAAGTCTGGCGGCAAGGCCTCTGGCTCCAAGAACGCCCAATCGTAAGTTGAGAGACGAAACCTCGGCGCGTTCTGACGCGCTTCAACGAGGCTCATCTGCTAACCTTGCTTCCCAAGTCGTTCTTCCAAGGCCGGCCTCGCATTCCCTGTTGGTCGTGTCCATCGCCTCTTGCGAAAGGGCAACTATGCCCAGCGCGTTGGTGCCGGTGCCCCCGTGTACCTGGCTGCCGTCCTCGAGTACTTGGCTGCCGAGATCCTCGAGCTGGCCGGCAACGCTGCTCGCGACAACAAGAAGACCCGCATCATTCCCCGTCACCTGCAGCTCGCCATCCGAAACGATGAGGAGTTGAACAAGTTGCTGGGCCACGTCACCATCGCCCAAGGTGGTGTTCTGCCTAACATCCACCAAAGTAAGTTACTCTGCTCTTCCTGGTGGTCACTGCTCGTGCCTTGGCTAACATGTTTCCAAGACCTGTTGCCAAAGAAGACTGGCAAGAGCGGCAAAAACGCGAGCCAGGAGCTGTAAATGGATGGGTCGGTTCTGCTTTTTTTGCAATTGCTTGTTTGCGTTGTTATGACAAGGGGTCACGGTTCAAGGTTAACGGTTGCTTTGTTTTTTTCTCCACGCGTTAGGGTTGTACAATAATCCCCACGGCTATGGTCATCATGAATGAGAACAATTTCTAAAGATCACTTGCATTCCACATGGCAGTCTCCTGTACTGGGCGATCAGAGGCTTATATTTCCCAAATGACGCTGCTTCGGTAATCTTGCAAGGTGGGCTGCACATTCTCCAGACTAATTCTAGCGAACGCTCGCCTGGCGTAGGCGTAGAAAGCTATGCAGAACGAGGTGTCATTCAGCCGCTTGTCGTATATTTCGATCAACCGTGATGAGGTCGGCTTATACTTCAGCTTGTGAACTTCAACACGCAATCTAGCGCCGTATGTACAACACGCATGATCGACCCTCCCCAACAATGCTCCTCATCTCCGTCAATGTCTGTTCGCCGAATGTGGGGGTGCTACGGGAAAGCGTGTCAGCGACAAGCTGGACGACAACGCGTCAAGTCAGTGGAGGCGACTCACGTTCCAGAATTGGCGAAGGCAGATTGCGCTCGTACTTGGAGCCTATTGTCACGAGTTAGCTAGACTGCCTCGTTCGTCCTGTGCAGACGAGTCGTACCTCCGGGTGCCGTTGGCGGAGTGTACGGATCTGGGTGCTTCCAGCTGTCCAACAACTTCTCTGTCTCCGAGAGCAAGGCCTAGGGAAAATCGGGTCAGCGTCCTCCATCGGAACGGTTTCGCATCATGCTCATCTTGGCGCAGCTGACCCTTTGTTGTCTTGGGTCTGCTACGTTTCGATTGGCCTCGAATAGAGATCGGATGTAGAGTGCTTGGCCGCGCCACAATTGACGCTGGACGGCCCAGTCCAGGGCCAGCTTGAGAGAGCGGCGGTAAAGGGACCTGTAGGCGCAGCAGCCAGGGTCAGCAAATGCCTTTCCCAACGGGAGAAGCCTCGGCACGCCAGGCGGCCAGGACTGACACGGCGGCTCGTCGCGACGACATGTTTGTTGGTGTCGAGGACTTGCGAGGAGTACTGGCGCACGCCGTCGAGAGACAGGGAGAGGCGACAGCTCGTATTCGAATGCCAAGCGCGTGTCGGATTGTTTGTATAATCAGATCGTCTCTTCGTTTGTTTTGACTTCGCCTGCAGTCGTGGTTTGCGCCGCAGTTCTGCTGGTTGCCTCGTGCAGGGCCTCTTGGATCGACTGAAGCTGCGGCCAGGCGGCGGTGGAACTGACTTGCTGCCTTGTGGCCTAGTCCCGGGGTCTAACCGGCGGCTCTAGCTTGCACTGTCTGGGAGTTCTGATCCCCGCAAGGGAGAGAAGCCTTAGCCTGGTACGTCCGTACGCGTGTTTGAGAGACTCTTCACCTAAAGGGAGGTACTTGCCTAACGGAGAAGGCCAAGCATAATCGTAGGTACTCGTACCTAAGTACGGTACCCGCACCCCATCCTTGGTCGTTAAGGTACGCGCCTGCGGCGCCTGCAGGTTCCGGCTCACGGCTATTCATGCTGGCCCCGTTGCCGACTGGCTAGGTACCCATAAGTCGCCCACCCTCCCTGAACAGCCCAGTCGGGACCTTTCAGGCACTCACGAGTCGCTCCGGGGCCAAGTCTTCTTTTTTCTCTCGATCCTGGTTGGCCTGCTGAGCTCTTGCCTCGACTTGTCCCGGGCCACGACCCGAGTCGTTCCTGTTCCGCCGTCATCATCCTTTCTCTCTTTCACCCTCCTCAGCCTCTGGCGGTCTTCTTTTGCAGCTGCACGCTCCGCTTGGCCTGAGACGCACACAGCTCATCATGTTGTCGCGAAGGATAGCTGCTGCCACTCGCCTGGCGTCGCTTCGCCTTGCGTCGCTTCGCCCGATGCGACACCCACGCGGCCCCTTGGTGATGCTGCCGGCTATGATGCAAATTGCGCGCAACTATGCCGACAAGGTCGTTCAAGTGCCCCAGATGGCCGAGTCTATATCTGAGGGAACCCTCAAGCAGTTCTCCAAGGGAATTGGCGAATACGTTGAGCGGGACGAAGAAATAGCCACAATCGAGACCGACAAGGTACGCACCTTCGAGGGGCCATGATCACCATGCGTCCAAACGTCGTGCTGCCATGCGTGTGTGCTAATTCCAACGCCGCATAGATCGACGTCGCCGTCAATGCGCCAGAGGCCGGCACGATCAAGGAGTTCCTCGTCAGTGAAGAGGACACTGTCACTGTTGGTCAGGACTTGGTCCGAATCGAGTTGGGTGGCTCACCATCCGCCAGCGACAAGCAGGAGCAGGATCCTAAGGAAGGCGACAAGAATGCGTCCGCCAAGGATGAGTCCGCCAAGCCAGCGCAAAAGGATGAGAAGCCCGATGTTGAAAGAAACGAGAGCCCGGAACCAAAGCAGACAGATCAGCCGCTACCCGCCAAGGCAGCGTCATCAAAGCAGCCTAAGAAGGATGCCCGATCTGAATCAGCTTCTGCGCCGAGCTCATCCCCAGCTGCTGGCGGCCGTGAGGAGCGCCGCGTACGTGCCATTCGATCCATTCTCGGGCCCACGGCGCTAACACACGTAAATCCAGATCAAGATGAACCGCATGCGCCTTCGCATTGCCGAGCGTCTCAAGCAGTCCCAGAACACGGCCGCATCATTGACCACATTCAACGAGGTTGATATGTCTAACATCATGGAATTCCGCAAGCTATATAAAGATGACGTACTGAAGAAGACGGGGATTAAGCTTGGCTTTATGAGCGCCTTCTCCCGAGCTGCTGTGCTTGCGATGCGGGACATACCCGCGGTCAATGCCTCTATCGAGGGCCCGAACGGCGGTGATACTATTGTCTATCGAGACTACGTCGATATTAGTGTCGCTGTTGCTACGGAGAAGGGCCTAGTAACTCCCGTTGTCCGCAATGTAGAGTCTATGGACCTGGTCGGCGTAGAGAAATCCATTGCGGATATGGGCAAAAAGGTAAGTTTAGACTTCGCTGTCTTTGTAGCACCTTCTTTATCTTGTTTTACTTGATGGACTGTCTGCTAACCGTATCGTCAAGGCACGTGATGGAAAGCTTACGATCGAAGACATGGCCGGCGGCACTTTCACTATTAGCAACGGGGGTGTTTTTGGCTCTCTTATGGGGACACCAATTATCAACCTTCCGCAAAGTGCTGTGCTTGGTCTGCATGCTATCAAGGATCGCCCTATTGCTATAAATGGCAAGGTTGAAATTCGACCCATGATGTACTTGGCATTGACCTATGACCACCGTCTGCTAGATGGTAGGGAGGCCGTACAGTTCCTTGTAAAGGTCAAGGAGTATATTGAGGATCCTAGACGCATGCTACTATAGAGTGTAAAAACATAGTGTATAAAATCCAAGCCGGGGCATAGAGAACTTTAAAATTCATAAAGAGAAATCATTTATACTTTATAAGCATGCTTTCTAGCTCTTGCAAATCCTATAGATTAGAGTTGACTTTGATTTTACTCTCTTCACAATGTAGTTTATTGAGGACGAACGAACACACAAGAAGCCGAGAGCAATAACCTTGCACTAAGACAATGAATGAGGCCCTGCCTAAGTAAATTCGGCTATAGCTATAGCTCAATGAGTATCGTAATAGTATAAAGGCAACCGTAGGTAATTATATTATATAAGTTAATAAGACAAAGTAGCGAAATAGCTACTATCTTAAAAAGGTAGGAGGAAATAAATATCTTTAATTATTAAGCTATAAAGAGCTTATAAATAAAGTAAT
Organism: Tolypocladium ovalisporum; assembly: GCA_024340015.1. Classification (NCBI taxonomy): domain Eukaryota; kingdom Fungi; phylum Ascomycota; class Sordariomycetes; order Hypocreales; family Ophiocordycipitaceae; genus Tolypocladium; species Tolypocladium ovalisporum. The sequence continues at coordinate 591 of JALHBZ010000039.1, read as the reverse complement.
ACGTATAAGTAACTATCTAATCTTAAGGATCTAGATATTCCCTTTATATCTTATTAATATTAGGCCTATTATTAATCCTCTACTTTTTCGATTTCTTAATTTCTCTATTAGGGGTCTATACCTATACCCCGATAAACTCCTCCCTATACGTAAACCGCCTACCCCTAGGCGAAGATAAAGCGTAACTAGGTAGACCCTAAGCTCTATGAGTAAGAAAATATAAAGGTAAGCGCGAGTACTTACGCTAATCTATAACTCCTTAAAAGAAATTTTATATTTACTATAATTAATTAAGGTTTACCTATTTTCGTAAAATAAAGGAAAAGGAAAAGAAAGGTATACCTAGAGATTATTTAATCTCCTCTTATTTAACTATTATATTACTATTTAAAATCTTAGTTAGTATACTAGTCGCGTTTCTCTAATTCGTACTCTCTATCTCGTACGATACCTCGATTTCGTACGCGTTCCTCTCTAGAAGGCCTACTGTAAGAAACAAGGATAAAGGCAGTAGAAGAAGAACATAAGTCTCTATAGGATAGAGATTATAAAGGTAACTTAGCAAGTAGAAGAAGGTGGTTGAATTGCTTA
>JALHBZ010000038.1:14486-64075 GCA_024340015.1 Tolypocladium ovalisporum | reverse complement strand
TATAATACGCTATAAAAGTAGATGACTAATACTGGGGGGTCTACGTAGGCAAAAAAACAAGGCCAAAATGCGTTTTGGCACAAACTCACTCGCAGTCGCCCGTACAGGGGCTTGCGCTGTGACACCAATAGGGGGCGGCCACGGCAGTCCCCCCCGGCCCTGATGGTTTCAGCCCAGCCCGACTTATTATTAGCGTCCGTGTGAGGCGCCGTCCGATTGACGACATTGGGCACTCTGATTCGGCTGCGACATGACTCAATTCTCAGATGCGACGACCATCGCGACGGTTGTCATTCTCTTTGTTGGCAACTTGTCTGTTTGTGGGTACGGGCGACTGCCAGCGTCAACTATCCAGGGTCCATTCAATCTCGCAGTGGGTTCCCGACGACGCGTGGCGACGCGGCCCGCGGACGTCGGCCAGCCAGTCATTCATCGGATCCTCCGGGTGTTGCCGAGAGCTCGGCAGTGGACCCCGACGTTGGCGGGATGGCTCCGTTCAAACAAACCAGCCCCGAGCGGCGACACACGAATCAGTCTATATGTTGCGAGAGAATCGAGCCGCAGCCTGGCCTTTTGACGGGGAAAGGCGGAGCCTTTGCGGCGCACGCGTCATCGGCACTTTATATCGCCCCTATGACTTCACTACCATGGCCTCGGGCTCCATGCCCTTGCCCTCGGCCAGGACACCCGCCTTGCGCAGGACGGACACGCAGTTGCCCACCACTTCGGCCTTGACGCCCTCGGTCTTGGACGGGAACCTGACCGTCTTCAGCCACTCCCTGGCATCTGACTCTGTGTATCCCAGTATGCTCGAGATGTACTGGACAGCCTCGTCCTTGTGCTCGTTGAAGTGCCGCACGCCGCGGTCCAGCTTCTCAAACAGCTCCTTGACGCGGGCATCGATGCTGCCGTCGCGCGGCGCCAGCGCGGTCGATGCCACAATCTTCCAGCTGCTCCAGGGCGTGTAGATCTCGCCGACGCGGCGGATCTCGCCCGCGTCGTAGTGCTTCTTGGACGTGAAATGCTCCCACATGAAGAAGTCGGCTGCACCCGAGTTGACGGCGTCGCGCAGGTTCTGAAAGGTGTCGAGTACGACGGTGTCGGAGTAAGGCTGCTGCGTTGCCGAGGACAGCCAGCCGCGCTGGTCGGCCAGAACGAAACCCATGACATAGCTGCCGGAGCCGATGCGCGAGACGCCAATCTTGCCACCCTTGAGGGAGTCAACCGAAGTGATTTCAGGGCGCTCGGCGCCAGTTGAGATGGCCCAGCCTTTGTGACAGGGTTAGAGTCTTGACGGTGCTCGGGATGGTCACTATGCGACGGCGATCTTTACATACAGAGTGGCGTCTCAACGTAGGTGCCAACCAGGCGATATCCCCCGTCGCCCTCGATTCCCTCTTTGCCGAGCCCAGCGATCCAACCTTCGGTCAGACCGATGCCGACATCGATCTCGCCGGCGCGAAGGGCCGTAACCATGTGGCCGGTGCCAGAGGGGAACGGAATCAGGGAGGCATCGAGGCCATAGTGCTTCTGGGCAAAGTGCAGCGGGGTCGAGAAATGCTCCGGCACGAAGCCAATGCGCAAGAGTTGAGGGGTCATCGCGGGCCCTGAGTCGAGGACTGGTCCGTTCCTACTCGCGCGGTGAGAGGTGAGGGATGTTGCGAAAAGAGCTTCATGCTGCATGGGTGGGGTTTGCGTCTCGGAGCAGTTTGTGTTTGTAAGTGGCTTGACTGCGACACAAGTGCCGGGCCCCAGCGGGGTAAAGGATTGGATGTGTGAAGCTTCCAGCCATCCCTGTGGCTCTGCTGCCAAAGTCGGACTCTGCACGGGCTGTCTGTCCAAGGCGTGATGAATTCATCGGACGGGCTTCGCCTCTGCAGCTCGTCCGAGGGGGAAACTGTATGGTGTACGGACTACACCTGGGCAGGTACGAGTAGAAAGTTGGGTCCTGAAAGGTGGGCGGATGCCCTGCAGTACGCGCTGCTGCCAAGCCTGGGCCTGCTCCCACTGCCATTACTAAAGCCTCTCCTCCGATAGGATGCAAAGACCCTGGCTCATCGGATCGAAGAAAGCGACCAGCATCGTCAGCAATCCTCGTGCCTTTTCGCGATGCACAATCCGAACGTTGCGCGTCATTCACAACGGATCATTATCTGTCTGCTGGGCGCGGCTACCGCTGTGGCGTCGGCAAGGGCGTTTAGGGGCAGTTGGAAGCTTGGACCCGTCGGGACGGAATGCGTACGTGCGAAAGCGAGCGTCATGATTTGCCTGATGAGAAGAAGAATGACATGTGGGCGCATCGACGTGTGCTGGCCTCTTATCCCACAGTCATTCGTACATTGCCAAATGCTTGCAGTTTAAAGATACACGCGGCAACGCCTCATCTTGGTTGTAGTAACCCTTCCACGAGGACGGGCTCCTACGCGGAATGACCCGAGGATCTACGCGATGAAACCCACTTGGTCATGGCTGGCGATGGAGCACCTCAGTGTGATGCCCTTCCCCTCCCATCCAATACAGCGCTCCAGCAGGCCAGCCAAGGCTGAACCCAGTCTAGTCTGCCGGGAGGCATCTTCAAGTCCAGCCCGCAGACCTGACTTTTCTCCCAGTTCCTCTGTACATCCTCAACCCTCGACTCTCGACTTGATCCGGCTCTTTCTGCTCTTTCTTGCCCGTCGTCGCCTGTGTCTCGCACGACTTTTCATGGACCGAGCGTCGCTGCGCTAGATCTCGACCATGACGGGCGTCGAGCTGGACGCGACAGAAGATGCTCCGCTGCTGGACGAGCACGAGCGGCAGGACGAGCCGCTGCCCGCCCGGCCGTGCATCATCAAGGCGAAGCCATGGCAGGCCAAGACGCCCGGGACCATCGTCTTCCTGGCCGCAATCATGAAGTTCTGCATCACCTCGAGCGGCATGCTCATCCTCATTCCCATCTATCGCCTGATCGAGGACTCGGTCTGCCACGCCTTCTACGACGATGACTCGCCCGGCATCATCGACGAGATGAAGTGCAAAGGCGACGAGGTGCAGTCGCGTCTGGCCTTTTTGCTGGGCTGGTTCGGCCTCTTCAATTCAATCATGAGCATGTCGTGACTTGGAGCTTGCTTATGAGCCGCGTTTGCTGATGACGACCGCCTTTAGCATTGCTTGTCGCATTTCCGTACGGTCTGCTGGCAGATCGCATCGGTCGCAAGCCAACCGCCGTGCTGGCCTACGGTGGCACTGCCGTCTCGTTTGGCTTCGCCCCTTTCATGCTCAGCCAGCTGCGGACCCAGGTTCGCAACAATCCGTATCTGCTCATGTCAGGCTCGCTGTTCCTCCTCTTCGGTGGTGGGGTGCCCGTGTTGCTGGCGACCTTGTATGCCATGGCGGCCGATGTGAGTTCTGAAAAGGCAAAGTGAGTCTTTGCTTGCGAACGTTGATAGTCTATGCGGATGCTGACCTCGTTCCAGGGCTGCGAGCTTTCTCTACCTCACCTTTGGCGCAACCGCGGGGGGACTTGTAGGTCCATTGCTGGCTGGAATTCTCATGGAAAAGTACGGCCCTTGGGTGCCCATCTACGTCGTCCTTGCCATCACGCCCTTTATGCTCTGCGTCTTCTTCTTCATCCCCGAGACACTCGTCGTTGATGAGGCGTCAAAGAGCCCTCTAAAGCGTGACCAACCGCTTCTCGTCGAGCTAAAGCAGCATTTGCGCAACGGACTTCAGGACCTGGTTCAGTCCGTCCGCATGGTCAATGACATCAACATACCGCTTGTTCTCATCACGTTTCTGTTCCAGAGCGCACGATTCACAGCGTACACATCAACGCTGGTGCAGTACATCAGCAAGCATTTTGGGTGGCGACTTGCCGAGACCAGCCTCCTCCTATCACCGCTAGGCGTGCTCAACCTCATTGTCCTACTGGCTTTGCCCAAGGTTTCACAGATCCTCACTTCTTCGCGGTTTCGCTTCGCGATCTTCGGAAAGGACCTATTCTTGACACAGGTCTCCACGCTCATCATCATCTTCGGCGCGCTCATGGAAGGCTTCAGCCACAACATCGTGCTGTTCTTGATAGGCCTCTTCATCGGGACATTTGGCGCCGCTGATAGCCCTCTGGCGCGGGCAACTGTCACGCATTACGTCGCCGCAGAATACACTTCCAGACTGTACGCGTTGATTGGCATGGTTGAGGTTCTGGGATCCTTCATTGGCGGGCCGGCGCTGGCGTGGTGTTTTGATCAGGGGCTGCGGAGGAAGGGGATCTGGACCGGTTTGCCGTGGTTCTACATTGCTCTGCTTTGCACCATTGCCTTTGTAGCGCTGCTTTTTGTGAAGCCACCGAGGAAGAGCCCGCACAATGAAACAAGGCAGCATCAGGATCATAGTGTCAGTAGCTGAGCATCGGAAGCGCATCCGTATGTGGGTTACGGACCGGGACCCCGTTGAGTTGAACCCACTGTATGCAGTGATGGTTGATGTCCCTTCTCCTGGCTGCCTGATGGCAAGATCCATTCTTGTTGACGAATACGACAAATCTGAAGACGAACGCTTCGGAGGGCTTTTGCGATGAGGAAGTCACAGCTGCTCCCAGTTGTGCTAGGATATCGCTCACGGTTGAAGCCTAGAGGCGCGGCGGCACAAGCTGCCACTCAATGCCAGCCTAGTTGCGAAGGTGGATGAAACAGACAACTGCAGCTGCTCTGGCTTTCTCGATCTATGTAGGAGACAAGCGCGATAGGAACCTGGAGGAGCCTGCCCACAGACCGGTGTTCTCGAAGGATCTGGGTACACGAAGGGATGCACTGATGCTATTGCACTGGTTCGAGAACATGAAGAGATTCGCAGCAAGTCCAAGCGCAGTATCACAATCGTTGTTGCGCACAGCCCCAACAACCTTGCTCGACTTTTGACGAGATTGGGGCGGTAGAACAAAGGAAGCTCCCTGAACAAAAGAGAGAGACTGGGCAAAGCGATCTGGTCGGAGTTGAGCCCGCTTATGAATGACCAGGACTCATTGTCGCGGACGTATCGCGCCAACGGTTCAAAGACCTGACGATGTGTATCCTGCTCCGCTACTCATCGGTAGAGGGTTAGAGAAAGAAGATCCACCGCGAAGATACTCGCCGAGTGCCTGCATGCATGCACCCCATCCTCTCGCTTTCTTATAGAGACTTCAGACGCCTTGTTCACGGCACATTCTCCACCCATTCATTACATGTCTCCCTGTATTCACAATCAGAGTGCATCAGGAAGGTGTGGCGCACGGGTGTTCTTCTCAATGAATACTTATAAAGTAAAGCAAGTCCAGCCACTGCCCTGCTTCCGAAATACTTTCTCAGACGCTTGGTCAAGGCTCATAATATTGGCATATTGCTTATCTATCCTCCACGTCCTTGTCAGGAACCCAAATCGAACTTTCTGCGGACAGCCACGCTAAGGAGAGGTCCCTTCTCCTTTACCAATGTGTCACAGATTCACCGAGTTTGCCCTATGCAGGGCGTGCAGCACAGAGTGGGATGTCATAAAAGACGAGATGGAACTCTGTGAAGAGGCCAAGAGTCGCGGCTTGCGCTGGCGCTTGCGAAGAGGAAGATGCAAAGACGGCATCGTCCCAGCCCGCCGATTCATACGAGAACATTATCGAACATGCCCAAGCTGTCTCAAACACAAGGACAAGCAGGCTGCCAACACCGGGTTGGGATCGAGGCCGTGAGTATCGCTTTCGCACGCGTGGCTGCGTAGCAATCGGCAGTCGGGCGGGCATCTGAAAGGCTGCGGTAGGCTCAGGAGAAGATATGAAAAGGACAAGCAGGAGGTTCGCTAGAGGGGCAACGAATGCTTCACCCGAGCCTCGAATCGACCACAAGCTGCTAGCGTGGGGACGTCTTGCTATACGCACTCCGCTTTGAAACATAATTGCGTGCCAACCTTTCCATTATATGACACCTGGAAGAACCTTTGGAACTCAAGTCTGCGAATGCTTTATATGTACTCGACTCTTGTTCGTCTTGTCGTACATCTACATATTAGCACGAGAGATAGTCAAAATAGCTAGCGGGGAGAAAACGAAAACAGAAAATACGAAGTATTTGAACAGGTTTTTCTTTAAGTCTACGCTTGAATCTAGTGACTGCAACTTCTACTTTACACAAGCCGGTTTCACAATCCCTTTAACGGCCCAAATTACAACTCGGATCTCGGCCTCCATTAGCATTAGCTCCCGAGGCCCTCGTTGGAATAAGCTCCTCCAGGAATATCTATATTACTTAGCCGCCATTTCGCTCGGCACAGAACTCGAGTGCATCTCGAATGGCAGCTTGTGTGCCACACCATTGGCCGGTGGCGTGTAGGCTTCTGGAAGTGACATGTAGTCTGCTGGACCTGACATGGGTGCTGCTGGAGCGTATGCGGAGAGCGCAGCGGTCCTATTAACCCTCTTCTGTTTCCACACCTGCCAGCTTAGGAACGCCAAAGCAACTATGAGGGCTAGTCCCAGAGGAATGGCCACGCCCACACCAACCGCCAGTGATTTGTCGACCCCACCTGAGCTGGCTGCTTCCGTTGTGGGTGATGTAGTTGTTGAGGGCTGGGACGTCGCCGTCGTGACAGATGTGTCGGCAGTGCTTGAGGAGGTGAGCTTCGTGTTGGCCGTCGTGGCTGGCGCCCCGGCCGGTCGCGACATGGTGCTGAACCTGGGAACGGTCGTGATGATGTATTTGGTCGAGTTGCAGCATGTATAATCGAATCCGCAGCATAGCGGATTCACACCGGTCGGATCATAGCTGTTGCAGAGTATTAGGTACTGATATCCAGAACCATCCGACGCTCTTCCTGCTGATAGACCGTCAGCGCGCTTTCCCGAACGGTAGGTCTCGAGCCTCCGGCTCAATTCCTTCAGATAAACCTACCATTGTTTCCGAAACAATGCTGCCTACAAGGCGCGTCCCAGTTCTTCGAGGTGCATCCCTGCTGGGTAAGCCCGTTGTTGCCTCCCGCGTCTAGACAGAGGCCATTGGAAAGGCAAAAGTCGTTGGCACCACAGCAAGTACTCACATTACTAGACGTGTCGCACAGGTAGATGTCGCTTTTAGCTTCCCCAGCCAGGTTGTAGCATGTCGCGGCGCTCCGGGCCCGTCCCGCCCAGAGCAAGGTGAGCAGCAACGTCAAACCGACCTGCCAAGGGCCGGACTCCCGAGTCATTCTGCCCGAGCGGAATCAATGGAAGATTTGGATGATGAGGATATCTTTGGTCAATTACTACCTAGGGAGGAGAAAAGTCTTCGCGCTGGTGAATAGCCTCTGCTATAAAAGATCATAGGAAGCTAAACCCATGTATTTGGCTGTGCTGACGGTGCTATTCCAATACTACATAAAACAAGATGTTGGTGACATTGCAGAAATATGTGTGGATGACTGCAGGCTGATGGAGCTGCAGCCGCAGCCGCAGCTTTGCGCTCGACGTCGGTTTATAAGGACGCTACGCAATGCATGGACGAACTAATCGTCGGCGCTATTCGCGCGTCTGAAAGAGTCATATTAGGGGCACAATCAACGGAAGAGGATTGAAATACGACTCAGCAAACAGCACTCTGCAAGATTATTCCTTCTTTTTGGCCTCGGTTGGATATGCGTTGGAAAGGGGAACCGGAGCGCAGCTCTCCAGGCAAGGGTAATGTAGTCTGCCGCTTCTATCCTTTCTAGCTTGGAATTGGCATGCCCAATCGACAGACATTATGGCTCCATGCCTAACATCACTAAGATCACCGCCAATAGGGGATACCACCAGTCTTGGTAGGTGCAACAGCAGGGTCCAAACTATGAGAAATAACCCACTTTCCCTGTCAGAGAAACCAAAACCGCTGTCATCTTGTTCCAACCCCTCGAAAAATTGCCCCTTAAAAACTCCCGCTGCATAACAAAAGTTGACATGTTCTGTCTCCTATTATTCCAAATTCAACGTGCAGTCCGTCCCCCGACGCTTTCGAGTTGATACCCCTACACATCAATGCAAGGGTATATCTCCGAGCGTGCTCCACTTCGATCCGTCGTACTGCACCTCTATAATCTTCCCACGTTTCTGAAAGTAGCATCGGCTCAAGTCCATAGCCGAAGTCAGCGCAATATCGGGATTCGTACTGGCGGCGGCGGTGACGCAGGCCAGGTTCGTTGGGCTGTCGGCGCCGTCGAAAACTGCGTCGGTCTTTGGGTTGTGCCAACCGGAAGAGTCCGTGTTAGTACTGTACCAGATTGTGCCGTTGTCGGCTTGGAAGAGCGCATATGTATTGAGCGCTCCCGACTCATCGTTGGCCCTAGCCGTCGTAAATCCAGCCAGCGATCCTTCGGACCCGATAGTGAATCCAGTGAGAGCTGGTTGACCTCTGGTCAGCGGCTACGAGGTCAACGTCGCACTAGGGGAAACGAAACGTACCGTCATTCTTGGCGACAGTGCCATTTGCCCACCTATCGACCTCGTAGATCTTGCCATCATCCCTGCGGTAGAGGAGTTTCAAGTCGGCAGCGGCGGTGTGGTTTCCGGTAGGATGAAGCGCTCGCAGTGGGAGCACGACTATTGGCGTGTTTGAGCTCCCAATCGCTGACAGTGAGGATAGAGAGTGGGGATCCTTGTCATAGCTGCTGGTGTTGGGATTGAACCAGATCATCTCAAGCTCGGATGACTTTGCCTGGTACACCACGACCGGCCAGTAAGCCGCCAAGCGGGATTTGTCGCCCATGATGAAAGTGTGGTCCTCGATACTGTCTGTCAAGCCATCGGGAAAGACAGACTGAAAATTCTCGCCGCTGACATAGCTCGACGTGTTTCTATAGAAAAATTCGACTTGAGGATTTGGCGGGTGTCCCTTACAGAGGAAGACTCGTTAGCACCGAAATAAACTGCCGAGGCCGGCATGGCACTGATTCCATGTACTTACATCCTGCGCAGATTGATGGAAAATGAGGGAAGCCGCCATAGGCGTATCAGATGCGGCTCCTATAGACAGCTTGGTTGGACTGCTCCAGCCACGGTGCACAGAGTCCCATCCAGAGTAGTACACAAAGTCGTCTTTGCCCTGGTAGAAGAGCTGGATGTTGCTCGTGCCACCTATTCGCCAACCCGTCGCGGCGAATGCAGATTTCTGCCCAAGTATTGTCGAATTCGAGTTGTCTTCCGGGGCTGATGGCTGGCTATTACTTTTGCCATTGTCGGTGCTACCGGCATGCGCATTTCTCGAACCTACGACGCCGCCAACCACGGCTCCAATGACGATGAGGACGACCAGTATGGCGATGGCGATCCATAGTCGCCATTTGCGCACACCCGACCTTGCAACCGACGTCTCACCAGAAGGAAACTGATTTTCTTTGACGACTTCTTTGTCCGTTTCTAGAAGCGCATAAGAAGCTTGCTTGTCTTTATGTTGTGCGGATTGGAGCCCACTTGAGAACGCTGCGTGCTGTGGACCGGCGGCGTGAGGAAGCACTTCAAGTCCAGGCTGCTCGTCTTGCCACCTCATCTTCAGCAGACTGTGTGTCTCGCACGCTGCTTCCGTCGAGGAATCGTGACAAGGTGAGGTTTAGGCTTCGGCGATGAAATCATGCGATGAAATCATGAAAGACAACGAAGAGGAGAAGCAAAAGAAGCAGACTCGCGCTGGCGGACCAGCATGAGAGCACACGGCGGCCGCTTCGGTTCAATACATTAGCCGATGATACATTGGGGCCGCATACAACGGCTTGTCAAACACTCGAAGAAGTCATTGCCAGGCGCTTATAGGGCCAGTAGAAAGCAGGGGGGCTCGTCGGTACTAACCTGGGCATGGCGGTTGAAAGCCAGAGTACTCCGTAGTAAGCGCTAGTTCGTTCGCGCCCCCGACTTGTAAATACAATCTTGTGACTGGCTTTTGTACGAGTAGTCCTTCGCTAGCTCCATTCCTCATCAGCACGAGTACCTATGAGATTCACAAAACGCGTCTGTCACTGCGTGGCGCTTGGCCCCGGACTCTACTGTACAGAACACGCATCGCCAACAGTGGCAGTCAATGCCCGACAACCTACTTGTCGCAATCAGCCCAAAGGCTGGCCGCTCTGATAGTCGGCCAGGCTGATTAAACACACACATCCTTCGGGGGCCAAGTTGCTGATGCAAGTTGAAAGGGGCGGGCTGCTGACATGCATGACCGCGCAGGTGCAGAAACACCCACTGTTTTGGTTGCGGGCCGGCCCCTGAACTAATCTTACATCCAAAACCGTCCGCAGCTCGCCGTACTCGTAGATGAACATTGCGTTCAACGAGTTCATTGTTGCAACAATCCACGAGGATATAGCAGACACAGAGGTGGCTGGGTTTCGGAAGAGGATCTGGTCTCGTTTCATTGAGGATTGTTTCTCTTGGAGAGCCAAGGCTCATCTTAGCTGCATGCAAGGGTAGCTTCGAGGACTCAATCGACCGCTGGCCCTTCGAAAGAGTGCATTCGGTGTCCGCCGCCGCGACTCTGTCCGGTCGACGATGGAAGGGCCTCAACCAAAGAGGTAGTTGATTTTAAAGTGACAATACTAGACGAGGTCCTTAGATTGCACGCTATCATAATGGAGACGATGAGACTGCTCACTCGAACGTAGACTGCGAGCCAGATACTTTGTGACGTCGTTCAGGTTTATTTCGAGACTAAAGACTACGAGTAGTGATATGTCGGCCGACCAATATACAGCACCACCGATGTCATACGCAGGGGGGGATTGCATCGCAACCTCGCGGCCACCAAAACCACGTCATGTACTTTGCTCAGGGTGAGTCAAGGACCCGACTGATTTGTGGAAAGAATTCCTGGACAGGTCTTGGTCAACCTTTAACCAATCTCACCCAGAGGCACACGCTACTCAAGTCATCCAAAGTGCCATTGAAATAGGGCATTGAAGTACGGCAAGGTGTCACAAAGTTCCGCTCTTGCAGGAAGGACCAGATGAATTTTGGCGAGTTAAGCAAGCAGCACTTTGTCGAGGCAGAGTGTGAAAGTCTGATTCATGCACATCTCTATAGAAGGCGCACGAGGATCAAGAGGTGCGCTTGGTGTCGTTCGAAGGGCGAGGGCGAGAGCGAGGACGAGGAAGAGAGACGGTGGTCATGAGGAGTGCTTCAAGGTTGGTAATTTACTTTGAAAGGCGACATACTACACCACCAACGGTTCATGTGTGGTGGTAGATTGCGGATGTACTGGCAAGACTGGGTCTTACCAGCAGGGCAGAATAACGACTCTGACATTTGATTACACGAGTGACTTTGGAGTTTCAACTTTTCAAATTGCGGTCGAGAGTAGCAATCGATGTCCTACACCTAAAGAAAATGATCGAAAGCATGCGCCTTGGCCCACGGAGTCAGATATGGTGGTACGAGCAGTTTGAGAAGAAGTTCAGGTAATCGCCAACTGTAGAGCCGAACCAAGTTACATCCTAGAATGCAGTAGTGGTCGTCCAACTCTTCAGCATGGTTCTCACTCGCCCATCGTTGGAGGTCTGGCTAGTCGAGCTCCCACGACGAGTGACCATGTTTGTTACTTCGCAGCCCCCGGCGGAAGGATGTCGCGTGACACAAACTCGGTTGGAAGGGTCTGAACATCAGTCGCAGGTCAGGCTAATATTCCTCGTGACAGCTTGGAAACACTACTTACAAGAAGAACTGTCCCCTTTAGCCGCGGCGAGGACAGCCTCCAATTTTGCCTTTGCCTTTGCAGAGGCCGTAGACATGGCTAGAGCATGTAGATGAAATTTCTGAGGTATATTCGTGTTATTGTTGGGCCTTGCAAGTACAGGCCATGAATGCTGGCCTCCTGTGATGTATATCATATACGGCGGCAATTGCTGCTGACTCGTGGCGAACGCCAAGTCTCGTGGTGCTGTTGACCCCTCATGACGTTGGCATGACATGCGTCGCGACAATCGTGAGTACTGTAGATCACGATCGCGGTGGACTACCATTGGGTACGGTGCATTATTAATACTAGGAGTCTGGTTTGGTCCTGCGATAGATCTCGATGACCTTGACCACGGAGGGAGATGAGGCGCGTGAGGCGAGTCAGCCTAAGAGCAAGGACAGCGGCCTATTCGACTGCGCCAATGACAACTCAAAGTAGAAGGATATGATTGTACTTTCTGGACTGAAGGGTAGATTAGAAGAATCTGCAGTTTTCTTTAAATGTCAGGTCCTGATTCTATTGTCACGAAGCATATGTACATCAGTTTCAATCCCCACCGAAGCTGCTTCGTAACCACTATTGACGGATGCTATAGGTATACATCGGAAACATCATGTCTATCAGGTGGCATAGAAATGGCGCCGGCCATGATGAGACCTCTGGCAGCACAATGCTGATCGTAGTCCAAACACGTCAGCCAGGTGGTGGGAGTGGACTCACATTCGCTATCATCGCTGAATCAATCTCAGAAGACTTCACATTCACTCATGACTCTGTATAACCTGGACCCACTGGCGATTGCAAACATATTTCTTTCTTCTCCGTCCAATCTCTGCATTGTAACTGTGGTGTCCCTCTCAAACAGATGGTGTCCAGGATAAATGGCTGGATGCAAAGGGGCCGTTGTAAGCGTTCCATGACAACTTATGCTGCTTGTACACAGTTTGGCAGCGAACTGTTGCTTCAACAACACAAGGGCTCCGTGCCCACGTACAGAACGTGATCAATTTGCACATGCTTGCATCGTAAAAGTCTTTTGTGGCCGAGTACTTGTCTTCAGCGACCGACGCCGATGAAAGTAGCTTGACGGTGCGACCAGACCGCGCGATCTGGCTACTTCAGATTATTCCTGCTGGGCTTTTGATTCACGCAATTGATTTGGTATTCGCTTTTGAATGCGCTGCGTGAAACGTCGGATCCACTTGCTACATGTATGGACTCTATGGAGTCCTCATCCCATACACCAGACACATGGTTCCAGCTCGACTACATGCATTCCAGAGGGGACATTGTTCTTTAGCCTACGCGTGGTCAATTTGGAAAACTGCGAGCGGTATCAGTCAACTTGAATCCAGACAAAAAATTTACGTGAGGTAAACCCTCAACACGTGCAACAGGTCTGTAACTCAATATATCTCGGTCACCAAATGTGGAGGTGGGCTTCCCGTATGAGTGTCGCGGACTCGCGAAAGTGAGGGGCCATGGGATTTGAACACTGAAGAAAATGTCTTGGTGCGTTCTGAAAGCAGGGGCACTCTTGTCAATGCTGGTCGTCGGTATGAGTCAATTTAGGGTGTGAGTCATCCCGCGAAACTGGTTTGATGACGTCGTGAATGGTGCTGTCTCTGCTGATCATTCACGTGTCTCACTGCGAACGAGCACCGCGCCTGGCCATGCTCCTCACCACATTCCATGGTGCCTTGACTGCGCATGAAGCAATATCTTTTTTACGACGCCCAGAATGTCCTCCAACACGCAATTGTCCACCAATATGGCAACAACGAGAAGACGCCTTCGAGAGCTCGTTCCCAATGTTCATCTCGGTTCCTGGAGTCCAGGTCCCAAGAACGGCATCACCGACGTACCGGGAGTGCTGGCCCATACTACAACGATCCGGAGTGCAGACGGATCCGTCAACACTGGGGTGACAACCATTGTCCCTCGCAAGAACTGGTTCCACCAAGCATGTCACGCTGGCATTTTTCGCTTCAATGGCTCCGGTGAGATGACCGGCAGCCATTGGATCGAGGAAACCGGCTTGCTGCATTCGCCCATCCTCATCACCAACAGCTTTGCGGTTGGTGCCTGCTACACAGGCATTTACAAATATGCCATCCATCATTACGGACAGGGCGAATCCGGGGTAGACTGGTTTCTTCTCCCTGTCGTGGCGGAAACATTCGATGGACATCTGAACGACCTGCGCCAGTTCGCCGTCACACCCGAGCACGTATTCGATGGCTTGACGAATGCTTCCAGCGATCCTGTCCCTGAGGGCAACGTCGGCGGCGGGACGGGCATGATGTGCCAAGGGTTCAAAGGCGGCAACGGAACCAGCAGCCGCGTCGTTCCTGGCGTCGACGGCAGCTCATACACGGTCGCCGCCCTTGTACAAGCCAACTACGGCCGAATGCAGCACCTTCGAATCTCTGGCGTTCCGGTCGGGCGAATCCTAGCAGAGGAGGCAAAACAAACCGCCGCAGAGGCTGCCAAGAAGACCGAGTATGATGCTGCCAAGGACAGCAAGGACGGTTCAATCATCATCATCTTGGCCACGGACGCGCCTTTGCATCCGGTACAATTGCAGCGGCTTGCCAAGCGAGCGACGGTCGGGCTCGCCCGCGTTGGCGGGTACGGACACAATCCTTCCGGAGACATCTTTCTAGCCTTCTCTACCGCCAACGAGATACCGGTGCAAACGGTCACCGGCCAGCAACGTGCGGTGGATCCTTTCAAGGCTCGTGTGTTGGACGGGAGTTTCATCGATGACCAGTCGATAAACGGATTGTTCGAAGCCGCCGCAGACGCGGCCGAGGAGGCGATTTATAATGTGCTTTGTATGGCCGAGACCATGACTGGTCACATGAACCACACCGTAGAGGCGCTACCTCTGGATAGGTTGCAAGACATCATGTCGAAATATCATGAGACAGAAAAGTCTTTCATGCCGGGGGCATAAACTGAAGAAGGGGCTCACCTGCCGCTCACATGGATTGCAGTTGCTCCGCGTCTCGA
The DNA here is from genome assembly GCA_024340015.1 of Tolypocladium ovalisporum. NCBI lineage: Eukaryota > Fungi > Ascomycota > Sordariomycetes > Hypocreales > Ophiocordycipitaceae > Tolypocladium > Tolypocladium ovalisporum. The sequence goes on along the minus strand of JALHBZ010000038.1, from coordinate 49,385 downwards.
ATAATCAACACAGATCTCAAAACCAAGTTCAAGAATATGCAGGGGAAGCTTTGTTTCTGTTGAAGGCGTCAGACATGATATGAAACACAAAGTTTTGCGCTAGTGACGATGCAAAGATATCTTGAGCAGCCTAGATCTCGAGCAATTGAATGCCACTGGACAGTCAACACAACATCTAAATTATTCTCTACAGACTTGTCCCGAATCGAGCTGCTTCGACGTGACTCGGAGCCTCATAAGCATAGACTATGCAGGGACATGCATGACTTTTACAAGTACGTGTGCTTGCAAGTGGGACATCATCAATATCAGATCTCATCATATGTCAATGACTAGGCAAAGACGTGGGAGCTTCTTGATGGACGTGAGTCTTGTCCTCCGTTCAGGGGTACGCTTGGTTTCGCCTTATGTACAACTGAGAAAGTCTCACAATGCTAACATTTGTCCATCAGAGTTCCTTCATCGGCACATGATTGTTTGCGAGGGCGTCGATTCACTTAATCCCGGTGTAACGGTCTGGAGACTATAAAAGGCCGGATTTCTTCAGCCTCCAGAGATGGAACGAGACTTTTTCTCCTCACGAGCCCCCGAGACACCAGATCGTGCCGAAAAGACCGACGATATATTTCGCCCCAAGACAAGGCTTCCTGTCTCCCTCATACTTGTTCAAAATGTGCGTCACTATCCAGTGGTGGGCCCACTGTCGTACGCTGGGATGTCCATATAAGAGCTACGACCAAATCTACAAGCAGCCCATCTGCCGGGACGCTAGGGCACGTCGGAAACAACAGAGGGGGCATTGTGTTGCTGGAGAGGTAGTGGAGATAACTTACCTTCCTAGACACCAAAGCACCTATTGTGAAGCTTGCGTGGAACGAATGAGGCGGGACGCCGCCCGGTATAGGGCTTCATGAGTCCTTGGCCCTGGCCCTTGATTCTCAAGCAAATAGCAAAGTCAAGAGAAGCACACCGAAGTACGGTGCGAACGCGTGGATGTCGTGGCGCAATGGGGATGGGCATAATATAATTTTGGGTAGACATAGCTGACGAAGTCCTAACTAATTGGCGATTATGGCTGAGTGCTGTGAAACTACGAGTGTTCGCGTTTGTTTCTACCCACGTCCCCAAGAAAAACTCATAGCACCGTGTCTTCAAAGCTTCTCGAATACACGTCTATATCTGTGTCGGCTTGCAGGTACTAGGAAAGATCCATAGCGTCGGATGAGGGCTGGTTGGTCATCGGACGATCTTGCCCAGCGCCCGCTTGTCCGGGGATCGGTCCAAGTATCCGTACCAAGAAAGCAGCCACGTCATCCATACCCGTCGGTGAATGGAACCAATGTCCTCCAACGGGGTACTCCTTCCACACCACCTGCGCACCAAAGCCCTTGAGAGTGTCCCGGAGGACGTGCCCATTCGCGAGCAGCACGAGGGGATCGTCGGCGCAGTGCTCGAGCAGGATAGGAGTGTTGCGCAGGACCTCGTTGTCCGCGGGGACGTTGTCTAGACCGAGCACCCTTCTCGTGTCGGCAAGGCTCCTCCCTGGGAAGGGCATCCTGCACGAGAAGCCCAGGTAAGCGCCGAGCCGACGAGGCAGAGCTTCGCCATCAGCAGCGAGGGAGACGGGCAGGTCCAGGTTCAGCAGTGTATGAGTCGCCGTCGCAGCTCCCTGGCTAATGCCCGCCAACAAGATTCGGTCCCACCGCCCTCCCAGCAGGGCGGCTTCTTCCTCGAGGAGTTGGCGTATGCGGGCAACGCTCTCCCTCAGGCCGTTAGCTTGCAGTTCTTCACGATCCGAGAAGTCTGCCACGTTCCAGATGTCGAACCACTGCGACACCTTGTCGGTAGAAAAGGCCAGACACGGCACGATTGGGGCTTTGGGGAAGACATGGCGAAAAGAGGGGAACAATTCCAACAGATTGCGATTGCGAGAGTCCGTCGAATACTGGAGGGACTTTGAAAAGGTATCCGCAGTGTCTCCACGGCCGTGTAAAAAGACGAGTGTGTGCGTGTGAGGCGCCGAAGGCGGGATGACAATGGGAGTCTGATCCATGGCGGTGGTGGTGGTGTTTAAAGCTGTGACACAGAGTGGACCGAGCGGCAGGAGAGGTTATGCGCGGCACCCTGCAAGCATAGGCAGGCACATGACTGCGCGACTCCCGAGCCAACCTGGAATTTCATCCAATGCGTTGTTTGATTTGTGCGTTCGCAGCGAGTAATAAGATCTAGTGGGTGGCTTCCGACTACTTGTAATGGGCTTTATAAAGGTAAAGCGCTATGCGGCAGCGATACAAGGTTCGCTTAGAGCAAGACTACCGCTGTTGGCAGGGCTCTTCAGACGGCTTGTTGACTGGCGTGACTGAGCATACGAGAAGATGAAGAGAGAGCAGTGGTGTGTAAAAACCACAAGATTCTGATACGGGCGCATCAGACGCGTCCCCTTTGCCACCACGCGCTCCATGTTCCATCAGGTAGTCATGTCCAGCTTGCTAATCATACACAAATGCAGACCATCCAGTGCACAGCTCATGGTGAGCATGTTTCAACCCAGCCCAACGCCAATAATGCTTGCAAGGCTAATGACCGAGTTCTCATGATAACACACAAAACCCCCCAATGTCGCTTTCCCTAAGTAAATGTACGCGCAACGGCCGTCCGCACGTGTTCTCGCCTCAACCAGCCATCCGAGACCAGATTCCCGTGCCCATCATCATCCGTAGAGATTGTGATTCGCCCAAGTAGAGTTCTCATCGCATCATATATGATAGATTCGGAAGGTCGCGCAGGATAGAGGCAACGACCGCTTCGTCTTGAGATGCTCTCGGCTCTGGCACCGTAGGCGTAGTGCCCCGCGGCGTTGCCTGACTGCTACTGGAGGAGGGCGCCAGAAGTGATTGGACTCCGGTTGCAGATCTGGTGGGATGCATTGGCACGAGCTGCGGAGGTGGTGGTGATGGTGAGTGTGTACCTTCTGGCTCGAGTGGTCTTTTCACATCCAAACTGCCCGACGAATCCGAGTCGTGGTCCACATCATCGTGACTGTCGATAGTCGTACCATGAGTCGCACTGATCTCCTCCGCAGCATCGAGAACATCATCTGGACTTGATTGTTGGACAGCATTGCCTGTAGTTGTATCCGCACCTGCGAGCACCATGCCAAACGAGCTCGCCGGGGCCGTCGGCGAAGACACCATCTCTCCCCAGTCGTCATCCTCCTCTGCATCAACTCCATTCGAGCTCCGTTCGGGCACTGCAAGTGTCTTCGACGAAGCAGTAATGGTCGGTAAAGACGCCGTTGTCGGCACGGCCTTCGGTGGCATGGGAAGCCTCAGGGAAGCCGGTGTGTCGGAGACAAGCTGCCCGATGTCGTTGAAAGACGAGATCTCGGGGAGAGGTTCGGCGGGTGCAGGCGTGGCGGCAAGCGGGGGCGACGCAGGCAGGTCGCTACTCCACCCAAACGCCGGCCCCGAGCTCTTGAGCTCTCGAGAGGGCTGCTTCGAGTGGGTGCTCCCCTTCTTCTTCAGCAGTTCGCCAATCTCCACAGGCGGCGCCTCCGAGTCCCAGTTGAACATGCTCGCGCCGCCCATACCGAGCCTGCGCCCAAGGACGACGCGCCCGCCGATGGAGTCCTCTTCCATCCACCGTCGCACGATCTTGAGCGTCTGCTCACGCACCTGCGAACCGGCCCAGCGAATGCGCACGTAGTCATCAACGTCACCGCTGTTGTGTTGCCGAATGGAGCCGGAGCGGGATATGTGGTACCAGGCTTTGCGCTCCGAGGTGGTTTTGAAAGAGTCGTCGATGATGATGTCCGGTACGAGCTCCGGCTCTGTTGACGTGGCTGGGATCAGGGGAAAGAGATCGTCAAGAAGGGAGAGGTCGATGGGATATGGAATTTGCGGAGACTTTGGCTTCCTTTGTGGTGATGCATCGTCCTGGTGGTCGTCTGACATGGCTGTTCCCTCGGGTCGATCCACCACCTCGATACCATGAGATTGTTCCTCGTCCGTGAAGTCCTCTGCCAGGTCTTTCCAAACAGCCTCCGCGAATTCCTCCTGTTGAACCTTTGTGGCCTGGACCTCGGGTACCTCGGGCTCCGCATCGTCATGGGCCGTAATCGTCATCGGGGATATCTTCGTCCCGCTGACCGATGGCTCGGTTGACGAGTCCCCCTTTCTCGCAATTCCATCGTACATTTCCACCAGTTCTTGAACTTTGGATGGCTGTCGGCCAACCTCGGACCGATCTATAGCTCCAATAGCTGGTCCAGGGACCAGATCGGGCGACACAGATCGCTCGGACACGATGGCTGGAGACGTCGGCGCTGCTTCATGGGCTGTATGTTCTTCCACAGCCCATACATCCGGCGCGGTCTCGACCGGCACTTGAGGCAGCTCCTCTTGCGCCTTCAGACCCAAGGCATCGTCTCGGAGCCCTCCATTGTCCCCCAAACTGATCGCAGAGTCGGCAGCCTTTGCATCCTCAACCTCCCCTCCCTCACTTCGCTCGTCCCCGAGCCCTAGTCCTGCCCATGGATCTGGCGACGGCTGGCTCACCACCAAGCTCTCCAGCGGCTGTAATCCAGGACTCCGCCCCCAACCAGGACTCCGCCCCCAACCAGGACTTTCCTTGCCAGCGGCGGAGTCATTCCATCCGCCCCAAGTATTGTCGTCGTTGTCGTCATTCCACGGCGAAGCACTTTCCGGCGATAGTCTCCGCGGGCTGCTGTTGCTGTCTACCGCCGCAAAATATGCCTGTCGCGGCGCAGCAGGTAGCTCAGGCTTCGCAGGTTTGTCCGTCGTCCACGGGTCGCCCCATGGATCCTCCATGTCAGGCGACCGGGCATGTCGCGTGACAGCCCTTCGCTGTGACTGCGGAACTGAGCGAAGAAAAATATTATAACGTCGGTCGACAAATCATCTCGAATTTCGGGGGATCGCTCGGAATTGCTGGTCGAACTGGCAGCTCTCGCCGTGGCAGTCGTAATTTCTTGCTATTCGATCGTGGACGCAGCTTGGGGTTCCAGGCACCGAGATCCGGCTCCAAAAAGCTGGAGTAGAACGTCGCCGGCGGAGAGCTTATTCCCTGGAATGCAATAGCCTCGAGCTCTAGCGGAACGCTCGGTGTCAGGTTCTGCGATGATGCCTTGCGCCGTGGTGATGCGAAAGCCTACGACGTCTGGTTGCAGTGTGCTAAAGTCGGCGAGCTAGGGGCCAAGCGCGTTACGGCTTAGTGGAGGTTATTTCAGATCCTCCCCAGCTCCCGTCTCGGCCGGCGCCTCCGCCAAGCGATGCGCAAGAGACCCTTGGACTACAGATTACGACGTCACAAACGCGCAAGCCCTGTTGAGCGAATTTTGAGGCGCCAAAAGTCTCATCTAATAACAGCTACGCATTCATTATTGATGCAAGTCATGATGCCTCCGAACATTTCTAGCCTGCATTGACCCGTGCATGCTCTCCTGTCCACTCAAGTCCATGTAAACACCCAGTCACGCCTTCGCTAAATAGCAACGTTTAATCATGATGTGGCAGGGTGCTTCCTCGCCGTCCCTCCATTTTATAGCTTGATCTCGTGGCCAGGCTTGAGATCCCATTCCTTGGACCGGCCAGCCCCCTTCTTCTCTGCAATCGTCTCGATGGTGTTCTTCACCTCTGCGCGCGAGACGCTACCTCGGAATTGGTGAAAAATGTAGTCGATGATGCCCACCTTTGAAAGAGCCTTGTTGTCAAGGACCGCCTGCTTCACATCGTTCATGAGTTCCGATTTGACCAACTTCAAGGAGCCGGCTCCTCCTGCGCCATTACCTTTTAGAGCTGCAAAAGCACTCGCAGGCGCAGGAGGAGGCGCCATCTTGCTCCGTTCTTCGCTCGTTTGAACGCCTTTGGCAGGCTTCGCCTTGTGCTCTGGCTCCCAGTACTGCGCTGACCAAGGATCGATGCCCCATGTGCGTTCGAGGCCTTCTGTAGGTAGGTGGTCAGCAGATGCTACTTTTTGAAAGACCTGATCGGGTGGGGATCGAAATTACCGTGCATGAACTCCATTCGATGCTCATAAACCGTCCGGTTGGGGCCCAGATTATGCTGATTCTCAAAGCAGAGACCGGTGCTGTCCGGCTCCATCGTGTTTGCGAACACGCGTCTCGCCTGTCCGGCATCCTCAGAATCGTCGAGGAAGCCGTCCATGTCATCCTCATCATCCGGTTCCTCGTCGTCGTCGTCCATGTCCAAGTCCTCCCCTTCCTCGTCCTGCCACTCAGCCTCTGAATCATAGTCGTAGTCGAGCGGCAGGCGTCGATCGGTCGTTCTGCGTGCCAGCCTGTACATGTTACCATGCCCGAGAGCAAACGGCTTGAATGTGACTGTGCCGTAGTAAGGCGGTCTGACGTCCTGAGAGAACGCAATCACCTTCATGGGAACTCTGGAAAGCTGCTTGCGAACCAGCTCAACGTGACCCTTAGCAGCACTCCCACCACAAGTGTCTGGCTTTTCTGCATCCTTGTAAGCAGTCTCCATAACGTGCCGGACTGGATGGTGCAGTCGGCCCCGTTTCGGTGGCTTGTTGGGCAAACACAATAGTTCCACAGCATCAAGGGACCCCGGTCGGCTCCTCAGCTCGCGACGACCATCGATATACTCGTCGAGAATACGAGACTTGGCTTCTCGAGTTTCCTCATCCATCTGCACCAACGTTCTCGTCCATCGCGTGTTGTCTTTGACAAAAAATGGCTGGAAGAGTTTGTCGTAGGCCGAGAGCGCCAGCTTTGAGGCCGAGGTTGTGGCATCTGGCTTGATGGGACTTCCGACTTTGGCGTCAGGGTCGGCAACAATCTTCATAGGGGACTTTGGCGAGCCGAAAAAGTCGAAGAGCTTCATCTGAGCCCGCGATTTCTTGGTTTCCGCCTCCTCTTTCATGCGCTTCCTCTCGGCCTTGGCTTGTTCCTCCTCTTCCTTCTTCTGTCGTTTGTCCTCGCGCTCCTTTGCACGAGCAGCTTTCTCCTCGTCCAGCTTCGCCTTCTCGGCTGCCTTGAGGGTTGCCTGCTCCTCACGCTCTCTGGCTCGTGCCGCTTTCTCCCCCTCCAGCTTGGCCTTCTCTGCTGCTTTTACGGCGGCCTGTTCTTCTCTCTCCCTCTTCTTCTCGGCCAGCTCCTTGTCCCGAGCTGCTTTCTCCGCGGGAGTGAGTCTTTTGCGCTTGGCTGCTGGCTTGCTTGTCATCTTTGCTTGTGCCGGAGAAGCAGTGCTCGAGCCGGATGGTTCGTTGGCCGATTGTACGGATGATAATTTCGTTGGCGTTTGCGGGGAGGGAGACTTCAGCGCCGCAGTGCTACTGCCAGCGTCACTCAGGGCTGGCGAGCCATGTGGAGAGGACTGAACCCTTTTATGAGAGATGGAAGGGAGCACTGGAGAGTCAGCGAGTGCGTTGACATCCCGATGCTGGGCTTTGTACTCAAGTCTTCAGATGGCTGAATCGTGGCTGTGCCGGTTGTCTTCTTGTCCGCTGCCATATCTATCTTGACCATGTCGCCAGCGAATTCGTCGTGGCTACGCTTCCGCCTTGCCGACTCCGTCTCCAGGATGTTTGGCTCCATCTGGAACAGCGGCATCTGAAAAGGATGTCACGGCGAGCAGTACTCGTAGATCTTTCAGGGTCTGAAGCCTGGCCGGATGGAGAGTCCTAGGTCAGAGAAGAGACAGGTGTGATCATTTAGGAGTGTTGCAATTCGTAGGCAGAGGTTGCCCGTGAGGACGGCACGGGTGGACGACACTGGGTATTCAGAAGCGGCTCAATCGAGCGGTAAAGGGAAACAGATAACCCGACAAACGAGGCAAAGCGGCAAAAGAGAGGCGATGAGGCATGCAAGGTCAGCCCCAGCGAGGAAAATTAATGCCAGTCTCGCCCTGATGGACCCTGCTTGGCTCGATGACGGTGGGAAGATGACGGGCACAATCAGGGACCGGAACTGGTCAGATTGGGGGAAAGCGGGAAGACGCGTGAAGTCCGGGTTGCCTTTCCAATTGGAGACGCGTCGGCAGGCAGCGGCGCGTAGCCCCTTCCCAATCGACGGCTAAGGGTCGGAAGTGGGTCGCTGCAGCCACAGCCATACGAGGCTGCCCCGCGCTAGGACTGAATCGGCAGTCACCATCCCACTGTCCGCCAACCAAATGGTTGGAGCTGGGACTCAAGAAACGTTGCTGCTAAAACATCCCGTACCGCTCTGTTATCGAGGATCTGGGAAACGACTCAATGCGACGGGAGATCAATTCACTGCCAAATAAAGAGCCACGTCAGAGTGTCCATGTGGGAACATGTGATGTGTCCGAGACAGTTTGGGTTTAGGCAGACGAGTCCAGCGCCGACATCACCATTTTCGTAGTTGTTGAATTCATTGATGGCATCCAAGTTTGTGATTGATGTCCGCTGCTAGCTTGGAAGGCGAGGCGTGCTGCCTAGAAATGTACTTGTGGGGAACGCTTCTGTTTCTTCTCTGAGGAGCGAGTACGAGAAGGAAAAAAGGTAGCTGTCTCTCGACTCGCAGATGGCTCGTCTGCACAGAGCAAGAGCCAGTCGTAGAGCAGGTGCCGCAAATACTGGCAGATCATGTTTGAAGCTCGACTTATGGGCGCACCTTTACCCGACTTGACTGCCGCCAGCAGTTCCCTCCAAGCGTCGCGTCGTTCCACCAACTTTGCGATACTATCTCATCAATATTCCTTATGTAGGCCGCACCCATCCAACAGCCCCCGGTCACCTCTTGCGGGGGTTTCATTCCGGAGTACTACATACTCCAGACTCGTGCTTCGTCCCTGTAACTTATCGTCAAGTACGTACCTCATGCAAGGCTGCATGGCGCTTACAAAAGATCCAGCATAACACAGAACCAACAGTCGCAGCCATAAATTGTAGTGTTCCGCGTGTATTTCTTCCAACTTTCTTCCACAAACGTCTCTGCTACGTGTATGCTCCATGTGACTCTCCCTCTTTGATGGATCAATATGGGCGGAAACTTGGTATTCAACGCTCAACAATTGACCCTTGACCGGCACGGCGACTGGCGAGGACACTATTTCGAGCCATCTCTATATGGATCTCTCGACTTAAACTTAGGGTTCCTGCAGGGTGTCCTGAGCCTGGTTCCGTCACTACTCTTTCTCATCGCAGCATGTCCTAGGCTACTTGCTCTCAAGTCTCGGGAAAATGTTGGCCGTCCTGGATGGCTACTTCCTGCCAAGCTCGTCACCTGCGCCTTGCTCGTCTGCCTCCAAGCCTTGCTTGTCGCTTTGTGGTCCTTGAACGCAGTCAGCGCTGTCATTGCGATTGCTGCGTCGTTCATTGGGCTGGTCGACAGCTGCGTCCTATTTGCATTTTCCTACTTGGAGCATCGACGGACCATCCAGCCATCACTTATCATAGGGGCGTACCTTTGGATAACAATAATCCTGGATCTTGCCCAGGCAAGGTGTCTTTTCCTGTTACGAGAAAGTTTGCCTGGCGCTGCACTCATTGCACCCGTTTCGCATCGGTCAAAGCCGTACAGCTGTTGCTTCTTATCCTTGAAGAGGTTTCGAAGCGAACATTGCTGCCTGACCGAGCTGATGGATGGCCTGCTGAATCCACCAGCGGCCCGTTCAGCCGTTGCGTATTTTGGTGGCTCCACGATGTTTTTTTCAAAGGGTACCGGAGTTCTTTACGAATCGAAAATCTTGGGAGCATCGATAACCAATTTTCGTCTCGGAAGCTCCTTGACGCACTGCTCAAGACCATCCATGGCGCAGACGCTACTCGCAAACACTCTTTTCTGCGAGCAGTCTGGTCAGCCTTTAAGCTACCATTGCTGTGGCCGATGATTCCTCGCCTGTTCCTGACAGCGTTCAGTTTCGCGCAGCCTCTGCTCATAAAACGGCTCATTCTTCTCATCAGCGAACCAAATGCTCAATCTCCATCCCAGGCTGGGTGGACACTGGTAGCCGCTACAGGCCTCGTCTACCTCGAAATTGCGGTAGGCTCCTCACGGCATAGTTCTCCCTTGTTTCCGTACAGCCTGCTTACATGTACAATTCGTTGCCAGATCTCCAGCGCAATGTACGCTCACACCGCGAATCGAGTCTTTACAACCCTCCGGGGCGGTCTGGTTGCAGCCATGCTGAACAAGACCCTGAAGCTAAAAACCGTCAACTCGAATGAGAACGCCGCAGTGACGCTCATGAGCGCCGACGTCGAAGGCATTTTCCCCGGTGTCCAAGATGTATATGAGCTCTGGGCCAACTCCGTCGAACTTGTACTGGCCATCTATCTTCTGCAGAGGGAGATAGGAGCGCCGTGTTTCCTCGTTGCGGTCCCGGCTGTTGGTAAGTTTGTTGGCTTGCTTCTCGTTGTTGTCATTTTCAGGACGTCTGTGCATTAACATGGCCCCTTCTGAAACTGCGCAGTCTGTAGCTTTCTGTCAGCGTACGTTAGCGATGGCATCGGCCCAGCTCGAATGGAGTGGGCAGAGGCGACACAGAAACGTGTATCGACTGCTTCTCAATTCCTGTCCCAGATCAAAAGCCTCAAGATGATGGGCCTGACCAATTACGTGTCGAAAAAGCTGCGTCACCTTCGGCTTCATGAAGCGAACGAGTCCAGAAAGTTCAGAACCCACATTGTCTGGATCCTCGGCGTTGGTATGTGCAGCTTTCCCCATCCAGGTCATCAAGGGCTGTGGATGCTAAGTGATACTTTTAGCAAACCTCTCGCATCATCTTACGCCTGCGATTGTCATCTTGGCAGCCGTCTCTTGGACCAGGTCCGGTGGCAACGGATTTACAGTCTCGCAGGCTTTCACTTCGTTGGCCATTGTGTCGCTGATATCTAAACCCATAGCGGAGTTGACGGCTGCCTATCCCACCATGACTGCTTCGCTGACCTGCCTGGAGCGGATTGGGAACTTCATTCTGTCCCACGAGCACCACGATAGCAGAGTGATTTGTAGACGACTTGAGAGTGATAGCTCGCATGACGATGGAATTCTCGGCCAACCTCGTCAACCTGTCGGGGCCGCACTCCTGGCCCTGCGACACTTAAGCTTGACGCTGCCGGGGAAAACAGATCCTGCTCTTCGAGACATTACCATCGACATCGAAAAGTCAACAATCACCATGATTGTTGGCCCTGTGGGATGCGGAAAATCGCTGCTGCTCCAGTCTGTTCTCGGCGAGATACCTTTCACCAGCGGAGCCATGTTCGTGAATCGTGACGACGCATTTATGGCTTACTGCGATCAAACACCATGGCTGCGCAATATGTCCATCCGCGACAACATCGTAGCAGAAAGTCAATACGATCCCACGTGGTACGACGACGTAGTGCGCGCGTGCGCATTGGAACAAGACATAACCCGCTTGCCTGATCGAGATCAGACCATGGTGGGAAGTGGCGGTGTCAACCTCAGCGGCGGGCAGAAGCAGCGAGTAGTAAGTTCACCGTCCAACGTACTACTTAGTGGAGATCGTGAGTCTTACAAGTAGATCAACAGGCATTGGCAAGAGCTATATACAGCAAAAAGGATATTATCTTGTTGGATGATATTTTCAGCGCCTTGGACGCCGCAACGTCGGCGAAACTCGGCAAGAGTTTGCTGGGACGTGACGGCTTGCTACGATCGACGGGAGCAACTGCCATCATTGCCACCCACGCAGGTAAGAAGCCAAAACAATCGCGATGCGCTCTTTCTCGCCGGCTGACCACGAGTCTGTGTGGCAATAGTTCATTACCTGCCATATGCAGACCGTATACTGGTACTCGGCAAGTCGGGCAAGGTCGAGCAGTACGGCACCTATTCTGAGCTTCGGGACTCAAATGGCTATGTGAAGACTCTGGACCCGAAGGCTTCCCCACCGATACCGTCCGGAGATGAGGAAGTCCTGAAAGGAACTCATGAAGAAAACGATAGAGCGGAGCTGAGCAAGGACGACAACGAATCGCAGCCAGAATCCACAGCAGACTGGACGCTCTACAAATTTTACCTATCTTCCGTTGAGCCATGGTACATCGTCATCTTCATCATCCTCGGCATCGGCTTCATCTGGGTAGGCAAACTTCCCCAAGTCTGGCTGCGCCTTTGGACCGAGCACGGCACCACCTCGGACACAGTGCTATACTCGTGTGTTTATATGGCTTTGTGTATCATGGCGATCCTTCTCTCAGCTGCCGTCTATTGGTGGTACGCTCTGTTCGTCATTCCGAGATCCGGAGTGTACATCCATCAGCTCCTCCTGAATAGCTACCTTAGAGCACCACTTTGGTTCCTCACATCCACGGATACGGGGTCGGTCCTCAACCGCTTCAGTCAGGACATGAGCTTAGTCGACCAGCAGATGCCCATGGCGTTCTTCGAAACCGTGCTGAACACAGCGGATACCATTGCGGCAGCCGCCATCATCACCTCAGGAGCGCCATATCTTGCCGGTATCATGGCCATTAGCGTCGTCATCATCTACCCCCTACAGCAATTTTATCTCAAGACTTCGAAGGTGATGCGCCACCTGGACCTTCACACTAAGTCACCACTTTACACTTTCTTTACCGAGGCCAAGGGCGGTATCATCACGATTCGGTCCTTTGGGTGGCAAGGTGCATATGTGGAGGAGGGACTCCAATTGTTGGATATTTCGCAGAAGCCATACTACCTTATGCTGTGCATACAGGAGTGGCTCTCGTTGGTCATGGGGGTTTTTGTCGCAATCATTTCCGTCTTTTTGGTAAGCTTCCGGACTCGGTTCGCTTATCATGTCAAGCCTACATGCTAATCACAATGTTCAGGTGAGTTTGGCGATGTTGTACCCCTCGGGTGGTGGTGCCATTGGACTGGCCATGATTGGCCTGATGAGCTTCAACGGCAGCCTTTGCGGAATCGTCATGGCCTGGACCAAGATGGACACGTCCTTGGGCGCAGCTGCTCGAGTTCGAGCATTTGTCAGAGACACCCCTGACGAGAACCTCCCCTGCGAGTCTGTGCTGCCTCCAAAGGGCTGGCCATCTGATGGATCTGTTGGAGTGGCCAATATACATGCGTTATACAGGTCGGTAGAAATACCTTCATTTCTGAGGAAAATCAAGCGCTAATGTTGTGGGCAATAGGCATGGCGCGGATGAGATTCTTCGGGATGTTTCATTGAACGCCAGCCCAGGCCAAAGAATTGGTATCTGTGGTTCCACGGGCAGCGGGAAAAGTTCTCTGCTGCTCACTCTGCTGCGTCTTCTAGAGACTACGTCGGGTAGTCTCCGCGTTGATGGAGTAGACCTATCGACGGTATCACGACAGACCATTCGGTCTCAATTCACTGTGCTGCCGCAGGACCCGATAGCGCTACCGGAAACCGTCCGCGATAATCTTGACCTCTCTCGCCTAATTGAGAACGACTCAGAAGAGGACAGTTGCAACGTGGAGGAGTACCGTGACCAGGCTCTCCAGACGGCACTCAAGAGAACTGGATTATGGGATCTCGTTCGCGAAGCCGGCGGCTCGGACGCCGAGTTCAATCGCCTAAATCTTTCGTGCGGCCAGCGTCAGCTGTTTGCGCTGGCACGCACGCTGCTGCGCAAGACCAAGGTTATTCTCTTGGATGAAGCCACGAGCAGCGTGGACGAGCAAACCGACGAGAAGATGCAGCAAGTCATGACTGAAGCGTTTGAGGGGTCCACGGTCTTGATGGTCGCCCATAGACTGCAAAGCATCGCAGACAGTGATTCCGTTATGGTCATTGAGGACGGCAGGGTGACAGAAGCTGGAGACCCTAGGATGTTGATGGCTCAAGATGCATCGCGGTTCAGGAAGCTACATGATGAGGCATCATGGTAGTAGGCAGAGCTGATAGAGTACATGTCAGAGTATAGAGGTTTCAATAGTTGTGGAGAATACTACTTTCCAATTCCCAGCTTCCAAGATAAAATCATGTTACTAATGCGCGTGGTTGTCAAGGTCTATCCAAGTCATCTAGCAATGGGGTACCAGTTTCCTGCATTTCGTCTCCGCCTCGCTTGCAGGTGACATAGGAGAGACACGACCGGTACGACAAAGAGAGCCACGTACAGCATTGCCATGAAGCATTTATGGATGTTTCGCCGCGAGAGGCGAAGAATACAAAAGGCGCTGCTTGGATCGGAGGTGGCTCCCAAGGGCTCCCGGCGCACAACCATCATAATAGCACTATGGCGGCTGCCGCTCGATACAAGCCAAGGTCGTTTACGCGCTTAGCTTTGGGGCCAGGCAAAGGCTCCAAGTACGACTGTCAAAGGAGAATCGAAGAATCGGAGAAACGGGAATCTGAGCATGGCGAGACAGTTCGAACATCAACAACTCATCTTTGTCTTCGGAAACGTGTACACGAAGGTTGTTCGAGCATTCGGTCCAATCACTTTGCCACTTTTTATTTTCAATCCATCTCTCTACACTCTCTCTTCCCGATCTCATCTATTGTGTCCTTTTATGGCGGTTATTCTCCTCGCACTAGCCTGATTTGGCAGCCCCGTTCTGACAGGGCCTTGGTCGATGTGGATGCGCTCTGGGTCTCTCGGCCATCCGTTGCACAACCCACAATAACGTCAGTTCCGGATGCCTCCCGCGTGAAGGTCCGTCAGGGGATGCGCAGAGCCGCAACAGAGCGCCCATGCCAAGGGTACATCAGACGACTAGCATCTACAATTATGCGGGTCTGTCAATCTGCGCGTGAAGCTCCAGAGTAACGTCACGTCGGCAGTTGGAGGCTTTCGAAAACAGAGGCCGCAAAAGCCTCCCTCCGCCACCCGTAGCGTAGGGCTGATACGAGCCGTCGGCAATGACCTTACATGAGAGGATTTTTCACGTCATTTCAGGGGGGCATGTCATGGTTGTGCGTCATTGCTGTCTCGTATTGATATCTGCCTCTGTCCGAACAGCGCCGCCGTCTCGGAGGTGTCATGAAGCACGACTGCTCGTGCTATTGCACTTGAACAACTGTCTTGGGCCAACTCCTCGAGCAAAAGCATACTCCAAAATCGAAAGGAACAGGGCAAACTCATGCAACAAGAGCGGGATTAATTGTAAGGGTATCTAAACCCAAAAACGGTCGTGCCCCACACAAGTGATGTCTTCCATGCTCAAACGCCTGTCAATGCAAATGAGCACCTCCTGAGGACCGCAAAAACGAGTGGTTGGTAGAAAAGCGAGCAGGTGGCCAGTGTTTTAAGAGTTATGTCGTGCGCAACGAGGGTATCATAGAATGTGTCAGAGGAATGCCGATGACACTCGGTCATCAGTCAGGGTTGGCGATGAAGAGACGTCCAGACGTGAGTGTTGCCGTGCGCTCATCAACGCTGCCCCTCCTCTTCAGCTCCTCAGCAGTCTTGACGCTCTTCTCGCGCGTCAACGCTGAGTGCATGAGCGACTTGCTGGCAAGCCTCGGTGCATTGCCGAGCTCGCCAATCACGTCGGCGCGTTCAGCGCTGCTTC
Organism: Tolypocladium ovalisporum; assembly: GCA_024340015.1. Taxonomy (NCBI): domain Eukaryota; kingdom Fungi; phylum Ascomycota; class Sordariomycetes; order Hypocreales; family Ophiocordycipitaceae; genus Tolypocladium; species Tolypocladium ovalisporum. The sequence goes on along the minus strand of JALHBZ010000038.1, from coordinate 33,919 downwards.
CGCTCTTGTAACTTTGAGCTCTGCCACTGGCCGCATCGTCCGTCGTCCGGGCCACCTCCTCCGGCTGTTGACCTATAAGGCTCCCAGCCCGTTCAGGAGTGTCCCCTGGGCTCCAGCGCTGGCCGCTCTGCGTACTTGGGCCGCCGGACGGCCGATAAGCCACAGCGCGACGGCCGCTGCCAGTGCTGCTGCGTCCGCTACTTCCGGTCCTGCGATGATGTAGGCGAGCTGCAGCTTGCGTCGCGTCGTCGTCTTCACTGCTCTCGCCCTCGACCTCGGTAGCACTCAGCCGCATGGGCACTCCACCTACGCCAACGTGATTCTCGCCTGGTGCGTACCCAACGACTGGCGTCTTTCCGTGATGCCGAATCTTGGCGGCAACCTTGCCGGTCGTGCTAATCCCGGTGCTCGTGCGAGTGCTAGCGTGGGGTCGGTTGCCTCCCACGACTTCGAGATTTGCACGCATTCTCGCTGCGCGTTGCTGGGCGGCTAATCGAGGATCTTCATACTGTGCGCGATCGCACCACACCGTTGCCTTTTGCTTGCGCAAGAGCGCCACGTAGCCGTTGGGCTGAGTCGACGTCCCGCCTGAGCGGCTCGAGATGGAACGACGAAGATCCGTAGTCGACGAGGTACGATAGGCAGCTGGGGGCGGCATGCTCGACGTTGTACTGAATGTGTTGACAGACGGCGAGCGGCGCGAGAACTGCATGTTGGGCCCAGGCTGCGAAGAGAGGTGCAGAGACATCGGGGCCTGCGTCTGGCCCTGAGCGGGGAAGATGTTGGATGAGGTGGTTCGCGTGCGCGAGTGGCCGTAGGCGTTTGTCTGGTCAATTGGCCTCGTTCTGGCCTGTGGCTCGAGCATGTTTGGACTAGATTTCGCCCACAGGGGCGGTGACGACGGCTGCTTTCCCTTTCAGGGACGCAACGCAACTTGACCTCCGAGGCGGAGGCGAGGTGGGTAAAAGCGCGCTTTTCCGAGGGAGCGCGGGAGGACCCTGCGAGGGGTGGAAACGTTCGACCAACGCCTGCAATTCTGCACCGGGCGCTCTGAATGTCGGTGCGCGAGGGTGTCGATGGGATGATGCACTGAGCTGGTCGAGCTACAGCGCAGATTCCGCGGTCGCTGCTGCAATGGCGGCGAGATGGTGCACGACGTCGGCGAAGGGCGAGGTGGTGTTGGGGAGGGCAAAAAGTAAAAAGTGTGAGGGAGGATGAGGGAGGGATGAGATGACGAGCGATTGTGGTAGATGGTTCCGACCTTATCCAGTACAGGTATTAATTAGCGGCGGAGCGCGCTGCCGCGGTGCAGGCTGGCGTGGCATTGGGGAAGGGCGGCGGGCAGACAGGGCCGATTGCAGTCCAGGAAAGGGCCTGGAACGGGCTATCCTTGCCGTTTAGCTTCAGTAGCGAAGGCGCCTGGAGGCTGGCGGCAGCCCCCTGGGACGCCCTGCGAGTCCAGCCCAGCCGAACGGATGCCTTTGCGGGTTGGTGCCTCCACCGCGTTTCCCACGCAGCAGAGTCCGCTTGGGCCGCCGCGCAGTACGAGTAAGCGCCTACTCGGAAGGTACCTCAAGGTACTTGGGCTGGGCGTTGCGCCGCAGCGGCCCAGTAGCGGCACACGGCATGGTCCTGCTGGGTTCAGAATCTAGTGGAGAGAGCATCAACGCCGCCCAGCTGAGCGGCTCGACGGGCGGGTCTTTACTTTAGCGGCAGTGATGTAATGATGTAGCGGGGATTCGACCACGCCCTCGCGCCCGCGCCGGGCGGACCCCAGCAATCCGTGAGAGCCTGGTAAATGCCTCTTTCTCAAGCTCTCTTTCTCTTGTCTTGCCAGTGTTGCTTCCTGCAGTCACGGGACGGCGGCGCCCTGCTGGCACTACTTTGTTACGAGCACAATGAAGCGGCGTGGCAGTGCGGTGGGCCTTGCGCGAACTTTACCAAACAAGACACAATGTGCGAGACGGCGGGCCTCGCATCAACAAACATATCCGGATGTCTCCCGACCCTCGCTGGGGTACTCCGTACTTTCGACCAACAAACTCCAGACAGTACTCCGTAGGTCCTCATAGCTGGCCCGCCATGCTGCGCTACCAGGAGCGCTACGCTGCTGCGAGGCCGCCATGTGGTGGGGGCCAGCCGCCAACAATGGAGGCCTTTTGCCAAATGCCCCTCGGCCAGAAACCTTTGAGATTCTTTCGCAGGAGCGCATTGCCCGTTATGGGCTGATCGGGGGCAGCTAGTGCGACGGGCGAGGCTCTGACGCGACTCTGTGATGCAACGATTCAAGACGAAACCCCGGGCTGCCCGCACGCGTGCCAATGGCCGGGCCATGGTCCCCTGGTAGGTGCGTCAGGGCAGCCATCATCAGGGGCCCGCTCGCGGAGAATTCGCACTTGGGGTCTTTAGAATCCCGCAAGGTTCATGGCTCGCCTTGCACTCGGTGGATTATGGTCTGGCAAGTGAAGCCCATAGGACGGCTGGACAGCAGAGTACCACGGAAGCAAGTGCTACCGGGCCGTTGTGGCAGGCTGCACGGCACCGAGCTTCGACAACGATTGGCCCTGTGGAAGCCAATTGGGCGTGGCAGCCTGCGAGGTCCAGCTAGGCTTGGTCCCGCGCTCAGCAGGCCCTCCCTAACTTTCGAATCACCAGCAACCACATGTTTGTTGACAAACTTGCAGTCCGCCCGTCATGATCTCGCCGCCTGACGGCGAGTGAGTTGTCAACCTGGCTCTGGCGGGTCCCGTCACGCCGGTGAGGCCGATTCGTCTCCGTTGTCGTGTCACCGCCCCCGCGTGCAATGCTCACTCAGCGAGTGCAGGATGCAAGTTGGACAGTTGCTTTCCTAATCTACCGCTTGGCTCGAGCCTTGCCCCATCTCACATGCCTGCCAACGACCCACCGTTCCTCTCGACGCTAACAGGGTAGTCTGTCCTCGCAGAGCGGTAGCTTATCACGAAACTTGTCCCGAACTTGCCTCTTCCAGCCAATATTGGACATGGATGTCGACTGCCGCTGCCAACGCTCCGCTTGCTGTGCCCACTTGGACGTGAATGATGTGCCTTGGGTCCTCAACTAGGTAATCATGCTCCAGCCGGATTCGACAGGTCGCAGGTCTCTTCGGATCCTTGAGGCGATTGGAAGGCTTCCTCCGCCCCGGTAATTAAGCCTCCTTAGCCGGAAGGCTCTCCAAGATTCCCGGCGAGTTCTGGCGCGAATCTTTTCCCAGCAGCATGGTACTTAGCACCCGCGATCTCGTCGCCGCCAAGGACGCCAGATGCTCCGTTATACTGGCGCGGGGTACTCAATGGCTCACCCTAATAGCAACGGGGCCTGAGTCTACGAATATGCGTCGCAGCACAACACGGCTGACTGTTCCCCCCTTGCCTGGGGCTGCCGCCGTCGGTGAGCAATCGACGTCCATGCTTCTACACGTGCTTGTCTATCCTTGTTGTGTTACAGCAACATGAGTGTAGCCATGGCCCGGCTGGTCGACGGGCCGGCTGTTCATACCTTAGGTACGTTCTAACTTACTGCGGCCGGTGAGCTGCGTATCCCGGAGGTGCGGACCGGAAGACGCGATGCCCGGGCCGCCATGGTACATGGCTCAGCCATGGCTGCTACCCCTAACCCAAGGGAACGCAGCCTGGTTCCTCACAGCGTAGTCGCCACGGCGCGGCACTTACTACAGAGCCAAAGCTGCACACACAGAGGGCGCGCAGCACGACGAATGACTGGCTGTTGGAAACGGCAGGCTGGGTTCTCACTGCCTCACCAATGGCAAGTAGCAGGCCGCTGGTGAACACGGTCGTCCCGGCTGCCCTCATGTTGTTAGCCCGCAATTTCTCAAGCCGCCGTCTCTGTCCCGATGAAGCAATCTCATCTCGATCTGCTCTGGAGAAGTACTGGAGAATGCCTTGGCAGCGCTCTTGCGGGGAACCAAGTCGACTTCAAGAGCCATCCCTGCCCAGCCATGAGCTGTCTCTGATAAGCTCCACCAGGACGTCCGGGGCCCTGGCCCCTGCCCTGGCCCCTGCCCTGCTCGACGCTCTGAGGTGCAGGCTCCGTCCCATCTTCGAGGAGCTCGGGTTGTCTTTCGAGCGAAATGGTCTTGCCAAAAGCGTGAAAGCTGCGATCATGGTATCTGGCAGTCCAATGTTGCCGCCATGCTTTCAAGGCTTGAGAACTACATGTAAGTACAGGCACGGACGAGACTGCAGCAATGGCCTGACCGGACCAGGATCGTCTGCAAGGCTCCGACCAACCTGCAGACCAGCAGATGACGCAGTCTTGCGGTCTCGCACAATCGACATGTTGTTGCACTTCCATGCCCCCTCTCTCAAGGTTCACAGAGACTTCGGTTCTGCTATCCAGCTCCCGACGGCACGAAGCTGCGGTGAGACGACGCCCCTTGCCCGGGTTACCCTGTTCGGCTACCCCTATGGCACCTTTGTGCTGCCTGGGCTTACGGAGAGGTGACGTGCTGTGCCGTTGCTACCTGACGACGCAGACTTAGCCCGATATGCCGCGATGCACACTTAGTCGACCTCTACTTGTTATTTACTCTTTTGCTCGCCGTCGACTGCATTCCGATGAGTCGTAGACTCACATTCACTTTGTGCATGATGACCAAGGCTCCGAGATTGTCGCACTGATTGTTACGCTCGTATTCACGACATTTTCGTAGAGACTCATAGAGAAATGGTGCCACCGGCCGCTTCTTGTTGGCAGAAGAGCTGCCAGAAGACTCTCACAGAGCCATTCCATTGTTTATCACTATCAACGCCAAAAGTTTATGCTGCCAGGCCACATCGATCGGGATATGAGTGAGGCAATATGGGCGAGGATTCGCACTGCGCCGTCGGCCCTTTATTGAGATGCTAAGAAACTCAGCTCAACGCCACCTCCACGGAACATCATCCCCAACTACTTAGGTATCTTGGGATATCGACAGCATCACAAGTGCCCAATCGAGCCTGTGCTAGTCGATCGTGGCTTGTTGCCTCTCTTCCTCAGCATTAGATCATGTCCCCTACGGTATCCTCGGCTCGTAGAGACCGGCTGCATCATCTAGCAACATAAAGGACGGCTTGCCTGCGCCATACACGTAAAGGGACTGGTCTATGGAGCGTCAAGTCTGAGCATGCGAGCGTGCCTCGCAACGCAACGGAGGCTTGGTAGAAGTGTATGAAAGCCTGAGTCCGATGTACATGTACACAACACATCCCCTCTCCGATACATGTAACTGGCGTGGTGATGCTTCCGAATAAAGGTCTTGAGACTTCGAAAAAGGGACTCGGCGTGCTCTCACAGCCATATTCGCCAGACAGCGAAGGCCTTGCCCGCGTACTGGTAGGAGTCGGGTTTGTTCTGCTGTTGCTCTGGCGTATGGCGGCTACCTTGACCATTCCCCATGCGTCCGACTTGGCCATGCGTTCGGGAGACCGGGATGGTAGCGTTGCACTCAACGAGACGCTCAATGGCGCCACCGGATACCAAGCATGACGCAGCGGTTGGGGTGGTTTTCAGCCAAACTAGCATGCATGAAAGCGCACTCGGTTTGGGAGCTTCTGGTCATCGCAGCAATCTCGTGAATCTGGGTCAGCGAGCTTTTCCGAAGAAGCTTTGATGAATTGTGTTGGACATGCTCGCGATGTTTGAATGAAAATTGCCCACCTGTGGCAATCCAGAGGCGAGTTGATACTTTCAAGACCTGAATAATTCCCGTGAGCATTGTTCACACGCATGACATGGCGGCTCTAGAACAGTAAATACTGCTACGTCGTAAACAGCTGCAGCGAGCAACGTGCGAATAAGAATAACATTGCTACGTCTGTGGAGCATGTCACAAAGAATCGGTCGTCCGTCTACACAGCTTGGATCTCAAGATAACGCAGCACATGTCGACGGTCAAGCTAGAATCGCCGAAGCTGGAGAACAGAAGGCAGTGCAGGGTAGGCGCAGGTCGGCGGATGTGGCATGACGTCGGGACACTATCACCAGCGATCTCGCTGAATCGGGCTACAGGTGCCGTGGCGCTAAAACGATTTTCGCCCTGTTGAAATGAAGGTGGGGCCCAGAGGACGAGCACGTTCCCGCAATGCCGCGTCTGAGAGGCCATGCTCAAAATTTCCAGTCCTTCACTCGACAGCCTCCATGCCAGTCCGTGGCGATAGAAGTTTCATTGCGCCCGACAGAACTCGCGGTCAACGACGCGGATCTTGAGCTCCTGCATCCAAATGCAGCTCGGCACACGCAGGCTCAGTCTGGAGAGACTGCGCCGCAGCTGAGCAAAGAGCCATGAAGTTTGCCAAAGAGCTGGAGCGAGATGCGGTGCCGGGTGGGTTTTACATGCTGCAGGCAATGTCTTTGCCTTGAGCCGCGCTGACGTCAATCATGCAGAATGGCGCATCAAGTATCTCAACTACAAGGCTGGCAAGAAGTACGTCAAGGCGGTATCGCGGGCCATCAATCGCACGCCGCGACCTCTGAACAATCGTGCACCCTCCTTCTTCCGACCCATCAATACCGAACGCACGCCGGGCGAAGCGCAGCTTGCCAGGCCCCCGACTTCGTCGACCTCGCCGCTGCCGCACTGGCAGCCCATCCCCGGGGCCAGAGCCAGGGAGAACGAGTCCTTGACGGGTGATGGCAATCATCTCCAGTACGGAAGCTTCGTGCACACGCCTCCTGCGACCAGCCCACTGGCCCGAGATGACGCGCGCAACGAGTTTGAGTTGCCGGCCCCGGCCATGCGAGCGCCGCCAGAGTCGCCCGAGCTACCGAGGCATGCGGACACGATGCGAAGTAGCCTCGGCCGCCTCGCGGAGAACCGACGGGACACCACGGCTGCTGTGCCGACAATTTCAAGCACTGGACCGCCAAGGTACGGCACGCTGCCGAAGCGAGCGCCCACAGCCGGGACGTTTTCCGAATCACCATCACACCTCCGCCGTATCTTGTCCCACGCGTCGAAAGTCGACAGCCCAGCGCAGCAGTTCGATCTCGTTCGCGAGAGGCAACGCGAGTTCTATGACTTCTTGGATTCCGAGCTGGACAAGGTCGAGTCCTTTTACAAACTAAAAGAGGAACAAGCTGGGCTGCGGTTGGGCCTCTTGAAGGAACAGCTCCACGAGATGCGTAACCGACGCATACAAGAAATGGCGGACGCTGAAGAGGCAGACGAGTACGCCTCGCAAAATAGGGGCAACGAAAACGGTGGCGATAAATCAAACGGATGGGTTCAGCCCATCAAAGCCAAGATCTCCCAACCCGGCCCCAACTCCAAAGCTCTTCGAAGTATGCTCCGGACACCCTTCATACCCCCGAGCGCATCAGGCGAGACGAGACGGGACTACAGCCGACGACCACCGAGCCACGACGTCTCCTACCGCACTGCAAAACGAAAGCTGAAGCTGGCGCTGCAGGAGTTTTACCGGGGTTTGGAACTGCTCAAGTCCTACGCGATGCTCAACCGAACTGCCTTCCGGAAGCTGAATAAGAAGTTTGACAAGGCAGCCAATGCCCGACCGCCGCTGCGCTACATGAACGAGAAGGTCAACAAGGCGTGGTTCGTCAACAGCGACGTACTGGAGGGACACATCAAAGCTGTGGAGGATCTCTATGCGCGTTACTTTGAACGCGGGAACCACAAGCTGGCGGTGGGCAAGCTTCGCAGCTTGTCAAAGAAGACGACGGACGAGTCAGGGAGCTCCTTTCTCAACGGCTTCCTCATAGGCACCGGCATTGTCTTTACAGTGCAGGGCCTGATCTACGGCGCCCAGCTGCTCTTCGACGACGACACGGAGCTTCGAGGCCACACGAGCTATCTCATGCAGATATACGCCGGCTACTTCCTCATGCTGCTATTGTTTGCACTATTCTGCATAGACTGCTTCATATGGACGCGGAGCAAGGTCAACTACCCGTTCATTTTCGAGTTTGAGCCGAGAAGCCAGATTGACTGGCGGCGGCTGGCCGAGTTCCCCAGTTTCTTCCTTCTCCTGTTTGGAGTGTTCATATGGATGAACTTTAGCAGGTACGGGCCTGAGTGGATGTACCTCTACTACCCCGTGATTCTGATTGGGATCACGGCCGTTATTATATTTTTGCCGGCACCTGTGCTGGCACACAAGAGCCGGCAGTGGTTTGTCTACGCACATGTGAGTCCCACGTTCCGCTCGCGCTGCGTTGCTATGGTGCTAACGGAGGTACAGTGGCGACTGCTGCTTGCTGGTATATATCCTGTGGAATTCCGCGACTTCTTCCTCGGAGACATGTATTGTTCTCTGACGTATTGCATGGCGGTGAGTCCACCCCGAGCTTGACTTGAAAACTCTTGGCTGACAATTGACGAATAGAACATTGAATTGTTCTTCTGCCTGTACGCCAACCAATGGGACGACCCGGTCCAGTGCAACTCGAACCATTCGCGGCTGCTTGGTTTCTTGATAACCTTGCCGCCGATCTGGCGCTTCTTTCAATGTCTCCGTCGTTACAAAGACACGGGCAACATCTTCCCACACCTGGTCAATGCCGGGAAGTATACTATGACCATCATAGCGTCCATGATCCTCTCGCTGTACCGAATCAATGGCACCCGCACCAACCTCGCCTTGTACATAACCTTTTCGATCATCAACAGCATTTACGTCTGTATGTATGCCCCTGCACAGAGTGCCAGTCGACCGTCGAGGGTTGCTAACCGAGTCCAGCTATCTGGGACGTGTTCATGGACTTTTCCCTCCTGCAGCCACACTCACGCCACTTCTGTCTCCGCGACATCCTGGCACTCAAGACCCGCTGGCCCTACTACACCATCATGGTGCTCGACCCTATCCTGCGGTTTGCGTGGATCTTCTATCCCATCTTTACCCACAACACGCAGCACTCAACGCTCGTCTCCTTCCTCGTGTCTGTTTTGGAAATAGCCCGTCGAGGGATGTGGGCTCTGTTCCGCGTCGAGAACGAGCACTGCGCCAATGTATCTCAGTACAAGGCGTCGCGCGACGTTCCGCTGCCCTACCGCATCGAGCCGCTCATGGCCCACGCCAGCAGTGAGTCTAGCCCGGTGATGCAGACGGAGGAGCAACGTCGGCGACACGAGCTGGCGCAGTCGACTGCGAGCTCCACGGCAGTGGCGAGCACGCTGGGGACGCTGAAGCGTCGCACCGACATGAGCAGTGCTCGGACGTTTTCCAAGATCTTGGCCGAGGCGCACAAGCAAGACTTCCAGAAGAAGCGGAAGACGGTGGACGAGGATGTCGGGGAGATGGAAGACCATGATGTCCACAGCGATGAAGACGACGAGGACGAAGACGACGAAGCCACTAGACTCATGGAAGTTGGGGAGGGGCGTGGATCGAGAAGTCGGGAGCATGACGATGTGTAAGAACTGGACGGAACGGAAGAAAGGGTGCATGCATGCATGGCCGTCTCATAGTGGCAGTCGTGTGCTAGACGACATTATGAGAAGCATTAAGACCGCGGCCTACAAAAGCCTGGAGATGATGAATGGAATAATGCAAAGCGTGGTGTGTCGTCGAGACGCCCACGAATATACACGTCTATCTATATGTACCTATGTATGTCGCTCTCAAGGAATATCCAGCTCGCTCCGAATCTAATACTCCCACTCTCCATCAATCTTCTCCCAGTTCTCCAAGAAGCCCTTGAAGTACTGCACGCCCAGACCGGGATCGAGAGCGCCGGTGGTGGCGCGAATGGAGTGCATGCTGAGCTGTGCGAGGCCCGCGTCGGCAGAGCGGACGCCCATCATGCTGGACAGCGAGGGGCCGATGGTGCCGCCGCTGCGGGAGTCATTGCGGATCTGGAAGTTCTGGACGCGAGCGCCGCATAGCTCTGCGACGCGGCGGAGGACCGAGGTGGAGACGGCGTCGGTAGTCATGTGCCCGTTGCTGTCGCCGGCGATGGCGATGCCGACGTTGAGCTGAGGCACGTGTGCGTCAAGGTAACTCTCGAGGAAGTTGGGGTTGCCGGCGTGGGTCACGTCGGCGGAGAGGAGGAAAGATCGGGCCCACGTCTGGCCGAGGAGGCCGGGTCCGAAGGCGGACGGGTTGAGAGCCTCGACGGTGCGCTCGACGACGAGGGGGAGGAAGTTGCCCTTGGCGCCCTGGCGAAGTAGCGAGCCAATCTCTTCGTCGTCGAAGAGCGCGATCAGCTTGACGTAGCCGTCGGCGTCGCGGTCGTTGTGGGCGGCGATCAGGCCCATGAGGGCGGCCCAGGAGCAGAGCTTGTCGTCGATGCGGCCGGCAGTGATGAACTCGCGGTCAATGCCGCACGTCTGCGCGGGCTGCGAGTCGTAGAGCTCGAGCTCCCAGTTGAGGACGGAGTCGTACGAGGTGATGCCGAGCTGCTTGCAGATGAGCTTGACCAGCCTGGGCGGCTGGGTGTTTACGAAAGAGCCAGAGGAGCCGAGTTGGGCGTCGGCATGCTTGCCGCCGGCGCTCTCGAGGCCAATGATGGGCACGGCCTGCATCTCGGGATTGTTCTGGCCAAACATGCCAACGCCAAAGTGCGGCGCCAGCGTGGGGATCTTGGCAATGGGCCAGTCGATCTTGACGAGCTGGGAGCTGGTCTTGCCCGACGACTCATCGCGGACAATGACACGTCCGCCGATGCTCAGGTCGCGATCCCACCACGTCTGGTTCAGACCACCGGCGTAAGGCGCGACGCCGAGCTGGATGTAGCCGGCCTTGTTGGGCTTGGTGCTCACGGGCTTGAGCCGCGCGGTAATGGCGTCGATGTGGCCGCCAACCATGCCGACGCCGTTGCCGGGCTTGTAAGCCTTGCCGACGGTGAAGGCGATGATGGAACTGCCGTTGCGCGTTACCCAGTACTTGCCGCCGGGGTGGATTCTGTCGGTCCAGGACTCGCGCGCCGGGAGCTGTGCAGTCACCGTCAGCTTTTGTACGTAGACCCCAGTACCAGCTCTCGCCAGGGAGAAGGAATTACCTCTTTGAAGCCCGAGTGGTCCAGCTTCCGCTTGAAGTAGGCAACGGTGTGGAAGACGGTCGGGTTCTCCTGCAAAAAGTCACAGAAGGGCTTGGTATAGGCCTCGGGCTTGCCGGCGGCGACTTGACACAGGCGGCAGGTCTGGTCCTCGGTGAGGTGCCAGTTGACCTGGCCGATCTCGCTCGGGGCCAACCTGGCGATGCAGCTCGCGCAGGCGCGGTTGTCGCGCGAGACGCGCCCGTCCATGTCGGCGAGGACGAAGTTCTTGGAGTGCGCGGCGGTGGTCAGGGGCGACGCGGCGCGTGCGGTCGTCGGCGACGTCGGCGGCGAGGCTTGCTGGCGCAGGGAGAGCACCGAGGCGTGTGGGCTGGGCATGCCGGGCGAGCGTCTCGTCATGGTTGCGATGGAGCTGTCGATGTGTGCGCTGCTGTCGAAGCTATAGGGACGGGAGCTGGCGGTAGAGGAGCGCGAGAGGGTGACGAGCTGGGGAAGCTGGAGGATGGGTGCAACAAGCGCGGATGCGGTATCCAGAGGACGCAAGCCACCGAGGTCGGATAAGCCTTATCGTCGAGCCGGTCCTGTGGTCACTTGCCGCGATCACATCAGCAGGTGGATCGCGGGACCCTGTCAGCCTGTGACGGGGGTAAGCTTTGACGAATCGCAGCAGCTCAACGGAACCCATTTGGTAACTTGGCATTTCCGGCTCTGTGCCCTCGGAATCCGTCCGTACCAGCGGCCTAGGAGTGCAAGGTCGTATTTCTGAAGCAAAGATCAATTCATGTTACCAAACGCATATTAAAGCTAATGCCTGGACTGCCTGCTGTTTCAATCCGAGGCCATTCATCAGTGTCACCACGGTTACACCCGTTGCCAGCCGTGTCCAAGCTGAAAATCAGAAGGGGCCAATCGAATAGCGATGGCTTGCTTGCAGGCTTCAGGTCTAGGCATGCTTGCGAGGTACAGTCCAGAAGAGGCAAATGAGCGGTCTAGCTACCTCGTGTCCTCAGCCGATGAGCACAACAGAGATCGGTACCACGTTTCGACAGAGTGGTACCGAGGATGCAAGAGCGATATATAATCCATATGTAAGAGCAGTTTCATTAAGTTGTATGAGTGGTTTCAAGTAACGCTATATACCCAACTCCATCGCCCGCAACCATTGCCTGAATTCCACGCCGCATGGCATCCAAGACATGGGGCTCAAATCGAGACTCGTAACTTGACCCGAACATCGGTCGAAGCGTAGAGTCTCTGCGTCTAAACAGCCAGCCGCTCTAAGGGCCGTACTCGCTCCACTTGATGGACTTGACGTCCTGGTAGCAGCGGTCCTCAATGGCAAAGTCGTGGCTCGAGTAGGAGCCCGACGGGAGTTCGTTGAGCGGGGTGCACTCGGGGATCAGGCGGACAGGAGCGCAGCCGTCGGGGACGGTGGCGGCCTGCTTGATGATGATGAAGTGTCTGCCCTGATAGTATGGCAGGCTCTCGTTGCAGGCGACATACGTCTCCGGGGTCAGGAAGGCGTAGGCCTCGGGGAAACTCGAGATGCCGACACCCTTGGTTCCGGGCCCGGCGTCGAGGTGCGCTGTGGCGAAGCTGTCTGATTCTGATGTCTTGAACAGCTGCAAGCCCGAGGGGAAGGGGGGAGTGCCGCCGTCGCTAATGGTGGTCTCTTCGTTGGACCTCTTCTTCTCGGCGGTGCCGTTCTGGTAGAAGATGCGAGCGTACTGGGTGCCGGGTTGGTTGCCAACGAGGGCAAGGCCGGCGCCCGTGTGGATGCTGGAGATGTACGTGTTTTGGATGGGAGTGTTGAAGTCCTTGCAGGGGTCGGTGACGTTGATGACCAGGTGGAAGCCCTTGGACAGGGCCGTCTCGGGGTAGTGAGGCACCGCCTGTCGCTCTGCAAGGGGAGAGGCGGCAGCCAGGCCAACGAGGCCGAGGGTGAGGGCAGAGGCATACATCGTGAAAGCCGCGGTGAGTAGATGAGGCTGGGGGAGAGTTGTGGTTGTTGATGCTGGTGCTGACAAGGATGAGAAGGGATGAGGTATATGTCAACTGACGGGAGGCCTCGAGGCTTCTTATATCCATCCGTTACACTCGTCCCACGGCGGCAGAGGCCAACTCGGATCAGATCCGCGGCCGAGGCGAGGATTAGCCAACGGAGCCGAACGAAGATGGGATGGACGTGGAAAGACTGGATCTGCGGATGCGGAGGCGGAGCATGGGACGATCCACGGAGTGGGCACTGGGCAGGCAGGGGTGGAGAGCGTTGGACGTTGTGCCTAGCGCCTGCCTAGGGCAACCAGCGGGCCCTGGAGCGGGTTCTGCGGCTACTTGCGGAAAGACCCTGTGGGGGAGGGGGGGGCATCTCTGAGATACGAAGCCCACCTGCCGGCCGACATCAAATGTCGTCATTGGGCTTTCCTTTGTCACCCCAGCGATGTCTCGAGGCCCTCGTGAAGACCTCGTGTTGTGCAAGACACGCGATTCTGCAGTCGCCCATGCATGCCCTTGCTGCAGCCCGAGTCCGGATCGAGGCCTCGTCAGCTCGTATCGAAGCACAACAATCGCAGGCCTCTGCTCCCTCCACTGAACGAGTCTAGGCTGGCGAGCTAAGACGTTAGAGCGTGACCCGTTTCTGGCAGCCCGGGCGGCACGCCACGCGGGGCCGAGGCTGCGTTGAATCTTGGCGGGACTTATCTCTAGCATTGCAGTCTGTCTCCCCAGTCCCCAAGGTAAGCTTGCTTTGCTGCCGGATCCTCCTCGCGACGAGTGACTGCAGGAGGGCGCATGATACACTGACACTTGGAAAACTCCCACCACTTGCGACGTTGAGCATCTCGTATAAGAAGAGCTTCATGCAGAGGCCATGCAGCACCAAAAGGACTTTGCCAACCGTACGATTGACAAGTCCGCGGCAACTGTGCTATGGACAGGTGGTTGGCAAATATACGGTCTGGGCCCCCGGATAAAGCATTGAACCAGAGTTTGTGGCGTGGGGAGGCTACTACGGATTCGGTGGTAAAGGGACGGAGCTTGACGCCGCCAGGGGATCTAGTGCTCCGACTCACCGGTGCGTTGACCGAATGCTCACCTTGGTGTAGGTCCTAGGACAGCGCGCCAAGCGACCCTAGCCGACGGAGTGCTGCGTTGAAAGTGCATCAGCCGAGCATCAATGGGGCTCTTGATGGGCCGGAACCCACCATCGTACTGCCGGCCGACGCGGGGTCCCGGACGATCGAATGCCCAGGCCGACGATCGGGCTCTGAGCTCGACCGCTGCCCCCGGCACCGTGGCCGGAGTCACTTCATCTGACTCGGGGAGAAGGGACCTATTGCTTGGCGATACGAGAAAGCTACGCTGACTTGGAAATGTTTGGTGGAATTATTGCGACTCGGCCCATGCGGCAGAGCATGGCAACGTGCGGCTCGGCACTGCAAGCTGCAGAGGCCAGGGTTCCCCAGCCTTGTGGCTTTCGGGCCGCTAGCCTCCATCACTTCTTCCCTGGCCAAGGATTCCTTTACGAGCTTTGCTAGGTGGGTGGTGACGCGATATGCTGAAACGGGAGTCGACTGAAGCAAGGTTGACAGGTTTGACTGCCCATCGCGACGGGAACCGGACGCCACGATCCGTCGCCTGCGCTACACACTCCCGGGCTGGACAGGTGACCATGACGTTATTTGAAGAGTGATCGGCCGGTGAGTGCTTCCATTCTGGGAACTGTATGAAGCTTGGCAAGGCTGCATCCATATTTCCGGTGAGCACTTTTCATCTGGCAGCGACTAGGTGGATGTCTGGTGCTTTGATGATGCCGAGGCGAACTTCAATACTTGCGGCATCAGGAATTGGCAAGCCGTCATACTGAGAAGACTCGTCCAGCACTCTGTGTAGTGTTTTCTCCCCCAGTCTCTGCTTCAACAAGCTATGGCTGACATTGCTTCACATAGTTCGACTAAAGCCGTACTGGGGGGTTGCCGAATCCCTGCCCGCCCGTCCCGCCAACCGGCCCGCAATTGGAGAGTGGAAAGCCCACTCCGGGCTTGCATCGTGACCCGCTCCCACAAAAAAAAGAGCTCATATACCACTTGAGCCTCGTCGGTTTCCAACAACTCATCTGGTTTCGTGGTCTAGTTGGTCATGATTTCTCGCTAACACCGAGAAGGTCCCCGGTTCAAGCCCGGGCGGAACCACGCGGTTTTCTTTTTGCCCTTTCGGCGATTTCTTATGCTTTTGAGATGAGTCTTCTAATTGCGGTGGCGACTCCCTTGACCCCGAGGAGAGCTCAAAGTTGATCTGCGTTGTTGATTCGTCAAAGAATGTCAATATTTGACGAGGTGTGGGTGAAGAGTTTCGATGATGGGAGCGGTGCTTCCACCGTTGCTTTCTTGACGAGAAGAGTGCAATGCGGTCGACCAACCATGGGATGGCATGACATCAAATGCACCGGCTCGGCATTAGTGGGAATCTACTCTCATCCTGCCATTTCCACCATCGACAGGGAATTTTGGAAGGTTCTTTGCCTCGGCCGGCATATCCAGACGGTCTCGTTCGCTCCAATGACACATGAGTTAGCATGATATTGTCCGATGCTCGATCCGCGAGGAGCCATCTAGGATCAATCATCTCCAGATGGTCTTCGGCCCTTCCTCATTGGTGCCAACTCGAAAGGCCTCGGGAAGCTGCTCTCGTGTCGGTGGGAAGGCCTCGAAGTATTTGCATGTCCTTGCGAACCCGAGCCGTGACTTGTAGAGCCAGGCGCTTTCGCCACACGCCAAGTCCCTGGCCGTACGCCGCAGCACTAGTCCCGTGAGGTCCGCATTCTAGCACATGTCTGTATTGCCTGGCTCGATTGCAGCCCTGGGCATATCGCATCTTGATGGAAGCTGCTGTCAAGGTTAGTTGCACGAGATGCGACGGTGCAGACGGAGCAATAGCTCATGCAGACCGCGGGTGTTGGCTGCCCTCATCTGCAAAATTTGGCAACATCAAGGCTTGGACCTTGTCTTTTATAAAAGGGCAATTTGCGCTCTTCGAGTTCGATTGAACTTCGTTGCCTCCTCCGGGGCATTTTTTGCAATGAGTTGAGTATCGAGTCCAAGCGCTCGAGAGTGATGCCCGAATGCTCGAGCAACGCACTGGAGAGTGACGGGCTGCACCGAACTCGCGCAACGTTCTTTCTGAGCGACAGACCAACAGCATCGTTCCGTTACCGCCTGAGTGCAGCGGAGCACCTCAGCCCCTCCTTGGCTAATGCTGCGGCCGTGTCTGTGTCGAGTTTTTCCCAGCCGCCCAGCTGTCAGCACCACCAGTGCAGCCTCGGCCCCAGCCGTCAGTTCTCGAGCCATGTGCTTCAGCGCAATTGCTCGAATCGCCTCTGACGGCTGTCTGGCAAATATGAACATCGTTGTTCTGACTGATGCCGCAGACCGTGCTTTCTTGGAAAAGAGGTTGTAGCGGCGGCCGAAGACTTGTGCTCCAAAGTCAATGGCAATGGACGTCATTCAGCGTCGCCTTTCCATAGATATCGAGCTGGAAACAACGGAAGAGAAAGGTGTGCCAACCCACTGACACTACCCTTGTATATTCTCGAGTGAGTTTGCTTCCGCCGCAGCGATGACGTGCTGCGAGGCGTCGTCACATTCGGAATAGACTGACAACATGCAAAGTACGGGCGAACGCCCGATTTATAGTCAGCTAAGGACTGTTACTGAACGCCAACGACGCACTCTGCAGTAGTCCATGTGCATTGCACGATGGCAATGTGCTCCCGATGGCAACCAGAGTGGGCATAAGCTTGGTCAGGACGTCGGCGTTGCATCGGGCGAGGCAGTCTTGCATACGCGAGTCTCTTTCGAGGAGCTTCAGCTGGGTGGATACAGAATATCGGTGACATGTGCCGAGGTCTTGCATGGGAATTGACGTCTTACTGCGGCAGGTATTATTTTCCCCCTTCATCTTCACGCATGCCCGCAGATGGCGTGGAACTCCTACTGTACAGAAGATTCTTATTGATTGGTGCATCTCGATGTCGTCACCTCATCAGCTCCTATCCAGGCGTTGCCGCACGTTGCAAGGCATTCTAGCAATGGCGCCCCGGCGACGGAGCTGCTGCAGCTCCCCGGCCGTCAAGAAACTCGCCATCGGCATATGACAGAGCTGCACCTTCGTTGCAGCTTCCTGCCGTGTGAACCATGTCTGCTCCCTGACTTGATTCGTCAATTGAAACCGATCAGTACACCGGTCGAGATTTGGGCATAGCGTTGTGTGACCAGGAGGCATTACGTAGGTGCTGGCATCCAGGGGAGTGATTAGTAGCAGATTGAGACGGTATATCATACTTCTGAGCTCCTCTTCTGGGCACAAGATGGTTTGCCTTTCACCTTTCAAAATCTCGCAACAATGCCCCAAAACAAGCAAAAAGTCTTCGTCAGCTGTGACCTAGGCGACGCATACGGAAATTATGCCGGCGGACCGGACGAAGATTTGTTGCCACTCATTGACATAGCTAATGTGGCGTGCGGCTTTCAGTGAGTATCCTTTCCTGGACATCGATCCCAGCACTGACATGCAAGTGCAGTGCCGGCGACCCCCTAGTGATGGCGGAGACAGTCGCCATGTGTAAAGCCCACAACATCAAGGTCGGTGCCCACGTGGGCCTTCCAGATGTGCAGGGTTTCGGCCGTCGAGAGATGAAGCTTTCGAAAGAGGAGCATACCGCGAACATCATCTACCAAGTCGGCGCTCTGAAGGCTTTCCTCGAGCGCGAGGGATTGGAGCTGCACCATGTCAAGCCCCACGGTGTCCTCTACAGCATGATGACACGCGACATCGAGGTGGCACTAGCCGTGTGTGCCGGGGTTCCCAAGGGCACGCCCGTGTTTGGCCTCGCCGGCACGCTGATGGAGTTTGCGGCCATGAATTATGGCCTCGAGTTCTGGGCCGAGTACTATGGCGATGTCAAATACCGTCGCGATGGATCCCTGATCACCGACCGAAAGAGGCCGGCATGGAAGACAGAGGATGTCAAAACCCAGGTTCGGCAGCAGGTGCACGAGCAGAGCGTCATCGCCGACTCAGGTCATCTTGTCCACCTGCCTGTAAAGGATTATCACGTCTCCGTCTGTTGTCACTCGGACTCTCCGGGATGCCTGGACATTGTCAAGGCAACCAAGGAAGTGGTGGATGAGTTTAACAACTCGGCGAGCCCAGAGGCGCCGTAAGAGACCGCATGCTGCAAGTATGGTAGCGCAAGTTGGAACTGGTGGACTATCGTTTCGTCGGGCAGGTGCGACAAGGCAGCTCTTCGGTAGCAACTCTGATGGCGGACGGAGGTTGAAGAGCCTGGAAATGCTCCGTCGGACTTGCAAAAGGGAGATGGGCGACGTCGGATGAGGCGGCGGTCATTGCTGCATGTACCGAGTACGATCGTCGAAAACAATCCACCTTGGGAGCTTGCCACTTCTTGGGGTCTTGCACCGCTATTTAGCCCAGAATTGACGTTTATCTGATGGAAGGGTGAAACTCCAAGCGGCCCTGGCCACGTACGACAATAGTGGGTTTTCAAGGCCATGACATGTTGCATGAGGAGACCGAACAGCAACGAGAGTGGAGACGCGATCAACCGTCCATTCATTATTACGGCGTCTGGACGAAGCTCGGAGGGAGCCTAACCACAAGGTCCCGATCCGGACCCTGCGGATGGGGGGATGCGGAGGCGGTCCGGCTCTCGACAATGAACACACGGGAGACAATACAGGAAGTTGTCTCGCCGCTGCCCAACTCCAACAAGCAGGCGAGACAATGGACCCCCGTCTAGAGCTCACCGGCTGCAGCGCGTTCATTTATGCAAGAGCCACGCCGCCCGGGGCCACCGACTGGTTGGCGGGCGGCCGCATCGAGTTGAAGATGCTAAAACAAGGCTTTCCCCGCTCAACCCCGCTCGATTCGGCCGACGACACGGGCTCCAGGCCCCACAAGACTCGTCGACGTGTGGAAGCTTCAAGGGGCGCGGGCTGCGCTGTGCAACCCCGAACACCGAGATACGCCCATGCCTCACGCGACGAACCGCCACTTGCCGTCCCACAACTGGTCCGCACCCCACAGCCAATCTGGCAGGGCACAGTGCCGCAGAGGGAGTCCCAGTCCACTGAAGTGTCGCCGTCGAGTCGCTCCTTAGCGGGGCCGGCTGCGCCCAAGTGCCGCGACGTGTTAGTGAGGTCACGGTGATGGCATGGGTCCGGCATGGCTGGAATGCCGAGCTCCCTGCGAGACTCCCGATCCCCCCCAGTGGGCATCGACGGACATCCGGCAGAATGGCTTCGGGTATCAATGGACTGGACGAATCGTGGGAGGCTCGGAAGAGGGGTCGTACTGAAGATGAGCGGTTGACGATCCAATGCCGCGCTTCGGCAACGGGAACATAAATACCAGCCACTGGGCGCCGTAGAGCTTCGAGGCGA
>JALHBZ010000038.1:0-14247 GCA_024340015.1 Tolypocladium ovalisporum | reverse complement strand
CCCCCCCCCCCCCCCCCCCCCCTCCCTTCGATACTCCGGCGCCTTATAACCGCCCGCCCGCCTCGACTCGTCATCCTCTCGACCGCAATCTCACATTGAGCACAGACGAACCGCCGATTGCTAGTCAAATCGGACGCAGGAAAGAAGTACTCTCTGACATCACAAGCACCGTCACAATGGTATTCTTTCGCCCCATTTCCCGTTCTCTCCCCCTTGCTTCCCGATCTGCCCTCTTTTCTACTTGCCCGGCCGTCTACTCCATCCGTCCAGCCGCGTCTCGAGCGGCGAGCCTTGGCACCAAGCTCTCCTCAACCTCTCCATCCTTCCGGTCAAGATTCCAGCCGTCATCAATGCGAGCGCTGACAACAGCGCGTGAAAAGGTCAAAGTCTTGATGGTTCTTTACGACGGCGGCACGCACGCCACAGATGTAAGTGTGCCCTGCCCTTTGTATTGGCCATTTGTTCCGAGAGCGTTGTGGTCCAGCTCTCTGCGGGGGAGCTCCCCTTTCCCAGCTCCATGCGACTCCCCTGGCTGCAATGCTGCGCACCCCAGCGTCTCCGAACGTGAGGAGCAAAGGAATACGTAATGTGCGGGGTTGTAGGCGGCCCAAAAAAGGATGCACTCGGAATTGCTGGTCTCGTTTGGGCGCACTGGCTAACGTGCGCGTCTCGGCTCGCGATCCCACAGAACCGAGAACTTCTCGGTACCACTCAGAATGAGCTTGGTATCCGCGAATGGCTGGAGGGTCAGGGCCACACTCTCGTCACCACCTCGGACAAGGAGGGCGAAAACTCCAAGTTTGACCAGGAGCTGGTCGATGCGGAAGTCATTATCACTACACCGTAAGTAGTCCCATGTGCCCGTTCGTGCGTGGTGTGAGCGACAAGACGGCGACCATCTCGCTCTTAACATAGCGAATGAAGGGAATAGTTCCTTTCCAGGCTCATAACGCCCGCTGACGATTCACGTCTCAATAGCTTCCATCCCGGCTACCTAACGGCTGAGCGCCTGGCCAAGGCCAAGAAGCTCAAGCTCGCCATCACTGCCGGCATCGGCTCCGACCACGTGGACCTCAATGCCGCCAACAAGACCAACGGCGGCGTCACCGTCGCCGAGGTGACCGGCAGCAATGTCGTCTCCGTTGCCGAGCACGTCGTCATGACCATACTGGTTCTGATCCGCAACTTTGTCCCTGCCCACGAGCAGATTGAGCGCGGTGACTGGGATGTTGCTGCCGTCGCTAGGAAAGAGTATGACCTTGAAGGCAAGACTGTTGGTACCGTCGGTGTTGGTCGCATTGGAGAACGGGTCCTCCGCCGTCTCCAGCCGTTCGACTGCAAGCTTCTCTACTTCGACTACCAGGCCCTCTCTGCGGAGGCGCAGGAAACCATCAAGTGCGACCGAGTAGACAGCCTCGAAGAGATGCTGAAAGAGTGCGATGTCGTGACCATCAACTGCCCTCTGCACGAGAAGACGAAGGGAATGTTCAACAAGGAACTCCTCAGTCACATGAAGGACGGTAAGACTGCCTGGGCTGCTCTCATGACATCATGTCTTCAGCTTCAAACTGACAATTCGTCCAAGGCTCGTACCTCATCAACACAGCTCGCGGAGCCATTGTTGTGAAGGAGGACATCGCGGAAGCCCTAGACAAAGGAAAGCTTGCTGGTTACGGTGGTGACGTTTGGTTTCCCCAGCCGGCTCCTCGTGATCACCCGCTTCGCACGGCAAAGAACAAGTTTGGCGGCGGCAACGCAATGGTTCCGCACATGTCGGGCACATCTCTCGATGCCCAGAAGCGTTACGCCGACGGCACCAAGGCCATTCTCGAAAGCTACCTCAGTGGCAAGCACGATTACCGCCCTGAGGATCTCATCGTTCACAAAGGCGATTACGCTACGAAGGCTTATGGCCAACGGAAGTAAGATGACGATCAACCTTCACGAGTTTCTTTTGTATGGGTGAAGATCTGGATGAATGTATGGACACGATGCCTACTCCGCAGGGTCGTTGCTTGTTCTCTTGTTCTACTGCCTTGAAATTGTTGACAAGTACTGCATGCTCCTCCTGCGACGGGATGATCGTATCTTGTATGTCTGCATTGCAGACTGACTTCATGCAAACAATCTGCATCCACCTTCCAAGTTGCTTCTGCCGGCTCAGCACTGCTGTCTGCTTTGTCCGAACGGACGAGAGTGGAGGGTACCTCCGAAGAGACTAAATGTTGATGTTATCCATACTAAGGCTTTGGGAGTAGCAACGCTGTCGTCCTGTTATCCCATGAATAGCACAAAGATAAGTTTGCGATTTGAAGCGTCCAAAATGATGGGTCAAGCTGCTGCGACCAACATGCATAAGAACCCTGCTCCACAACACAGCTTCTGCATGATTTTGGCCGCTACTTTCCCCGCCGGCCTCTTTCGCCAGTGCATTTGCAGCGCAAGGCAGAGCACGATGTCCCGCGCCTCAGAATAGTCGGCGGTTGGAGGCCCAATCAATGCGAGCCATGACAGGCTACGGACGGCCCCGATGGACCCTTCGAATTCGGCTGTCTGCATGGCATGCGGTGTTATGAGCCGTGCGTTTCTCGAGTCGTAATTTAATCTGAGAAATGTCAGACTCAGCAGTCGCCCGAGGTTGTCTGCGTTGCTATTGCTTCAACGTCGTTTCGAAACCCGGGCCTTCCCTACCGGCCCGTCCCATGACTCGACGAAGCAACGTCGTTACTCTCAACTTCCCTTCTGTCATGCTGCTTCTACGCGTTGTCGTCTGGGTCTTTGCAATTCAAACTGCCTCCGCAGGCGACGACCTATCCGACTTCTCCAACAACCTGGCTCAGGACCTCGGCCCGCTCATTGCGCTCTTTGGCGAGCCCATTACTAGGCAATATCTAAGCGAGAGCACAACATTTCTCGACTACTTCATTTTCGCTGTATGCCCACTGGGAATCATCACGGCAGTCGTCTCGGTAATTCGAGTCTGCGGTCATTCCTCCCTTCGCGCTTTCATTGGCCGCTCTCAAGAAGGAAACGGCGTCGTTGAAGCGGAGTTGTGCACATCTACAAGCCGCGATGTGTGCGAATTGTTCAATCATGGTGGCATCACCCGCGTCCTTGGCCAGCCAAATGTGCTTGAGCTCGTTTGCGTTTCCCCCAAGGCCCAAAAGACGTCCCAGGGAACAGAGCAACATCGAATCTTCCTATTTCAGCACTATTTACAAAACATGGAGGAGCACGAATCTGAATGGAAGAAGCTCAGTGGCTCTTTCTTCACGAGCAGTGATACTGGAAGTGGCCCATCAAACGGCTTCGCGCCGAAACCAAATCTGTCTTTAAACATCGGTATCAAGAGACAACCGCTTTGGGTATTCCTCCTGGTGGCCACGACGGGGTTGGTACTCCAAATTGGCATCCTCTTCCTTGCCGGTTTCGGCGCTTGGACATTGGACTGGACTCTAAATCATCCAATAGATCGTGTGTACGAAGATTATGCCCCACGCATGTTCATAGCTGGAACAATTCTTCTGTCTATTGGCATGTGGAGCTGTGCTGCTCTCGTCGGCCAAGCAACGCAAGAGCTTGCGTTTGAGCGACGAGCAAAACCCTCTCCATCGGCTCAGCATAGCCGTCTGCTCTGGCTCCAGCCGGGACCCCAAGTCATCGGCGACCAGAGCTTTGATCCATTTTCACATTTCGAAAGCCAGTCAAAACCTTTACGGTACTGGACGTCCTCGCGGAAAGGAAAAGCAAAGAGGTTGTTCGCATGGTTAACGTTCTTTGCTGGAATATGCACAATGGTCGGTTACGTTTTGCAGTTCATCGGACTGCGCGGACTGAAAGCTTGGGTCTCAATCGCCCAGCTAGCCACCACCCTGATCATGAGTTTCCTACGTGGACTTCTCCGTATGCAGAGATTCGGCAATGACGACAACCAGTTGGCCAAAATGCCGGACCTAGTGTCGAGACACGAGCTTGACTGGATGGCATTTGAAATTGCACGCCCTCCATCTTCGGTATTGGAACAGACTACCTCGTCCAATTTGTACAGACGAACCTCGAGCTTTCTCAAGCGATTTGCCAAAGGATCATTGATCGGCGTTCTTGCGACCCCTCAGTCCGTTAACAAAACACCTAGTCGGTCGCGCAAAGCATCTTACTGGCACATCACGGGGCAGTATTCTGCAGCAACGAGAAGCAACAGGCAAGATGGCAGCTCGGGGGACTTGCTCACTCCTCAGAACTGCTCACAAGTTGAGCAACGGCGCCCGGAAAGCTTGGGCTCTTCGTCGGTGTTACAGACGCAGCCAACAATCCCAGACGCTTACCGACACCTGCTTGCAACAAGAGTGCGTCTCGCTCATTTGACTGGACACTTTGTGTTTGAGCAACTTGAGGCATCGGAATACCAGAGCTGGAAAGATGACCTCGTTCGAGTCCGCGTTCAGGCAAAGCTGCTTTCCGCAGCCATCGAGGGGTCAATCCAAAGCCTTACTCCAGATGAGAAAAGAAATGAACAAAAAGACATCGACCTCCGTATACAGGCAATAACACCTTCCAATTCCGGCGGCGATTGCAGGCCTCATGAGCATGAGATTGTTGTTACGGTGAAGGCACCCGCACATGTACACTCAACGCAATCTGGCTGGAAGATTGATTCTGCCCAAGTTGAAGCATTATTAGGCCTCTGGATGTGGTCTCTCATTAGTGACGAACGTCTGATTCACGAAGATGAAAACAGCAACCACATTTCTTTCGCCGAAAGGCGAGGCGGTGAAGCAATGCACATAATTTCTGCTGGCTACGATGACGACTCCTGGGATGGAGAAAGAACAAGCATGGAAGATGAGATGAACCTGTGGCTTGGCTCTAAAGCGATTGAGTTCCCTGAATACGTCATCCATTTGAATGAAGAGGAGGCAAGCGGCAACAACGATCTTTGGATACTTAGGACTGGCACTTCCGATGCATTGGAGAAGCTGGACGAATCGTCTTCTGCCACCGGCCATACTCCAAGACGGCTTTTCGGATGGAACATTGTGTGCAAAACGTTGAGTCGCTATCCTGACGACACCCATGCTCGACCCGAGGCATCTGGGAGACCTCGCGAGCGATCTACTCTCAAAGTCCAATGCCTGCCACGTAAACGTTCTCTTTTGGACACCTGCACTCAGGAGCTCTTCATCGCCTTAATAGGCAGCTTTCTGGAGTCTCGAGAAACAAGTCTCCCAAGTTCGACCATCGAGGAATCTCATGGCAACATCCAGTTGAATAATGGGGCCGTTGATGACATTGCAAAAGCTTTCGTGGAAAATGAGCTCGGGACCCGCTCCGACGCGCTCTTGTGCATCATTCCTGCGCTGAGGGCTGAGATTTCCCTGGCCCGAAGCTCAATGGTTCTTGAGCTGGCCGCTGACGCTGATACCTATAGGCGTCGCGGGCAATGGGACCGAGCTGAACGCTTACTGCGGTGGGCTTGTCAGATGAATTCTCTCCCTAGCAGTGACATATTGAAATCAAGCGAGGGTCCGAACGGCAGGTCTACGTTCGAATACATCATGCGCAAGACTGCAGAGCTTTATCGATGGTCGCTTGCCAACACCACGAGCATGGAGCGACAGACGTTTGCAAAGGAAGGCCTCGACTGGATGTCAAAACTTCTTGTTACACTTCAGAATCCTCGGGGCCACAGTGAAAGCCACACGGGTGCGATAGGTACTAATCCTCACGATGAGCTCCTTCTCACTGCGGCTATGATTCAACGGTACCAAGATGTTGCAGACAAGGTCTTGAAGGCCCAGTACTCACCGCCGGAAACCACAGGCAGCCATCCTCTGGTACAAGCCATCAGAGAACGCGAGAGGACCATAACACTGTACCAGCTGTGCTTTGTCAACAGTCAGGACTTTGGCTCGAAGGCACTACAGCCCGCTCTTCCCCTGGCCGTCCGGAATAACTGGCGTGAGGTGATAGAAGTCATACTCGAAATGAAAGGCAGCCCTGACAGTCAAGACGAGGAAGGCAGAACGGCAGCTTCATACTGCGCAGAATTCGGGCATTGGTGGTATCTACCGACCCTCGAGGATCATGGGGCATTTTTCGACAGAGTCGATAATGCTGGGAGAACACCTCTGCACTGGGCAGCCCAAAGTGGGCAAATTGCAACTTGCGAAGACCTCCTCGATTCGCAACAAGTAGACCGCAGTGCAGTGGATCGTGATGGACAGACGCCACTCTGGACTGCCATCACGAACGGTCAATGGGAAGTTGTGGACCTGTTGTTACGTGCTGGTGTCAGCGTTGAAGAGAGCAATAAGATCGGCCAAACACCTTTATCATGGGCTGCGGAAACAGGTCATGATGCCGTCGCACGGAAATTGGTCGATTATGGCGCCGAGATCAATCGCACGAATGCCAAAGGTCGGACGCCACTCTATCTTGCTGCCAAAAAAGGGCATGCGCCAACCGTGTCAATACTGGTTGATAGACGCGCCGACGTTGATATAGCCGACAATACTGGCTGGACACCCTTGATGATGGCCGCCGAATATGGCCATGAGGCCGTCGTCCGAAAGTTGCTCGACGCAGGCGCTGATGTCAATCAAAACTCCGGCCACCACCGCGGTCCACTGTCTCGAGCAGCGGACCGGGGTCGTCACGAAATTGCGAGGCAGCTACTCGCAAGCGGTGCCCAAGTAGATGAGCGTGATTACAAGAAAAGAACGCCAATATCTTGCGCATCGCAGCATGGACATAAGAAAGTTGTACAGCTCCTGCTTGAGAATGGTGCCGAAGTCGATGGCATTGATGACTGCGGCCGAACATCGCTATTCTGGGCAGTCGAACATGGCCATGAAGATGTCGCCTCTCTTTTAATAGATAAGGGCGCTGATGTTAGGTTCATTGACGGCTTCGGAGGAACGCCATTGAAACTGGCGGCAGACAAAGGACACACCAATGTCGTTTCAATGTTGCTCCGGCGCGGCGCACACGCTAACATCAACCTCCAGACTGGGACTAATCGCGCCTCGGCATTAAGCGAGTCTGCATTGAGAGGTTTTGAAGGTGTTGTAGAGCAGCTGCTCCTTTACGGTGCTGAAGTCGACTTGGAAGATAGCTACCAACGCACACCACTTTTCCGGGCCGCTGAAAAAGGGCGTGAAGCTGTGATAAAAAGGCTTCTCGATAACGGGGCCGATGTCAACCACGTTGATAACAGTGGCTATACTGCAATAAACTGGGCGGAGAAGAACTGGCAGGGATCTGCGACGCGACTCCTGCTGAGTAGAGGAGGTGTGGCAATGGCACCGAGGGCGGAATAACAAACCTACATGTGGGTTCTGCCTACTGGAATGTACCAAATGAGTTGTGAGGGGGGTTTATGACCATTGTATGCACCGTCGTCCCAGTCCCTGTCTTTCAATATTGATAAGCAATAGTTGCTCGGCTCCGAAAATGACTATAACCTCCCGTTACTTCGCGGATGGGACAAACGCTCTGTAATCATATGTGATCACTTGCTTGTGGACCATGACGGCCTGACCATGTGGACCGTTGCTCAACTCCTTCTAGCTGTAGCCGAGACTGCTTGTGTACGGCCCATCGTCCACGACGCTGAAGTCGCAATGTCTGCCGAAATCATTCAGCCATGATGCCTTAAGACATTTATTGTCATGAGTAAGAGCATCAGCGTTCAAATCCAACTCTTCTTTGGCAGGTAAGAAGTTCAAGCCCCTCGATCACTGGCTCATTCCCAACGAGTCTAATACCCCCAAGTTGACAGTCTTAGCCAGAAAATTCGAATGCTGATTAGACGTTGGAGCTCAGATGCCGCTTGGCACCTGAAGCTGTACAGGGCAATTGATAGACTCGATCAAGTTCACAAACAATATCTCCTCATGTTGTTTCCTTTCTCCTATTTGCCCAAGCTCTCTCCCTTGTTCAAGACGCTGAGGTCTTGGTCGGCGGAAGTTGAAAACAAATCATTGCTGTGCGAGATGTGGGTAATCAAACTTTGTAGCAGCCAAATGTGCTAGCCTGATATGCTCTGCCCTTGTCTTACTTCGGAGTAGAGGGGCAGTTCATCCTTGGTGTGAGGAATACCACGCAGGACTCCGCAGACAGACAACAGGCCACTGACATTTCAAGCACCAGCGGCATTATAGAATTGAACGGACTGAATATACGTGGCTATGAAGAATTGCTTGGGAAGCACAAGCTTCACCGGGGCCACACCGGTCATGTGTGACGGAGCCTGTCGTGCTATCCAAAGGTATATATCTTTTGCACAGACTACATGTATTGAGGCGCATGCTGCATTGGAAGCATGAGCATGAGTGCATGTACACCAGACCGAGATCAAGATGGAGACGCAGCCGGAGCCTCAAGCGTCTAATCATGAAACCTTTGCAAACCTGATGCAAAGTGCTTCTTTTGTGATCGGCCCGGACTATCGACGATGGGGCCTACGCTGATCCAGCTATATATCGTACCAGGTATCGCTTCTGAAACCCATCATTATACGTCAATTTACTCAATGGCGACCTCGTTCGCCAACCAATGACCCCATACAACACCCACGCTCAACGCACCCAGGTGACAGAGAGCAGCACCATAATTTCACCCCAAACCCCAATGGCCTATCTCCAGAACCGCCACCATGGCCGCCGGTCCCCATCGCTCTCTCTCTTGCGCACCTGATCCCTCCCCCGTATTCTCCAGAAATACACGGGAATGCCGGCGATGACGAATGCCACCACCGTGACTGTCTGCAGCGGCTTCGCAAACACTGCCCTGCTGAGCAGGAACAAGCTCACGCAGCAAAAGATGATGGGTGTCGAGATCCACGTCCTGTACGGCCGCTCCAGATGCGGCTCCTTGACCCGCAGGACGATGAGCCCCAGTACCGTCACAAAGTAGAAAGTGTAGCCCGCGACGCCGTAAAAGGTGACGAGCGTGCCAAACTCGCCGACGACGCAGTAGCCGGCAGTGATGACCCCATTGAGAATTAGAGCGTAGACGGGCGTGTAAAATAGGCCCATGTCGTCGTCCCCGAAGCAGCCTCGCAGCTTCTTGGAGAACCAGCTTCGCGTGCGCTGCGTTGACAAGCCGCGATCTTCGTTGACAACGCCGATGCGGCCAAAGACAGCCGGAATATAGCCCTCCTTGCCCGCGACGTAGACGAGGCGGCTTGCGGTGAAGGTTGATGAGTTGAGGGCGCCGAAGCAACTTGCGCTGACAATCAGCGCAATGACCAAGGCGCCTACCGGTCCAAACACTTTGTATCCGAAGGCCACGGCCACAGTATTGGAACCGTTGATTTCGTCGATGGGAAGGACGAGGAAGTAGGCCACGTTCGCCAGAACGTAAGACAAAATGACTAGAGGCATCGCCGTGTGAATCACACGTGGCAGATCTCGAGTTGGGTGTCGAAACTCTCCCACCACGTAATTTGTCTGCGAGTTCACTCGTTAGCATCGTAATAGATCCTCGGCCAGCGTTGGTGATGCGCAGCTCACATTGTCCCAACCATCAAAGGCCCACAGGCCGCCGTACAGGGCAACTGCCCAGTTTGATAGATCGAAAGACGTATTGTCGAACCAATCGTGCGCCTTCCAAACCGTACCACCTTCGCCCTTGAATGAGTATCCCGTAATCGCCACCACAATGCCCATCACGGTAACGCCTAGCAATGCCACAAACTTCAAAAACATGAGCACGTCATTTACCCGCGTACCCAACCGCGTCGAGATGCAGTTCAGAAACGTCACCATAGCGATACCAACGAGTGCGACCGACTTGTTGACCCAGGGGTTGATTGTCTCGGCATCCGCGCCGATGATGGCCCGAACAAAATATTCGCCCATGATGATGGAAATGATGGCGGCGCTCCCTGGCTTGAGGACCAAGACGGCCACCCAAGTGAATAAGAACCCGGCGATTTCGCCAAATGTCTTGGCCAGATAGACCTGCGAGCCGCCGTTGAGGGGAATGGCACCTCCCAGTTCAGCGTAGGAGGCGGCGCCTGTCCAGGCCAAAACACCTGCTACAACCCAAACCACCAGCGAGGCGCCAGGAGATGCAACCTTGGAGCTCACTTGGCTCGGCGACGAGAAGATGCCTGAGCCAATGATCAGTCCAACTATCAGCGACAACCCGTTGAGGTATGTCAGCGTTTTGTGCTTCTCCAACGACCCTCCACCTAGTCCACCTCCGGGTCGCGCTGCCGATGTAGGGGCGCCAATTGGTGCATACCCGCCCGTTCCCGTCGTCGAGCTCAGTGGAAATAGATTTCCCGCAAAGTCAAATGCGGAAGAGACCGAATATGAGCGTCCAAGCATCCCCCTCCCCGCTGCAGGATTCCCGTCGTCAAGCGGATCCTCCTCTTCTACCAGCGACAGCTGCCGGGATGACGAGATGCTTGGTCGTGAGGACACCTCTGATGCAGCGCCATCATTCAACATGCTCGAGCTTGCCAGCGACGCGAGCTCCAGGGAGTCTCGCGTCTGCGACGGCGCGCCGCCAGCGTATGTAGGCATGACGACAGGGCGCCTTTCGGGGAAAGTCTCGCGGCTCAGACGGGGACGGCTGACGTCGATATCCAAGGCCGCAGGAGATGAGTCCAAGCTCTAGCAGCAGCAGCCCATCGCGATAGTGTAGCTGAGAGGCGCACAAGGAATGGGAATTCGATCGACCGGACGAGGCTCGCGTGACGTCGTTGGGTGTGGTTTTTCGACCGTGGACTATTCGTTGCTCGTGAACGCTAATGCCAAGACCTATGCAAATCCAATAGATGAAATGCTTCAGAAGTATGTGACGGAAGCTCAAAACCTCTCGGAAAACAAGGCAGAAGCTGGTGCTATTGAGCCTGCAAGACAATAGGAGAGGGTTCAGGAGCCTGGTCAGGTTAGCAGCGGCTCGTGGTAATGAAGGTGACGATGATTGACCCCGGCCCCTGCACTTGCCGCTTTCCCCATTGGCCGCACGCACTGGAAGTCCCCTCCAACCCCCTGCGGATGCTTAGGTAACTCCCCTCAAGCCCCCAAACTCTCCACACGGCATCTCAGTCAATCCTCGTCGGCCACTTCAGACTTTCGTCACGAGCTCGACCCCGGGTGACATCCATTGCGCCATGCCTTCCGACGACTACGCTGCCGTTGGCGGCGGCGCCTTGAGGATCAAGGGCGCCAAGGTGCAAAAGAAGAAGAAGAAGAAGGACAAGAGCGCTTTGGAAAAGAAGCTTTCCTCGGACGACCACGGCGCCGTCAAGAGAGACGCCGTTGAGAAGCGGGCAAAGAGCGCGGAGCAAGAGCACAGGGACGACGACGACGACGACGACGACGATGCGCCCGTGGTGCCAAAGACGGAAGCCGAGAAGCGGTACGAAGAGGTCAAGAAGAAGCGTGTGAGTCCGAATTGCATCCCACATTGCCTCTGCACCCAGCTAAACGATGCCCCAGCTCCTCGAGATCCAAGCCTCTGGAGCCCGGCCTGAGCTACTCAAGACGCACAAAGAGCGTGTCGAGGAGCTCAACACGTATCTGTCCAAGCTGAGTGAACATCACGACATGCCCAAGATTGGCCCTGGCTAGGCGACAGCGCGGCGACACAGAGGACTTGGGATTTTGGACAGCGGAGTTTCTGGCGCTTGGTTATACCCTCGAATTGATATCAAATTTTCAATCTATCAGCTCTCGTGCTGCTCTGATGCGTGCGAAGGCGGGATACCGCAGTAACCCCGTGCCAATTGTCGATCACTGACTGACAACTCCACGCGGCTCAAGCCAAAAGTGAACACATGTGTCTCAAACGCTAATATATTCATTGTGCCGAAAGTGGCATGTCGGTCTCCCCGAGATCCATGTGCTTGTCCTTGCTATGCAGTCGCAGATTGTCCTGTTTATATCCAAAAACCATTAATACTCAGCAATGGGGTACTTGTCCCGTGCACTCTAAGCCTTTTCCTTCCCTTTGCGCACCTGATGCCGCCACCCAGTCTATTTAGTCACCGGTTCCGAAGATAAAGGAGAGTCGTGGATCCAAAACTGATCCTGATTCGCAATGCTGACGCCGAGCGTCTCATGTACATTTGAAAATTCAAAACATGGAAAGAAAACGTCTCTCCGTTTCCTTACGCCAAAAAGGCGGCAGCGGCAAGAGCTCCAGCAGCGACGGCCACGCCAATCTCGCCTCGTTTCTGCGACGCGGCGTTTTGTAGGCCAGGACTGCTCGAGCCGCTGGCGGTAGGGGTAGGCACGACGGCAACCCAAGAGGTCGAGGTGATGGTAGTGGTGCCGCCATCGGGCAAAGTCGTCGTCAGGGTCTTCCGTACTGCGCTCGACGTAGTCACTCTGCCCGTCGTGATAGTCTCTTGACTTGACGAGGGGGTCGAGCTCGGGGTGGTGCCCGCTGCATAAAAGTCAGTCATCGTTCTCCAAGCATGCCAGCACATCATTGATTTTGGCTCAACAATCTCCCGGTCCAGCCGCACTCGCGGGAGTTCCGGCAAAGTTTTCGTAGAGGTTGGCTCTCATACGACGTCGATACGAGCCCTCGATCCTTGTCCTTGGTCGTTGCAGAAGACTGTTACTACAAGCGACATACCGGAAGTCTGTGATATAAACGTCGACGGCGGTTGGGATGTTGTTGTGGTGGGCGTCGTCGCTGAAGTTGGGGAAGATAACAACAAAGAGGAAGATCTATCTACTTGCAACGTACTGGAAGAAGAAGAGGTGGACACTGCAGCACTGGAAGAGGAAGAAGATGTCGAGCGAGATGGCTTGCTCGTCGTAGACGTACCAGAGGAGGAGGTTGACGAGTGGGTAGTCGACAATGCCTTGGACGTTGAAGAGGGCGAAGTAGTTGATGGTGACTGAGAAGTTGAGGAGGTCGACGAAGTGTGCGACACCTGGGACGGGGTGGTCGACTCAGTCCGGATGCTGGTGGTTGAGGTGGTCGCAGGCGCCACGCTGGTGATTGAGGTCAACGGGCCTATGGTTGTTGTCAGTCAGGCGCGCTCTAGTGCAATTGGACTAATTTTGGCGGCTGAAAACTCACTTGTCGTACTATCGGATGGCTTCGTTTCCGAAGAGGGAGTGGAAGTGGTCGATTGGCCGGGGACAACGCCAGTCGAAGTGACGTTGCTGCCGCCCCCTTCCGCCTGTCGTTTGGCCAATTCCGCCAGCGTCGTGGCCAGACCGGGCTCATCAGCATGTACGGCGGCTTGGATGGCATCACCGTCCGACTTGTAAATGCCGTGCTGATATCTGTCCGGGAAGTAGGCGTGCAGCAGCCTGTGAATAAGATCCGGCGATGCATCTTTGGCCAGGGCGGCCTTTACCTCGTGGACCGAGGCCGCGTGGTGCATGCCCAAGCATCGTGCTGATGCTGCGTCCTTGGCCAATGCGAGGCCCAAGCCAACAAACATGCCAACGATGATGGCAACGGCCAGCCGGCGGATGGGAGACATTCTTCGTTTCGGTTGAGAGTCCTGGGGTCCGTGTCCGGCATGGGTAAGCTCTGCCCTGTCCTCCTTCTCTGTGCTCAGCAGTCCAGCCTCCAGTCTGTCGTCGCGTCCGTCACGGACGGGGATGGGGGCCATGGTGTTGTTATACAGGGCCGAGTGCCACCGAAAGCTCAAGCAGCTGCACGGCGTATGTATGTAAGGTTTCAAAGGAGACCCTGCAGTGCAGCTACGGGCAAAGAGGATAAGTGTCAACCTTGCCGATGGAGGCTGGCAGACCGAGGGAAGGGAATTGTTGGCAGAGGCAATGTTAGTGGTCCATGCGAGTATGCATATGACGAAGGCGAGGGGCCTGGGGCGGAGACCGGAAAGAGGCGGCGCTGGAGGGTGCGAGTATCCAGCGAAGGTTTAGATAGCCCGGCGATCTTCTCTGAATGATGTGAGAGGCACCGTCAGGAGAGGAGAAGAAGGAAGAAAAGGTGACGGGAGGAGGGGGTGCCGTGACAAGACGGGCCGCTCGCTCGCTTGCGTTTGAGGTTGTAGCGTGACGAGCGGCGGGTGAGTGGCACTGGCGAGGATTTTTGTCGACGACGGCTGGGATGCGAGGCGGCACAGTGGACACCAGCTCCGTCAGCCAAGCCCACTATGCGTTTGCGCACGCCCGAGGAGGTCCAACGCTGCTGAACTCAACTTACGAGCAGCGTCTCGCACCCGGCCGCTGCGATTGTCATGCAATCAATGCCTGCAAAGACTCTGCTGCGGCCCGGGTGGGGGGGGGGGGGGGGGGG
>JALHBZ010000037.1:0-67696 GCA_024340015.1 Tolypocladium ovalisporum | reverse complement strand
TCCTCTTCGCCATGGGGATCGTACTTCTCACCATGTTTGGCATCCTTGCCATGGGGATATCCGTCTTTGCCATGGGGATATCCCTCTTCGCTGTGGGGATAGTCTTCTTCACCATGGGGATCGTATTCCTCGCCATGCTTGTCATGCTTGTCATGCTTGCCATGCTTGCCATGCTTGCCATGGGGATATTCCTTTTCGTCGTGCTTGCCGTCTTCGCCATGGGGATAACCATCTTCGCCGTGCTTGCCCTCCTTGCCATGGGGATGGCCATCTTCGCCGTGCTTGCCCTCCTTGTCATGCGGGTAGCCGTGTTTGCCGTGCTTGCCCTCCTTGCCATGGGGATAACCATCTTCGCCGTGCTTGCCCTCCTTGTCATGCGGGTAGCCGTGTTTGCCGTGCTTGCCGTCTTTGCCATGATGATACTCCTTCTCCTCGCATTCGTAGCAAGGAGAGTATTCCGGAGGTCCCTCTTCCTCTTTTCTTGGGCGCGGGTCGCCGACGATGACGACTGGCTCGCGAACCGGTCCCAGCGCCAGGACGGTCTTCTTTGGGCCGTGGTCGGGTGCCCCCTTGGCTTTGTATGTCGGGATGCGCTTCTCAAAGCCGGGCTTTCCGCACACGACAATCTCAGGATCGAGCGGGAGCACAGGCGGGCAAGTGACTTTCGGTCCGTTTGGCTTGGCGCCTTCAAGGGAGACGGTCACAGCGGGGGGGGCCGGGTAGCCACCCTTGGGCTGCTGCGGGTAGTAGGCGTAGACTTTGCCACGGCACTTCGGGCACTGCGGGTCTTGGGTCGAGACGATCGGGTATGGTCCGTCTCCCTTGGCATCGACCGTCTGGTAAGGCGTCTCCACTGGTTGGTAGTGAAACACGGTGCCGAAGCACCGGTCGCAGTTGGGTTCGGCGTATCGCGTTGTCGGCTCTGGCACCGGCTTCACCTGTGGGCCAGGGATGGAGAGCGTCACGTAGTGCTGTTCCTTAGGCTCCTTGGGCTTTTCCTCGGGTCCCTTGCCCCCCTTCTTGCCACCGTCTTCCTTTGGGCCAGGTCCCTTGCCGTCTTTCTTGCCCTCTTCTCCCTTGGGCCCGGGACCGTTCCAGTCGATGCCCTTGGGGACCTTGCCGGAAAGTTGCAGCTTCTCGACCAAGAGGTCAATATCCACATGGGCCACGGCTTCAATCTTGAAGTCAACCTCATGTTCCCGAGGTTCATCATGGCGGACAGGGACGCCAGCAACGTTTGGCAGGAGCAGGGCCAAAGCCAGCCCGAGTGCGGCGTGAGACTTCATTCCGAAGAAGAAAAAGGTTCAATGAGTGTGGGTGCTTTTAGGAAGCACAAAACTAGGATCAAAAGAAGGGATATAGAGCCAAGGCTCTAATGCACTCTGCAGGCACTGGTGAGTTGGATACTTCGCATGATTTTCATGAGAGATCCATCAATGTTAAATATGAGCAAACTGTCCATGACTGATTGTTCGTGGCGCTGTGTCATTTCCTGTTGGAATCTCCCGTAATGCCATGCAAGACGGTGAGTTGATTCTCTACGGACATATTCTTTGCTCTTGAAGATTGTTATGTCTTATTCCACACGACCCCTTTGCCCGTATTACCGCTTTCGGGATGTTATGCCTCTCTCGACGCCGCGCCCCAATCCTGAGGCAGACGTGCACTGTGTAGAGCCAACTACACGCGCAAAGGGCCCAAGTGGTCTAGACTGGAGTCGGCATCCTGATTGGGAGAAAGGGGGTTTTCGGCGCCGTGAGTGGCCAAGGGGCCATTCCAGGTATTATGAGCAAATGCCAACCGGCGCGCTCCCGAGGATCCACAAGTCTCGGGATGCCCCGCAAGTTTATTATTCTCCGATGCTCAAGACCCATCATTCTCTTGCGGCACTGCACGTAATTACGGAGTACTGCCAGTTGGATTTAGACGTGACAAGCGGATTTAGACGTGAATCATAGTCATCCAACTTGAATCAACTTCATCTTCCCGCCGTTCCTATCTGCCGGCGCGTATCGACCCGCGTCGGCCTAGTGCAGAGCTACCACGGTGCCTCCTCCGTTGGTGGCGTGAGCACCTCTACTCGCAGAACGCGGTCTTGTAAGTGATGTTTACTGTCCTGGGCTCTCAACGATACGCAAGCATGCGGGGGGAACTTTACACGGTACGCTTGTGACTTATTTTGGCGAGCGTTCAGTGTAACGTGTACCGTGTAAATATTTCCAGCGCATGGCAAGCACTGCTCTGTGCGGCTAGGCGAGGATGCAGCTTTGCCTGGCCAAAGGACGATGAATCCGACGATGTACAATTGCGCGTCACGCGGGTCAAGAAATTCACGGCACTCTAGAGCCAGGGTCCAATGTAGAGTAGGCCTTGAATTAATCGAGCAGCATGCACGTGTTTGCTCCAAGACCTTTACTCGAGACTCGTCGTGCCCGATGTTGTGTAGTTGGTTATTGGTGTAAAGGTCGCTAATGTACATGCAGTAACATGAGTGAACGATGGTGGCGACGGTGGACCGCAGTCGGATGACAACAAATATTATAGAGCTTTCGGAAAGCTATAATCGAGTGAAACATGTACACGCACGTTTTGCGCTCTTAATCTGCGCGTATTTCGCCTGCCGGCGGTGCTTTGTGCCCGTCTTGATGATGCGAAGGTGCTCTAGGGTAGCAGTCGGCAACGAAGCTGGTCGCGATGTTGAGAAGCCGTGGATGGATCAAGCGGGGCCAGCTCCGGGCGGCGCAAGCGCGCTACACGCTGCGTTCCTGCACGATGCAACGACCATTGCGTGCTTGCCATTGAAAGGACCCCGGGATCAGCAATACCAAAGGGTCTGCCGTAGCCCCCTCCAGACCCGGGCCGGTCCGCCGTCAGTTGTCATAGATGGTTAATAGTGAAGAATTCCCCGTGCTTGCTCCGCCTCGCACCGCGGTGGCTGAGGCCCCCTGGACCCCCACAACGTGCGCCACAGGCTCCCCGTCTTCAAAGGGCAAGAGGCAGCCCCAACACCGCCGAGGCGCAGCTCGAAGCTGCCTGGCCTGGCTGGACGAGGCCACCACTCCACCATCTTCACCAGAGGTCCACACCCAACACCTCCTCAGCCGCAGCCTCATCCGCAGCAGCCCCATTCGCTTGCCTGCTTGCACCTAGCGCGTCTTCCGCTGCCATGGGGGCATTTGCACATTGCGGGATGCGCAGCCCAGATCACGCGCGGGCCGCACCTTGTCGCGAGACTGCATGATGCCTTTGAGCGGGTGGAGGCCGCTGGCCGTGTCATTTGGCGCCGCTCGGCCCCCAAGCAAGGTGAGGTCACAGATGTTGGCCCTCTTCTTCCTTGCCTGGTGGAGGATCCAGAAGGACCAGCTGGTGCCCAAGTGAGGCTCAATTCATTGGCTCTGCAAGGCCGTACAAAAGCATCGCCAAACCCCGTTGCGAGCGCCCGTGTGGACTCATGATCCCAGTTACGAGGTTGCCCAGGCAAGCATTGGTTCTCACGAGCCGCAGTCGCCAACCTCGCGATAGACATTGGAATCTTGAGACGTCATGAAGCCCTCGCCGCCGGTGCCGATGCTGACGATCCCGGCCTCGTCAGCATCGCCATCGGCTCAGAGCGTCAACACTCAGACCGGCCGCCCGCCCATGTGGACCAAGTCCGCGCAGCGCAAGATGGCTCGTCTCTACGTCTACACCACCTTGCCCTTGACTTTAATCGTCAAGCTTGTGCACTCTCGCTCGCCTGACTCGGCTCCCGGGTAAGCGCCATTTCGCTCTGGCTGGCTGTGATTCCATCCTCCGCTATGCAGGCCTCTAATCCTTGCCCTGCAGTGTCGACTCAGCCAACAAGAATCTCAACGCGCTGCTCGACAAGGAGCCGCGATGGCTGCATCCCCGCAGCGAAACCGACATGGGTCGGCGCGTGACGCAGCTCTCAAACTCTCCCACCAGGCTCAACTCAGCAGTCGAGGCTGCATTTGACGAACCTAGCTTCTCGCCCAGCGAAACCTGCTTCAAGCTGGAAGCAAGTGCGAGCCCGTTCCCGTTCGATATATCACCGCTCGATACCGGAGCTGCTTCAAGCCCTGTCGGCCGAAATCTCTTCGCAACCCGCCCCGCGAGTGGCTGCCTGTCCGCGGAAACCTCGCCTGGATTCCACGTCAACGCCGCCCCTCACGCCGAGTCTTCGGGCGACACTGGCCATTTTTCAGCGTTTCTCCGTCAGACAACCTGTCTGTCTTCGTCGACGGACCGCACGACGGGGTCTTTCCACCGATTACTCGCCGATTACTCGGAGCCTTATGTTCAGACGGTCAAAAGGCTGGTCAAGCGATTCACGGCCCCAGTAGCTGCCCAGTCGATCACATCTCCCATGTCGGCCGGCGGGACTACACAACCGCCATGGTATGACGGTTACCACGGTCCAAGGGCTTTCGAGAGCGAGCCGCACCCGCTCCCTGGCGACTTTCTTGTTCTGGACATATGCATCCAGCAAAATCTATGTTATGCTCCACCACAAGTCCACGCACAGAGGCGATGCTTCTGTTTCGACCAATTTGACGCGTATATTTCGCCGTGGGTGACGATGCACGGCCTGACCACCATCGCCCATCGCCTACTGGAAGTTGGGGTCACAGGTTCGCATGTGACTGGCTGCGACTCTTCCGGAAACACTGTGGTGCACTTTCTGGCTACACGCGCACCCATCGAGACACTTTTGCACGCTATCCAAACGGACATCTGCAATCGCATACTAAATGCCAAGAATACCGGCGGTCAGACCTTCCTGCATGTCTTGAGACGGAGTGAGATGCGAAAGCTCGGACCCTTGCGCCAGATGCTCTACCTCCTCTCTCGCAGGGCCTTTGATATCTACGCTTCGGACATATATGGTCGATCTTTTTTCCACCTGCTTCACACGGAAGGTCTGTACCCAGAGGCTATTCGACATGATTCTTGCCAGTACGACATCGAAATGTATAACAAGCGCGACGCGTTTGGCGTCATGCCTGCTGGTCAGCCTCCTCGGCCAAGCCACCAAGAATTGCTGGACCTTGACTCAATGGACATGGATTGGATAGGGGGTCCGCCCCCGCCTGCATTCCTGCCAGCCTTGGATCCAGCGCCGAACGGCGACGACCCTGCGATTCTGGAACAAGTCCAGCTGCTGAAGAATGCTAGGCTTGCGCGACTGAGACCCACTCTGGAGGATGAACAGGGCGGGAATGGCCTTCACAGCCTCGCCATGTCGGCCTTGAGCCATGCGAGCTTGGCTCAAAGGCACCATGCGGATCCAAGCGGCATGGATCAGTCAGCTAGGAGGCAGCAGAATCCCGATAACCCCGTGGACTCTTGTAGCACTCAGATGAACTTTCGCTTTGAACTTGCCAAGGGGATTCTTGAGGCAGGTGCCGACCCGAACCATTACGATCTCAGCGGCAACACACCTCTGATGGTCTTTGCTGCGGAGCTTCCCGAGGACAATGACTACAAGACCGGCCCCAAGATATTGGAAATGCTGGTCGACCATGGAGCAAACATTCACGCGAGGAACCGGGCGGGCGAGACAGCTCTGCACATTGCTGTCCGCTGCGGCAGGAAGCTGGCCGTCAAGAAGCTGGTGACGCTCGGGGCCAACGTGCACGCTAGAGACGCCTGCGGCAGCAGTGTGCTAGACGTGGCGGATCTCAAGATGAAGAGCTGCAGGGATGTAGACCCGAGCGAATACGCACACTACGAGGCGTGTCGGGCATGGCTGAGCAGCATCAAAGGGGACGCTGTGCAGCAGCCGACGGCACTGGACGAGTGGGGTTGCCAGTGACGGCGAGTATGAAGCTGCTGCGAGCAAAGTAGTTCCATTAGCGTAGCACGACATTTTGTGGCGTTGGAATAGACAGGATACCCAATAGACTGCTGTTTTCTTTTGCGACTTCGATGGCACTGGTGTTTTGCGTGGTGGAACAGCATCGTGCGTTTGACGTCTCAACCTATAATGAGTTGACTTACATCCAAAGGGTTGCATCTATGCCAACTCGCAGCTTACGCCTCTGGAATCTGCCTTGCCCCCCCGATCAATATGAGAATTCCTGACCCACCAGCTTCTCACTGAGCTTCCACAGCCTATCGGCTTCTATGGAACTGGTGGCCCAGGGTCTGACCGTGTCGACGTACGGGTCTGCGATGCGGCACTCGAGCAGGTACGCGCCGTTGTGGTCTTGGACTGGTGAGCCTCTTCAGTGGGGGAGAGTTTAGGGCGTGTATAGTCACCTTTGAGGCTGGGGTCGAACGCAGCATAGACGTGCGTGGCTGCGCCCTGCTCCAAACTTATCAAGTTTAAGTCTCTGAACCCCTCGACGTTGCCCTGAGCCCGATCCAGCTTGTCTATACGTCCATCAGTCTCGACACTTTGACGTTGAGAGAAGCACGCGTGGCGTACGTAGTTTGGCAATGTCTCCGCCTTCAGAGAAGTCGAGGTGCGTGGACAGACCGGTTCCCATGATGACGCCCGGGTGGACGCTGTACGCTTGGAGACCACGGCGGCCTAGCTTCTCGGCGAGAGAGATGGCGAAGAGCATGTTGGCCGTCTTGGACTGGCCGTACGCGACCCACATGTCGTACGTCTCACCGTTCTGCGATGAGTCGTTAGCACGCTGCACGGACATTGGCGCATGTTCCGGAGACTTGCGCGGAAGTTGATGTCGCCCCAGCGCATGCCGCTCAGGCGGTGCCCGTCGCTCGACACGCTCACCACGCGCGGCGCCTCCGCAGCGAGCAGCTTGCTCATGATGAGGTTCGTGAACAGGAAATGGGCGACGTGGTTGGTCGCAAACTGGCTCTCGACGCCGTCGTCGGACAGCGCATAGGCCGTGCCCATGATGCCGGCATTGGTCACGAGCACGTCGATGGCGGGGACGTCGTCCCACGAGAGCACCTCGTCGGCGGCGGCGCGCACGGCATGGAGCGACGCGAGGTCGAGCGTCAGCGTGCGCGTCTTGACGTGCGGGTGCGCCTCGGCAATGGCGGCGGCCGTCTGCGCGAGCTTGGAGGCGCTGCGGCCGGCGAGGATGAGCAGCGCGGGCGAGGGGGCGGCGAGGGCGTGCACAAAGGGGCCGCTGATGCTGGTGGGGGACACGCCCGTCGTGAGGATGGTCTTGTTGGCGATGAGGGGCGCGTACTTGGCGGAGATGGCGGCGGCGGTGGGAATCTCGGCGGAAGCCATGGTGATATGTGCGTCGAGGTCTGTACTCGTGAGGTGTGACGAGTGAGTGGTGGTGTTGAGGGGGCTTGAGGTTTGTTTATAAACGTCACGGCCTTGAGATGTAAAGATCGCCCTCGGCACAACTGATCAATGCTCGACGCAGGAAATGTAGGTCGTCGGTCGCCATTCGCTCCTCGACGCGGACAGCATTATCAATCCTCGGTGCCACCGGATGCAGGCTTAAATCCGGGCACGACATCAG
Source organism: Tolypocladium ovalisporum (assembly GCA_024340015.1). Taxonomy (NCBI): domain Eukaryota; kingdom Fungi; phylum Ascomycota; class Sordariomycetes; order Hypocreales; family Ophiocordycipitaceae; genus Tolypocladium; species Tolypocladium ovalisporum. The sequence continues at coordinate 60,242 of JALHBZ010000037.1, read as the reverse complement.
CGGCGCCGCAAGTGCGCGACCACCCCAATCTCGGAGTTTATTCCTGTAGACGCAACCAACACTGGCGAGCTGCAGGACTCCGATCGGCCGTTCGGGTGTGTTTGTTTTTACCCAGCCGAGGGAGCTCGGCGTCCGATCAAGCTGCGTGCCGAGTCCAGTCCGGGGGGCCTGGAGGACGGAGCGGTGAGTGGGGTCCGGCGGCGGGTGGGACCTGGACCGACGGATCCGGCCAGCAGTTATTCTCGGCATCCTCTTGCGCGGCTGTGCTTGTACAGCAACTCACACCTGTCATGTTCATGGTGGTGAGGTTGAATGCCACCCGACATCAGATCGAGAAACGGCGGTTTCTTCTTTTGGCGAATGCTGCATGGAATGGACTTTTGCTCGGCGTAAAGAGGGTAAGGTACTCTTCCGTAGACATTGCCGCACGAAACAGGCGTTTAGCGTACCACGAGATACCATGTTTTGCTGGAACGGAGAATTGGGAAGGAGTCGGTCGGAGAGCCTTTGGGGGGGGACTGGTGGATGTAGCAGCACCAGGTCATAGCAACAAGGAAGTCTAGGGCCGAGGGACTACACATCTTCCATGTAAGAGATGCTGCGCATCATCAGGTCGCTTCATGGTGAGGGTGGGTTTTCCGCCCCACAGTGGCGCGCACTTAATGAGGTCCTTTAACTCCCCCACACCTCAACCAAAGCACAAGCTGCCCTTATAGCTCAGTGGTGTATGTTCAGCCTTCTTTCAGTAGTCTCCACCGCAACAGTCCCACTAACACCCTTTCCAGAGAGCGCATCACTCGTACTATGGTTCAGATATGATGAGGTCCGCTGTTCGATCCAGCGTGGGGGCAACTCCTTCCTTTCTTTTTTTTGCCACCGCCAGCTCTAGATGTTTCCTTTGTTTGGCTGCATCTTTCGCGCTGACGTATTTGGACCTCCATCAAAGAAGCGGAATCCATATTTCTCTTTTTTTCGACGCTTACTCGCACGTGGCGTCCGCGTCCGCGTCCGCGTTTCAACTTGCACGATGACCCCCGTGCTGTTCTAGGCCGGCACGCCGTGACACGATGGGAGGCACGGTTCAATATTGCGGCTGAGATGCATGGCATCGGCCAGGCACGAGGCTCTCCCTCCATGCGCTCGTCTGTCTGAAGAGTGAGCCTCACGTTCCTCACAACACCACCATGTGCCCTTCTTAGTGTCTGTCGCGTATGCTTGCTCTTTGACAGCCATTTGCAGCGTTGCTCGATTTCTTGATTTCTAGCAAGCATGTCATCGTCTCTCTTCAACTTCAACCGCCTACCAGAGTATGAATACCGGCGCCTGGACCCTTCCAAAAAGGTCTTTCGCCTGGTCCGGCTGCTCCCGCCCCGGCCGTCACTGCTGCCCGGCGCGTACGGCACCGTGCGCGTCGAGATTGTCGAGGCCGACATTGATGCGCAGCCCTGCTACGATGCCCTCTCGTACTGCTGGAACGTGCCGGCTCGCCTCACGTCGCCAAACCGCCAGATCATCGTGGAGGCGCCGGGCGGTCCCTACCGGCTCAACGTCTACCGGCCGCTGGAGCTGGCGCTGCTGCACCTCGTCGCCAACGACGCCGTAACCCGCCCCCTCTTCATCGACCAGATCAGCATCAACCAGGGCGGCGATGCTGCGGAAAAGGGCCGCCAGGTCCAGCTCATGCGAGACATCTACGAGAACTGCGTCCGCACGGTGATCTGGCTGGGCCCTGCGACGGGTGCGTCGTCGCAGTACTTTAGCTATGTCAGTGAGATTTGCGAGGAGGGTGTGCTGAGTCGCCTCCTGGGGCCGCGGGTGGCCAGTGTCATGAACGTCTTCGATGCCGTCATGGACCCGTCGGCCGAGGTACACGGCCAGGACCGCGAGGACCGGGATTGCATGCTGGACATGCTCGCCCGCTTCGGGGACCGCTACCCGCTCGACGGCTTCGCCGACGTGCTGGACCGCAACTGGTTCAACCGCCTGTGGATCATCCAGGAGGCCTGCCTCGCGCCCCTGGTCGTCTTCGTCTGCGGCGACCAGACGCTCTGCTTCGACTGCTTCCGCGCCGGCGTGTTCTTCTACAACATCTACAACACGCACTGGGTGCGCGGCCGCGCCGCCCAGGCCACGGCGCAGCGCGAGCTGCGGCGCCGCGACGCCCTCTTCGCCAAGACGGCGGGCCTGATCCGCATCTTCCAGGAGCGCAAGGCCATCCACCAGCTCGGCCAGCGCCAGGGCCTGTTCGACATTGTGCGCAAGTACAACGTCAACGACGGCCACGCCAAGATCGGCGCCAGCCTCGCCGAGGACCGCGTCTTTGGGCTGCTGGGCCTGACGGCGGGCGACGATGCCCTGCGGCGGCGGCTGCGCGTGCGGTACAAGTACACGGAAGAGGACGTCGTCCAGATCTACACCGAGGTGGCGGGCCTGCTGCTGGAGCACAGCGTCGACGCGCTCCTGTGCACGCAGTTCCCCAAGCGGACCGGGAACCAGCCCGGCAACATCCAGCAGCTGCCCTCGTGGGTCCCGGACTGGACCATGGATCTCAAGGTGCCCGTGGGATACTCGGCGCTGAACAACCCCGTCTTTGCGGCCGGCGGGCCCAAGCAAGGGGCGCGAATCCAGCTCGACGAGGCGTCGAGGCAGTTGAGTATTCGAGGCGTCCTGGTCGACAAGGTTGTGCGTGTCGGGGAGCGCACGCACCGGACGAATCCTACCTCGCAAATCATGGCCCAGGTCGACTACCGCTGGGCCAGCCTCTTCATCGACGAGGTGTCCGACTTTGTGCGCGAGGCGGCCGCTGCACACGAGGATCCATCCGCGTCAGAAGAGGACAAGCAGGCGGCGCGCACCCAGGCCTCCCTGCGCCTCTGCGACTCGGGCCTCTCGTACCGACACTTCTCAGCCAAGCTCGGAGCGTCCGCCGGCGTCCAACGACTGCAAGCCATCCACGGCGCCTGCTCCAGGCTGGGACAGGCGCTGATCCGCTCGGACACGACGGCCGCGTCGTACCACATCACGCGCGTCTACCGAACCACCGGCATCGTCCCCTGGTACTGGCAGCCCGCCTCCGAGGTGGCCGCCCTGCGCCTCTGCGCGCGGGATCCCGTCGCCGCGGGCAAGGTCGCGCTCGACGCCCTCGCAGACTTTGTCACCGACATGGTGGGCTTGTGCCTCGCCTCGGCGCGCATGTCTTGGGCGACGCACCTCATCTGGCTCCGCCGCCGCTTCGGCAAGGTCGTCCTCAAGCCCGACCCGGCGCACCTGACCAACCTCGGGCTCGACCCGCAGCTCGTCATGGGCACCGACTGGAACGACTTTACCATCAACATTGACAAGAACAACGGCCGGCGGCTGTACCGAACGGAAAAGGGGTATCTGGGAGTGGGCCCGGCGCGGATGCAGCACGGTGATTCCGTCGTGGTGCTGCATGGTGGGACGGTGCCGCATGCACTCAGGGGAACCGGGAAAGGGCCGTGGGAGTATCTGGGCGAAGCATTCTGCGATGGCATCATGGATGGGGAGGCGCTGGAGAAGGGAGTTGGCGTTGAAACCAACTTCGTCTTGGCCTGACAATGGCCACTCCAATCTCAGTAGCAACTACGTAGTTGAATGACAAAGCCTTGAGATCTGGGCTCACGAGGCTCTACCCAACCTCGCCCGCGACTAACGCGCCGCGGCTGCCACAATGAATCAGCACAAGGAAAAGAGGGGGTGCGAAAAAGAAGAAAAATGGCACGAAGCGCATGGCGCTCCCTCTCGGTATGACTCGGCCTCAGCAGCAGTATGCCGACGTCTCGGGCGCCGAGGAAAGCGTTGGTATATATTTCAACAAGCATTCGCCAAAGAGCGTGCTACTCACCACGCCATGCATGATTCCACCGGACGTAGCCATCGTATCGTGCGACGACGGCACCGCACCAGGTGAGGCTGGCGCGCTGTGGGACCAAAAGAGGTTCTACGTCGACCTCGTCTCAGGCAGGGCAGCTTATAAGCTGAATATCGTCACATCCTGTCACATACGACCATAGGTAGTGGACTATACTGGATCCCGTTTGCTCTCCGCACGTCAAGCCACTAACCGGCAGATTAGTAGTTGGGTCGGTGACGACCAGCGAATACCGGCTGTTGTATGTTTTCTTTTTGTTTTGCGCATCAATCAATGATTGTAGGCCCAAGTTAAGAAGTCGGGACATCCGTCACGAAGCGTGGATGGTACCGCTTTTGTCTAGCTGTGGCGGGTGCGATTTCGATCGCACTCGTTAGCGGCCTTGCGGGCCACGACCAGAGCACACACACTCGTACTCGGAGAAATTATCGCCGAGGCATAAATCATGCCCGTATGTCAAAGCTTTAAGGGTATCTCTCTTACGCTGCTTCTGCCCCCTTTCCGTTGTACCAATGTCCCCGGTCCTAAGCCAAATGAAAGAGCATCACCGGTCCTGACCCAAGCCCCTACATAGTCTCATAACCAAGTCGTCACTCGTGGGCCGCCCGGAGTTTACCCCTCCCTCAATGCTGGCGCTTCAATACTCTTCTTTGTCGTCCTTGATTTTCTTCTCGGGCACCTCTCTCGGACTGGCCAAGAGGCTCGTCACACCCGCGTTGACGCCACTGATGCTGTCTGGTCTCCCGTGGCCCAAGAGGCCGTTTCTGATGCTCCCGCCTTCGCCCTGTTTTGCGTACAGGCTGTTGCGTTCGCTGGGCATGGCTGGAGCCACGCCTGTGGCTGAGTAAAGGCTGTTCCGCTCAGCACCGATCCGTGAGCTGCTGCCGTGAATCCCCGGTGTCGTCGCGTTCCCCGTCGAATCAACGTTGGCGCTGAGGACACTGAGAGGGAGGCTTTCGCGGCTCCCGCCCCACAGGGACGATGGCGCGAGGGCGCGGACCGAAGCGTCCGTGTCCATGGAACGGCGACGTCGCTGCTTGCTGGACGAAGCCAAGGTCAGGATGGACGCGTTGTCCGTCAACAGGTTGTTTGCCGTTGCCGCCGTGTACGTGTTTGGCTGGCCCGTCGGCGCAAGATGAGACGGGATGGCCGAGGCAGGCGACGTCGTTGGGAAGGGCTGGCTGAACTGAATCGAATGGGGGTTGCTTTGCGTCGGTGCAGAAGCTTGAGGGCCGTTGGGTGCCAGCGACTGAATAGTCGTCAGGGTCGTCGTCAACGACCGAACTGAAGGGGCCGGGCTGGAAAAGGTGCTGTCGCCGCCCCGTCGCGAGTCCAAGCCGCCTCCGATGGTGCGGCTTGTCCCTGCGAGCGAGCTGGGCCCGTGACTCGGTGCTATGATGGAATGATGCCCTTCGTTCTCCGTCGAAGCTGTGCCCAGCATGCTCCTGCCACCTGCGGTTGGTGGGGCACGTCCATCCGCAGCATCGTTTGTCGACACGATGCTGCCCGTTTGCGCCGTCACAAAGGAATGCGCACTTTCACCATTGACAACATCACGGCTGTTGGTGTCGGTGTTGGCGTTGGCATGGCCATTCCCATGGTTGCTGCTGACATGGCCGGACTGGGGGTATGGATTGTTAAGCTTGTTCCCCTTCTTCATCTTCATGTGCCGCTTAGGTCGCTCGCCGTCCGACGACGACTTGAAGTTGGTGAGCTTTCTGACCCATGTCGAAAAGGGTCCTCGCCGGTGCGCCTGCCGCTCTGAATAATTGTTAGTCGATGCGAGCAAGAAGTGGGAGGTCACCGGAGGGCGTCGGAAACAGAGAGTAGGGACATGGAACCGACCGTGCGACTCGGTGACAGTTTCTGTTGCCGCCATGAGGACAGAATCAAGGTGTATTCTGTGTATATGGAGAGACTGCGCAGAGACTGTTCCGACGTGGGGTGTCGTCGGTTGAGCGGAGCGCGGGTCGGCACCTGAAGCTGCTGACAGGCGGGCGTCAAGGCACTGGAGGCTCAGGGCGACTTGCCACGCTTCTCAAGGCGTCACGCAGCAAGGGGGCAGGGATCTGAGAAATGGGATGAGCGAAGCAGACGCCCACGGCTGCCGGAAGCCTCGGTGGCAGGTGTTGTTTGGACCCCGTTGGGTGTGGTTGGATGGTTGCGACTTGGCGGATGACAAAGAAGCGCTACGACTGGTGATGCTGAGATGCAAGCGAACGCAGCAGCGTCACGTGATGGAAAGGCACCCAAACGCATCGCGACGCTGTAGCGAGTCGGAATGGTGCCCCATGCCATGCATGCTCTGCGGCACGCGGACGGCCGGGGATGCGATCCGGAGCAAATGACGAGCTGGTTCGCGCACACCATGAGACATTGTCGGTCTGCGGCATCCTCAATTGGCTGTGCTGACACTGAAGCCTGTTGGGAGGTCGGCTCCGAAGCCCACTGTAGCCCAGGCCCGCAGCGCAGTCTACGGTGCCTCGCTCCCGCGAATCACAGCGGCAGCCTGCGTCATCTCGCATCCAGGGCATCTCAAGCTCCAACCTCGAGCTGTCTTCAGCACCACTTCACTTCACTTCAGTCCACGACGCTGCCTTTAGACCGGTCTTACAATGAGGCATGTCCATCCGGAAGCTCCCCGATGACGTCGTCGACAAGATCAAGTCTTCGGCCGCAGTCACTTCCCTGAGCGGTGTGGCCTGCGGCTTGCTCAAGAACTCGCTCGATGCTGGTGCTACCAAGGTCAATATTCGCCTCGATTACGTCCGCGGCAACTGCACCGTTGAAGACGACGGGCTTGGCATAGAGCCTCGCGAGTTCAGAGATGATGGCGGCCTCGGTAAACTGCACTGTATGCACTCACTGCTGACGTCCACGGAGACAAAGACGTGAACTGAACCATGATTGGTTACAGATACTTCAAGGATCCCTGCCAGCCAGGGCGTCCACGGCAGACGTGGCGACTTTCTCGCGTCCGTAGCCAACTTGTCTCTGCTTTCGGTAGCCTCGCATCATCATCGTCATGTCTCTCACAACTCCATCTCGATTCACAATTCCAAGGTGTTGGCCAGGCAGCTCCCGGCGCCTGCTGAGCAGCGTTTCGAGACCTTTGGCCAGGGAACCCGCGTTTCCGTCCGCGCCCTCTTCGGTTCCATGCCTGTCAGAGTCAAGCATCGGGCCGCGGTCTTTTCCGAGCGCTCAGGCGTCGACAGGGAATGGGTTCAGCTCGTCCGTGAAGCCGTCGCCCTCCTGCTGGCTTGGCCATGTGAGCTCTCCGTTTCCATACACGAAACGACAGCTCTCCGCGAGGTACGTCTAAAGTCAACGGCAAGCACGGACACGTGTGCTCGAGTTTCGCGGCTCTTCACACAGGCTTCCCTCGCGGACTCGAGCGACGTCGCGTCGTGGGTGCCTGTGTCGGCCACCTCACGTCACGTTCGCATCAGGGGTTGCATCTCGACAACTCCAGTGGCGACGCGCCGATCGCAAATCATGAGTCTTGGCATTCAGCCCATCTTGAACGACCACGACTCAAATGTTCTTTACGAGGCTGTCAACAAAGCTTTTGGTAATTCGAGCTTTGGCGTCGTCGAACCGGATGCTGATGACGCCGGTACAAAGGCAGCTGAGAATCCAAGGCCTCGAAAGGGCCTAGAGCGTTGGCCCATGTTCTACTTTCACATTACCTTGCTCGATTCGGATTCGTCGACCACGGACGGCACGCTCATGGATTCGCAGAAGGTTTTGGAAAATGTGGTGGATCTGTTGAACGCCGTGTGCCAAGGGGTCCTAAAGAAACAGTGCTTACGGCCTCGGGCGGAGGTGTCGTTGGATATGGCGCCACTTGCAGCTTCAAAACAGATGCGTTCTATTAGGACATCGACGAGTCGATCGCACTTGTCGACACGGCCCAGGACTGGTCGGTCTTCATCGTGCCCCTCGTCGCGTGGCCCACTCGCCGAGTTGGAACTCACTAGGTCCGGAAGCCCATTTGACGAGTGGCATCGCATCAAGGTCGGGTGGGCGACGCCGCAGGGAAACACGATGAAGGCTACAATGAGTGCCACAAATCGCCTTGTTGGCGAGGGTGGGAAGCTTCTTCGCCGTCCATTCGACGATCAGCCCGCTGCAGAATCGGGGGCCATCCAGGAAGCCATTGGCCGGGCTGCCCATGTGGATGACGGAGAGGATGGCGCCTCAGATGTCAAGGCTGGGCCTGCAGACGCTACTACAGGAGCGATACGTCGCCCGAGAAAGGTTCGCGTGCTTGAAAGCAGACCGAAGCCACAGCCGAGCGAATGGCTCCAAGACGTCCTCCGATCGTGGAAGAACCCCGTCTTTGATACGACGCAGCCATCCGTTCCCCAGATCTGCAACGACCACCCAGACATGGGCGCCGCACATCGATGCCGTGGTGCGAAAGACGACGTCAACTATGAGGCTCGATCCATGAACCTAATCGGTCGTCTATCAAGGGCGGCGCTGGTGGATGCAGAGGTGATCGCCCAAGTCGACCGCAAATTCATCCTCTTCAAGCTGCCCCTGAGCCCTGTTGCCGAGATTGTCGACGTCAAAGCGCCCTCGGCACTCGTCATGCTCGACCAGCACGCCGCCGACGAGCGCTGCCGGCTTGAGCAATTGATGGAAGACTATTTCCAGCACGGCCTAGCCACAGGGCTCGTGCGGCCCGTCGTCGAGACCTTGGACCGGTCGGTGGTGTTTGAGGCGTCGGGCAGAGAGACGGATCTGCTGCGGCGGTATCAGGGGCACTTTGCGTCGTGGGGCGTGCTGTACGAGGTTCAGCGGTCCACCGGTTCGTGCACGGTCAAGATCACGGGCCTCCCGCCAAGCATCCTCGAGCGCTGCCGCAGCGAGCCTCGGCTGCTCATAGAACTCGTCCGCAAAGAGATTTGGCACCTGGACGACGGCGGTTTCGCCCCGACCAGGACGACTGTCCGAGGCAACGGACAGTCGTCGACGTCGCGCTTCCACGGCTGTCCCGCTGGCATCCTCGAGCTGCTCCACTCTCGATCGTGTCGCAGTAAGCACACCCTTGTCCCTGCATTCCCCGCACTCTTTCCCCCTTTGCACCACTGGTTTGAGTATCTTGCAGGGACCACTCGTACTGACGCAACGCTGTCAGGCGCCATCATGTTCAACGACGTGCTATCCACGAACGACTGCCAGCAGCTTGTCCAGCGGCTCGCGCGCTGCGCATTCCCTTTCCAGTGCGCGCATGGCCGGCCGAGCATGGCACCTCTGGTGGACCTGGGTTCCGAGGCCGGACTCGTCGGGAGTTGGCGGGAGGGCCGTGTCGGGCTCGAGGGATGGCAGCAGTGGATGGCAAATGATACCAATCGCGCCGTGTCCAGCCGATGATTATAACCAGGCACCACTCGGCGCCATCCGCTGTATACCAGTGCAGGCAAGCATCTAATCATTCTCACAGTGAAGAGACCGAAATTCTGCGCGTGGGTTCGTTTGATATTCAGCATTCACTGGTCGTGCCCTCGCCAAAGCTATATACACCGCACCGCCAGCTCAGGCGCCACCGTTTGTCCAACGCCGTATTGTGTTGATCCCCCTCCTCGGGACGAAATGATGCATCTAACAGGTATTTCTTCCCAATGCCATGCTCATGCCTATGCCCGTGCGTGTGCCATGCTCCATCCGTCATGTCCAAGCCGTCATGATACCAAAGAAAAACAGGAAAACAATGCCATGCCATGCAGATGAGGGAGATCGAGGTCTCTGTGGGTGAATTAAAAGAAGAAAAGCAAGTCGTCAGTCGCCGTCGCCAGCGGGGGGGGCTGGGGGGGCGCGGCCCGCTGCAGCGTCGACGATGACGGGAGGGAGGTGCGAAATGACGCCTGGTGAAACGCCGCGCATGATTGAGATTCGATCGCCAGGTTGTGTAAGAGGTACGTGGAAGCGCAGCGTGCCACGTGCACGAGGCCAATCGTTGCTCACGTCGAAGAGCTTGGTCTCGCATCAGCGCTGGGGCTGAGCCACGGATTGATTCGTCGAGTCTCGTGACAGCAAAGGCACGCTGTCGAAAAAAGGCCCTATGCAGAGGGCAATCGGCCGTCGCGAATCATTTCGGCTCGTTTTCGCTCCTTGGCCATTTCCTTGTGTTGCCTCTTGGCGTCGGGGGTCATCAAGACCCATTGCTTGTTGTTGCGATCCCAGCGGTGTCTGTGTTACGCATGTAAGTCAGCAAACGTTTGCGTCGTCGCACCTTGACAAGCAGCTCACAAAAGCCAGCCAGCCAGCAAAGGTGTGAAACAAGACAGTGAAGAAACGTACCCCTCGTGCTCCTCCGTCACCAGACTCTTTGGACTGTACTCGTCGGCGAGAATCTGCTCAAAGCTGTAGGGGACGCGGGCGCGGATGCCCTCGAATTCGCTGACGCGCATGGGCCAAAGGTCCTGGCTAGCGTAGCGGTGCTTGTTCTTGCAGCTCCAGGTGCCCGGGCGGTCGGGCTCGCGCTCGCGGAGGCCGGTGATGTCGATGAACATGCCGTTGGCCATGTCGATCCAACGGGCGTCGATGATGTTCATGCCGTCGCCGGCGTCGATGTCGACGTGGTGGGGGTTGACGTCGAGCACGTACGTCCTGAGGCCGGCGCGGGTCGTGTTGCGCTCGTGCTCGGTGCGGTTGAGGTGGTCGCCCATCCACTGCATGGTGTTGCTCGAGACCTGGACGTCGAGGTCGTAGTCCCAGGGCATGATCTGGCCGTTCCACCACCAGCCGAGGAGGGTGCCGTGGGCGAGCCACGTCTCGACGCCGTGGGCGTGCATGACCTCGAGGTAGCTGCGCACCAGGTCGCGCAGCACGAAGCGGTGCTCGTCGTAGGGGATCTCGTCGTGGAAGTAGCGCAGGTCGTAGTGACCGAGGGCGAAGCTGCCCCGGGGCTCGTGGAAGTACTTTGGCGTCGGGGCGCGCTTGTCTACGTCTCGTGACGATGGCGTCGGGGCGCGCTTGTCTACGTCTCGTGACGATGGCGTCTTGCCGGGGGTGGTGCGCGGGCGGGCGGCCTGGGCGAGGGCGGCGAGCCCGGCCACGAGGAGGGCTCGCAGAGAGGGCATGGTAGAAGCTATCATGCGACGAGGGCTATGGGTTGGCGATACGGGGTGGATGTAGACGCAAAGGCGGATGATGATGTTGAGTAGACGAGACAGATGCCGGCACAGAGCTGGCCGACGACGACTACCACAAGATTTTGGTTTAAGTGGTTGTAGATAATGGCACGATGCACTCTGTGAGAGGTGTCGCGTGCTCGCACGAGAGGAGGGTTGGCTTGGCTATTAGACGAGCGACGGCGGGAAGGCGTCGAGAAGCCAGGCGTGGGCAGCTGTCAAGGCAAGTTCATGGCTGGGTTTGGGCCTTTTTCTTTGGTTCCCCAGGAAAGGTGGATGGACAGAAGCAGGAGACAGAGGAAGAGAAGAGCGACTACGAGTTTAAGAGAGAGAGAGGGAGATGAAAAGAGACGCAGTGCCGGTGTGGTTGGTGTGTGTGTGAGTGTGTTGAGAGGCGCTCATCCAGACGCTAGTCACGGCACCACAACTCCAGCAGGAGGCTGCCAAGCCTTTGCCATGATCCGGGCGAGCAGCTACCTACGAACTAACAGACCAAGGTACGGAGCCCGCTTGGCAACCGGGGGGGGGCCAAGCCTTGGTTTCCGCAGATAACATGGGCCGGCGGTCTTTCTATTCTTGTTTCCACGGCGCGCGCGCAGCTGCGTCCGGAGAGAGTTCTTGTACCTACAGTACGAGAAGCAGAATCCTACGCGGGAGGGTGACGGGATTGCCCTTTGAAATGAATCCAAAAAAAGAGGGTTTCGCTAGGTCCGCTGCTTCCGCCGATTCGAGAAGACGGAAGCACCCCTCATGTCCGCCATGGCGGGAAGAACGGGCGCCGTCGAGAAAGGGAAAGAGGCCAGGAAAAACAGAAACGCCGCTGGGGACGTCATACTGTCGCACCGTTATCGCCAGACGGTCCGGCAACGGGTACCTGTCGTCATCGCAGCATCAGCGACGGGTAACCCGCTCGCTCCAACGGGCATTTTCAAACCTTACGGACGTGACCGAACTGTGATGTCCATCCAATTCACCACCGGAAACGGGCGGCCGTGCAAAACGTTTCTGGGGACAAAACCTGTGTCTCTCTCTCTCTCCAGGATGCAACACCCGCCCCAAAACCCGCCGTCCGTTCGGGTCCGCGCCGGCGGCAGAGACTACCTAGCAGCCGCCCCCCCCCCACATGCGCTACGAACATCGCCCACGCGCGCTAGGCCCCTCGTGGCAGCAGGTCTTGTGCAGGGCCAGGGATGGGGCTCGGGCTTTTCGTCTTGGCGTCCGGTCGCCAAGAGCCGGCCCAAGACGACCTGCAGGTCCTCCGTCGTCATGGGGGGCGGGCCCGCCAGTCCAAACACGCCACCGACCAACAAGCATCGAGATGCACGACCTCGGTGCACATCCCCCCATGTTGCCCGTGCCGCCGTGTCCACAAGATTAGCTATTGCGAGCACAGTATCGCCGGGACGCATCACGCGAAGCTGCGGTGCCGCCCGCCCTACTTGTACATACCCAAGGTACCTACCAACCCGTCGGTCCTCGTGCTGCTGTACATTCGCATGCTTCTACCGCGTCTTCTACCGAGTAGCCTTGACGGGTTCCTCGCTGTAGTACCTGTAGAGCCGCACTTCCGAGAGCCAAGCTCAGCCCCGGCATCGCGGCACGGTTTACGCTGGCCAGCCCAGCTCAGGCGGCCCCCCCCCCCCGGGCACCAACGTTGCCGCCGAGCCGCGACCTGGCCGCACCAAGACTTTGCGCCAAGACCTGTTGGCCAAAGGGGCCTCGCGCCAAGACTCTCGTCGGAACCTCGCAAATACCTACCAACCACCACTTGCGCGCGCAACGAACATGACAATGCTGCAGCGGCCTGCTCCATCGGATCGGTCCTGCTTGCCTTGCCTTGTCTCGTCTCGCGTCCCTCGTGTTCCTCGTCTCGCCTGGTGCTCACCGTCTCAGCCCAGCTCGGCAACCCCTTTCCGACCACGTACTGTACGGTGCTCGTACGTGAGGCCATGAGCCATATAATGTAGCCCGTCTGGCGAATGCGCTCTGCTAGGGCTGCGTGTAGCCGAGGCGTCCCTTGCGCGCCCCTCCGGATGACTCGGCAAAAAGCCACACGGCTCCAGTCGAGCCGTTTTCTCAGCGCGCCCAGCTTCGCAAGTCGCGCCTCAATCAAGCAGGCCAAGCAGCTCTCCAGACATGCCGTTGCTTGGCGCAGTTCCGCGTGGACTTGGGCGCGGGCGCATGTGTCTCGACAGCCAGCGTAACCAAGAGTAGCCCAGCAATTGGCATTTCTGACTGCAGATCCATCTTGCCACCAAAAATAGTCCGCAGGCCAAACACACATGGAAGCGGTCAGCCAATAGCAAGAAAGAATTGGCACAAGAAATTGTTGAAAGGGACAAAAAAGTCAACGATCTTAAGATCGTGGCGGTCTCTCCCGCCGGGAATTGAACCCGGGTCTCAAGCGTGACAAGCTTGCATACTGACCACTATACTACGGAAGATTCAAACAGCTGTGTTCAGCTGTCGTAGCGGAGGTTGTGGTGGAGAGTTCCGTAATGGGGTATATATTCCCTAGCGCTCAGCCAGTGCTCATTATCGAATCAAGTGGGCCCCCCCAAATGCCCAATCCGTAGCACTACCCTATACACATGCCTTTTAAAGATGCACCATGAATAACAGTCGCGGAAAGGAACTTGGGTCATTGAACGCTGTGGAATTCAGTTCTGAGTGACTAGCAGCTTAATGAGCCAGTTCTCATGGCCATAGATGGTTGTGCTGCGCACGTGGCTCATGAGTCCTCTCGTCCACATGTTGTCTTTAACGGCACTGGCGACAACCTCAACCACTTCAACAAAACATCGCCAGCTCATCACCAATAGGCACTCAACCTTGGCAATATCCTCGAGGAAACCCTCCCCAATAAGAATATCCTTCCAAAGCCCCCGGTCAGCGCACTCATACCTCCTTCCTGCGACCCAACGCACACCACCTCATCCTCTGGCTCGTTGAGCCTCGGCGCGAGTCGCGAACCCATCGCCATCCTCCTCACCGCCGAGCGCCGCGTCTCCACGATACCCACCTCGGCGCCGAGGACCGGCAGCCCGCGGCTTCAGAGTATGCGCGCGTGCAACGTAACAGGAATCGCGTCTGCCTGCCCCGCTAGTCGTGGGCGCGCATGAATATTGTGCGCCATCAGCGCCCTCTGCCCATAAAGGTCCTACCAGGCGCTTGCAGCGCATCTACCATTTGTACATCCACGGCTCGACTTTCATGTACAGACGTAGCGTTCCGACAGCCGAGCAGGAAGCCAAATCCGAATCTCGGCCAGGGCCCCAGCCGCCATACGCTCTGCTCCTTTGCTGGAAACCCATGCACTTCTCGACAAGCGCTGCTCCGCAGACACCGACAAGCAGCACTGTTCATCACAAATGCGGACATGGGAAATCGGCTTGGAATTTGACACAATACTTGGGAGGAAACAACCTAACAGTAGCCCACATAATGTGCCAATCCAATCGGGACACTGACACGACAGGAGAGAGTTGCTCCAACTCTATGATGCGTGTTTGCCGGTTCGATTATGCTTAGGAGCCTGTTGAAAATGCCCTCTCTGCGAGCCGGCCATGTCGTTGGTGTCAAGTGTCCTACAAAGCACTTGGAGTTGTCTCGAATTTGGTCATGATTTCTCAAACGCACCTGTTCGTGATCCCATCTTTGTGGAGTCAAGATGCCATCTTTTCGGTGATGAAGTCGATAAAGCTGCTCACCCTGGCATATACGCCGGGGAGATTGGGTCGACCACATCCCTTTCCCCACGACACAACACCGACCAAAACCCCATCCGCATCGATGGCAGGACCTCCGCTTTCTTTATAACACGAGTCCTTGCCCCCTGCTTCCAAGCCCGCACAAAAGTTGTTGTTTGTCACGGGTTCACGCACCTCCTCGTCTCGATACGTGGCCGCGCACCTGTCACGCGCAACAACTGGGACCGTCACCTTTCTCAGGTTCTCGGGAAAGATCGATTTGTCGTCATCTGTAGCGCCCCTGAATCCTTTCATGAGCACTTGATTTCAGACTGCGTCATCCGGAAGCAAGCCTAATGGCAACTGTGAATAGATACATACCATCCCGCGCTTGTAATCTCGGAACCGACAATGGGATCTGAGCCTGACTGTGGCAGCTTGGCATAACCAACGGTCGAGCTTGCCTCTATGGGTTGCGATAGGTGTAAGATGGCGACATCGTTTTCCGAGGTCTTGTCATTGTAAAGGGGATGGACGTCAAATCCAGCAACACCGACTTGCGTTCCGCCAGAAGCCCATGCCTGTACCAGTCAGCGAAAGGAGCCGGCGAAGTACTGTAAATTAAATGATATATTTTCCCCAAGGCGACAACAGCGAAATGTTCGTGGTGGCTTACCAAGGATCCTGCGCGGATTCGTATTCTCGTCGTAGCATTGACAAATCCATACATGCAGTGACCAGCCGTGAGAGCAGTAGTGGCGTTCAACAACGAACCTCCGCACCTGTGTTCGCCGTCGTAGTACAAGCTGATGATGAAAGGAAACTCGCCAGCAGCTGCCTCGTCGCCACCTACGATGGCAAGTGCACGGCGAGAAGCTGCAGCGGCT
This sequence comes from Tolypocladium ovalisporum, assembly GCA_024340015.1. Classification (NCBI taxonomy): domain Eukaryota; kingdom Fungi; phylum Ascomycota; class Sordariomycetes; order Hypocreales; family Ophiocordycipitaceae; genus Tolypocladium; species Tolypocladium ovalisporum. The sequence continues at coordinate 44,632 of JALHBZ010000037.1, read as the reverse complement.
ACATCTTCAGCCGCTGTTGGGACTGCGGCTGCCAAAGTGATAGCTGGTACCGTGGTGGCGATAGCAAGTGCGAGCAGTGACGACTTCATCCTGACTGTTGGTCTGGAGGTTGGGACTCGGTGAGTATGATCAGAATAGTGCTTGGAGAGGTGCTGCAAACGTCTGATGAGCGGGCAGCGTGTCCCCTTTATATGTTTGATCCAAGTACGCAGACCGCAAGGACTCACTTACACATCATGAACCAAGTCGTATCGTAGTGGGCCATCGTTCGTCGAAACGCATGGGATAGCGCCATGTCAACTCCATCGTGCTTTGATTAGACTACGTAGGAGTTTGAACTCTACCATGGATGTACGCAAGCTGGTTGTATCCCGGATAGATTGACTTGCATAGCCCACCCTGGCGTACACGGGGAATATGGTTCATACACCTGATTACTATTGGCCATCACAGTTGTCTGGACCTGTCTATAGAGCTTCTCTGCCCCAGACGCGTCGCATCTCCACAACTGGTATCACAGGGCCGTCAATTGCCGCACTTCTCTACCCCGGCAAACTTTGTCCTGACCTCGCCGATACTGCTTCTCTGCCTCTAGACGCACGCTCCACATCGGACAGGTCCCGAGCTTGGGTGGCCATGGAATACCCGATTTGATGACTTGGGTACCTGCGGGAATCTGTTTCTTCACTTTTCCGACATCCTACCTGACTGTCACGTGGCGGTCAGCAGCGCTACGCGTACATGCGTATGTCTTTGACGCTTACAGCACCTCTCTAAAAGATTTCTAGAAATAAGTTTGACTTGGTCGCGGAGTGTACAAGCTGTGGCATGGCTATGCTGCCTACATGGATGTAGATATAGCAACCAAATCAGCCGCCCACAAGCAACATTCACAAGTGAGGATCAATACCATCTCCAATCCAACCCCGACGGCCAGACCGGCAGCCGAGCTCATCTCGCCGGAGAGCTTGAAGCTGACTTGACCGTAACAAGAGGTGCATCTCGCTAGTCTTTCCTTCAATACTGAGCTTGAAGCGGTGCGCTCAGACCATTATATCCCCGCTTGTTTCTCTTGGAAGGCGCCCGTCGTAACTGAACCCAAATAGTATGTCGTCTCCATAGTCATCAAATACTGTTGTCTGTGCTGTATTTGTCTCAAAGTATACTGACAGGTACCGGCCTCGGCGCTGCGCGGAAGGGGGTTGCGTAAGCCGCGTTGCTTGGCTCTTCGTGAACCTCTACGATCCATCCGGTCATGAACGCTGAGCTTGAAACAACCATTTCAAGTTTAACGAGTGCCAGGGCTCTTGACGCGGAATTTGCTTCGTTGAATGAGCAAGCCAGTGATTCTCGCGGCCTCCCCCGCGTGACGCACCTGGTGTTTGTGTTGACGATGCCGTCAGGTCCCCGACTTGCACAGCGTCCCGGCGCCGCAGCTGCTTTACTCTGTAAGACTGCGTGAGCTTCTTCGAGGCCCGAGCCGCCGATTACCCCTTGAGTCTTTGGTGCCCGTCTAGAACTACGCGTCAGAGTTGGTTCCCCGCTGCGCCAAGGCTATAGTAGCTCTGCTCAATGCTTATATATTGCTCAAGATGACACTGCGACGCGCAAGTCGTTGGAATCGCGGTCATTGGCGGCTGGTAATTGGCGTTGGGTGACCGTTCGTCCGCAGGCTACGAGTATTACGCGTGCGACATTGCGAGCACCACGCCTCCCAGTCAGTCGGGCAAGCCGCGGCTTCAAACGTAGACGAGGCCGTGCAATTACAAAAACGCAAGAGTCGCGCAACTCCTTCTCAGGGCCGGTCTTATCCTAGGTGTAGGCCGTTATTGAGTGGGATGTAGGGATCGTGCCGTGAAGCTTCAGACAATAAGCCGACTCGCCGCGCATGGCTCAACAATCGGGTGATAGGAAACAGCCGACGGAGCACGGAGGCAACGTTGTGCATCTACCTTTCATGAGGACTTGAAGAAGATTAAACCTGCCGAGTCGGTGGCAGTGACGCAGCTACGAGGCGACAATTTGCCGGCCGGTATCTGTATCAGAGCCTGCGAAAGTATTGCTTGGTCCTCATGCACAGCTCATTGTACTAGCCAGACGTTGGCTGAGACACAACAACGGCAACTCACTCAGCCTGCAGACTCGCCACGTCTTCTAAGACATCCGTCGTCGAGAACAATTGCTTTGCCGGGTATCGACGTAGTCGTATAGATAATCGTCCTGAGCATATACTGCAACACAGCGCTGGTCATGTAGCCCCCCCCTTTTCGCCAACGCCGGCACCACATCCCATGGCGCGGCGGCCCAACACCCGTCATCACCGCGCAAATACCTTGACGACACCGTCCCCGCCTCCGCTCACCACCCACTTGCCGTCTTGGCTCCACACGCATGAGCACACGCCTTCGCCGCGCATTACCCGATGGCTCGTCATCTCCTGCGTACACGACCTCTTCTCCAAGCTCCAGAACCGCAGCGACGCGTCGTGGCCCGCGCTGACGAGCTCGCGCCCGTCTGGGCTGAGAGAGAGGCTCGAGATGGCATCGGGGTGCGCCAACATGTTGTATGTGCATTGCCCTGTCGCGAAATATGTTAGTCAACCATCGGATTTGATCTGGCGAGGCGAAGCCCGACGTACCGCTGTTGGCGTCGAAGAATCTCACAAAACAATCTTCGTGCCCGGAGATGATTGTGCCCTCGACGCCAGACCCTGCCATTGACCGCCCTCCGGTGGGCCCGCCAGCACCGGCCTCCTCTTCGCCGCCCATGGTGTTGCCGTGGTGCGGGCTGCCCTGGTCCAGCCCAATCGTCGTGGCTACGGCCGCATTGACGCCCGTCTTCATCGAGCCGTCGTACGTTTCCATGCTGTCCATTTGTCCGACCTGCTCGCCGCTTCTTGTGTCGTAGACGACAACCGCTGCGTCCGCGTAGGAGACCACAAATGTCTCTCCCGATCCGCCGAGCGGCGTGATGCACGTTGGGCTCGCCTTGGAGCCGTCCGGGCGGGAGATGACATGCACCAGAGTGTGATGGAAAGGGGAATTCGATGCAATCGTTGGCTGGGGCGAGTTGGAAAAGCCGCTCCCGGAGCTCATCGAGTTGCCGCGGACACGGCCGCCACGGCCAGACATGCTCCGGTTGGACCCGGGCTGCGGCGAGCTGAGCTCAGGAGGAGCGCTGACGGACCAGAGTCGAACAGTCCCGTCCGCGGCGCCCGACGCCAGCAATATTCGATCCGCGCTGCCGTAGGGGCTGGAGTTGCCGAACACGGAGCCCAAGTTTGTCGGGAGCACGCAGAGCGCCCACACGGCGTCCGTGTGGCCCTCCAATGTCGCCTTGGGGTCGACCCTGCCGCGCTCCCAGACCCGAATCGTCGCGTCTTGACCACCTGAAAATATCCAGCCATCGCCCTGAGCACGGCCGCCCGTAGAAAAATTGGGAGACGGCGACCAGGAAGTCAGCGAGAGAACAGCTCCGGAATGACCACGATGGGTGAAGTTGGCAGTGACATCGAGGTCGGAAGTCGTGCTGACGGCGTGGCTCTCGAGCCTGGGGATGTGGAACCGCTTGACCATGCCGTCGTCGCCTGCCGTGCAGATTTCAGGCTCTCCGGGGCTGCCGCCGCCAGAGAAAATGACTTTTCGTACCGTGTCAAGGTGGCCTCGCAGGCCAAAACGCAGCTTGAAGTTGGCGGCATCTGCCCTTTGGCTAGCAAGCAACGCCAGCTCTTGATCTCCGCTACGTCTCCTCGACAGGGAACTCTTCCTCCGGTGACCAGCGGGGGCTCGATTTGGCGACTTGGGCAGGTGCTCGGCATTCGGGAACACGTCCGTGTCCGGTCGATTGGGTACAGACTGGCCGACCTGCTGCTGAGACGTGCCGGGTTCGGGAAAGGTGCCTTCGGGGAACTCCCAGCCATCCGACTCTGGCATCGCAGGCGGCGCCTTTCGCAGTTCCTCCGCGTCGTCCACGCTGCCCAGAGCCTCAGCAGCATGGTTTGGCCCCGACACGTTCTCGTCCATTGCGCGTGTTGTCACTGACGGCGCGGGCCAGTCATTGGAGCTGGCGTAGATGGGAGTCTGGAGTTCGCCGGCAGATCGGAGCATGGGTTGTGACTGCACATCTGAGGTCTTTGTGGGGAAATCTGAAGGCGCTTGTTGCATTGGCGAAGTAGCATTGGGGTTCTGATGCAATCTCGAGTTCATCTCCTGGGCGTGGTTCGGGGCCGGCCGTTGAATCTGGTATTGCCGCTCCATGTGCTGCGGGCCGGGCATGCCATAGCCCTCGGCTTCGCGCAAGTCCTCCATCATGGGCAGTGGAGGAGAGTCGCGCGGTGGCTGCGGGTTCGCGGGCGTGACCATGAGATACATGAATTCGGCTTGGCACTGGTCCAGGAATGTCTTGAGCTCGTGTCGCTGCGTATCGTCGTCAGTCCTGCCGACGTCGACCTCGTCGTCGCTGGGTAAGGACTGCTTCTCCGACGATGCTGAGGGAAACGCGTTAGTATCGCGCCAGGCGGGGAGACGGACTGGATGAGCCAACTCACATCGTAGCTTCTCCTGGATCTTGGCAGCGCGGTCGCTCTTTGCGGCGTCGGAGGCATCGACGGCAGGTGTGCCCTTGATCTGCGCGGCCTGGTCCTTGACCTTGCGCTCGAGGATGGACACGTATTTCTTCAGGGCCTTTTGCGTGGCGTCGGCCCTCCGCGCCTGGCCCTCGAGGCTGGCAATGCGCCCCCTCATCTCCTGCTTCTCAATCTCCCAGGCGTTTCTGTCGCGCTCGTGGCGATGCCACTCGGTCTGCAGAAAGCGCATGACGCCCTGGAGGGTGTACTCGGTGGCCTGGGGCTGGCCGCTGCCGTTGCCGTGCATGGCCATGCCCATGTCCATGCCGCCCACGCCGTTGCCAACATTGGGGCCCATCGCGGCGCGCCTCGCTCTGTCACGGGGCCGAGCTCATGGAGAGGCCACGGCGGCGGAGAGAGGCGTCTCGGGCCAGCTCCAGAGAAGGGCGGCGGCGGCGCGGCGACGGGACTGGAGGCCCGCGGGTGCGTGTCGTCAGAGGATGCTCGCGTTGGCGCCGACGCTGGGGACAGCGGATGGCGAGACAGCGGATGGCTGTTGTCCGACTCGACGGGATGAGGGCGATGGACGTCTACTCGTACAGTGGGAAGCTCCAGGTGTGCTCTCGTGCGTCGTGGTAGTGCTGCCCTGTGCTGTGCCGTGCTTGCGCTGGCGCCGTTGCAGGATTTCTCGACCAATCACGACGCGCGCCGTTGATGAGGCAGTCAGGCATCAACTCTTTGATGAGCAGCCCCTGAGATGTGCCTGTGCTTAGGTGCCTTCCTACCTTCTGCGTGTCGGCACCTGTAGCTGCTGCTGTGCCTGAAGCTGCGCTCGTCCACCGGTGACGCCAAACTCTCATCGCATGCGTTTCCTCTTTATTCGTGTGGAGCGGCGCAATGCGGGCATTGAACGAGTTTGCCAAGAATCGCGTACAGGTACACAGCTGTCCTCTGCGATATCCACTCCGGGAGCTCAGACAGCTCGTCGATCCCGCGGAGCCTGTTCCTGCCACAACCCCATGGCTGCAGAGCCTGAAACTGGAGAGGGAACGAAACATGGACAGCCCATGGGGGGGAAATATCGCCAAGGGAATGTTCATGTCTATAATTCGTACCAAAGCCAACCCGGGCTGCGCGAGAGACGCTGCTGGTGAACGCAGGTCGCTCGATAGCTGTACAGGTAGACTGAGCCACAGGTGCGCGTCGCGATAAGTGCACCGCCGTAGACCGATGCTGGCAAATGCTTGATGCCACAATGCTGCTTTTCGTGCAAGCGTGAGCGAGTGAGGCCTTTAGCCGTCGCAGTTAAAGCTGTCTCCATTCAATTTGCCTAATTCCTGGTGCATTTGTTCTCATCGTGACGAGACTCCCAGCCTGAGGCGTCAGTAGGGGCTGGCGCTCTGCGATTGGCCATTTCCCCCTCGAAAGCTCGAGAGCCGCGACGCCAGGCCCCCACCGTCGTCATCGGCAGCCGTCGGTCCATCGACAGCTCCAGTCCCCCCAACAGCAGCACCAACTCGGCAACACGGCCGTTTCGATGCGGCAACATGGCCATTTCGGTACGTGACGCGTCGTTCGTTGCACGTATGCCACGTCGTTTTTGACGCCTGGCTGACAGATGGCTGTAGTGGAAGTCGTTCGACTTCTTCGATGTCTCTCAGGTCGCCCTTCCTGACGCCGACGCCCACCAGCTCTTCGAGAGCAACGAGACATCGAGCATCTGCGCAGGCTCCGACAGCCTCTTTGTCGGGTCCAACGATGGCTCCGTCAGCATCGTAGGCAAAACCTGGAAGGTGGTCAGCAAGTTCCAGGCTCATGAGTCTGGGCGGATCACGCACATCCGCCAGGTCGAGGGCACCAGCTACTTGGTCACCATCGCCGTGAGTACCTGCGCGCAGGCGGCGCATGTCGCATCGCCGAAGTCTCAAGATGGTCTGTGTGGACACGGCGCTGACGACGACACGTAGGAGGACCTGAGCAGCGAGCCCGTGCTCAAGGCCTGGGCCTTGGACAAGCTGGTCAAGAAGACAAACTTGCCGACCTGCCTGAGCACCTTGACCATCAACAACGGACGGCGGCAATTCCCGGTAAGCCACAAGTCATGGACCGCTACGCAGCCTGGATGCTTACATGGGCAAGATATCGGCATTTGCGGCGACCGACGACCTCACCCAGATTGCCGTCGGCTTCGGCAATGGTGCCGTTACCGTGATCCGCGGCGACCTCATCCACGACCTGGGAACGAAACAGCGGATAGTATTTGAGTCCGAAGAGCCGGTGACCGGCGTACAGCTTGCCGTGGACGAGAAGGTGACGACCCTGTTCGTCTCCACCACGTCGAGGATTATAAAACTAGGACTCTCGCGAAAGGGACAAGGGCTGCCGCCGAAGACGGTCGAGGACACTGGATGTGGAGTCGGCTGCATGACTTTCGATCCAAGTACAGGCGAGGTCGTCGTGGCTCGCGAGGATGCGATATACACGTATTCGCAGGACGGTCGCGGGCCCCCTCGAGCATACGAATCGCCCAAGAACATCATCTCGATATACCAAAACTACGTTGCGCTAGCCTGTCCATCGGCGGGCGCGAGTGGGAGGGATCCAGATGCCATGAGGCGGCGTTTCGGCGGTGGTACAACCGATGCCCTCTTCGATGCTTCGTCCTTTGTTCTCCTGGAGACTGACTTGCGTATTGTCGCGCACACGGAGACGTTGATCTCCCCGGTGCGATTCATATTCGAGGTCTGGGGAGACTTGTTTATAGTCACCCAAGATGGCAAGGTAAGTCATTCGAAACTTGGGTAGTGAACCAAGCTGACCTTCCAGATCTCGCGATATCACGAAAAGGCACTCCAGCAGAGGCTGGAGATGCTCTATCAAAGAAACATGTTTCCACTTGCCATTGAGCTGGCCCAACATTCGGGCTTGGACAGTCGACAGCAGACCCTAATCTACCGCAAGTTTGGCGACCATCTATACCAAAAGGCAGACTACGACGGCGCCATGGTACAGTACATCCGAGCCATCGACACCACCGAACCGTCGCAGGTCATTCGCAAGGTAAGTTGCGGCATCTCGGCTCCACATACTGACGCTGACTGCGACAGTTTCTCGATACACAACGGATACACAATCTGATTTTGTATCTGGAACAACTGCACGAGCATAGAAAAGCAACGGCCGACCACACCACGCTCCTACTCAATTGTTACGCCAAGCTGAAAGACATTGACAAGCTAGAAAAGTTCATCAAGTCTCCTGGCGACCTCAAATTTGACCTGGACACGGCTATCGCCATGTGTCGCCAAGGCGGTTACTATGAGCAGGCTGCGTATCTTGCAAAAAGGCACGGCGAAACCGAATTCGTCGTTGACATCTTGATTGAGGATTCAAAGAGCTATGCCGAAGCACTGGATTTCATTTGGCGGCAAGACCCGGAAATTGTGTGTTGCCCTCACCTTGTACGCTACGCTTGGCTGACCATAAGACAGGCTTACCCGTGTCTTCAAAAATATGCCCGCGTACTCATCGAGAACTGCCCCAAAGACGCAACGACGCTCTTTGTGCATTACTACACTGGCAAGTTCAGGCCCAGGCGCACGACGACTGTGCCGCAGAACAATGGTACACCTAGCAGTGGCGGCTTTGCCGCAGGAGCCGCGAGTGCCGTGCAGAATCTCTCGAACCTCCTTCCCCTGCCATACATGAACACCTCTTCGATAGCAAGCCCGGGGACCGCGGGCAACACAAAGCAGACCATCAGTGATACGTCTCTCATCATTGATGAAGACGACTATCCGGCGCCAAAGTACGAGGCGCCACCTCCCAGAACTGCCTTCTCCTCCTTTATCGATCATCCAGACGAGTTCATCGTCTTTCTTGAGGCGTGCCTTGAGGAAAAGGACCTCAAGATAAGCGACAGGACCGATCTGTATACCACTCTATTCGAAATGTATCTCTACAAGGCGAGCGAAAAGAAGGGACACAATCACAAAGAAATGTGGGAGGCCAAGGCGAAGAAACTAATCGAAGGGGAGCACGTTCCCATGGAGAGCTCAAACGTGCTTCTGCTGTCGCATCTTTCGGGCTTTCGAGACGGCACAGTCCTGGTCAAGGAGCAAGCTGGTCTGCTTTTTGACATTTTCAGATCATACACGTCTGCAAAGGACACTCGAGGTGCGATGAAGGCACTGCGAAAGTATGGCCCAGAGGAACCGCAGTTGTATCCCGCTGCCTTGGCATACCTGACGTCGGATCCCCGGGTGCTAGAGGAGGCAGGCTCAGAAGAACTCGCCGGCATCCTGACCAAGATCGACAAGGACGGGCTCATGGCTCCCCTGCAAGTCGTCCAAACACTCGTCGGGCAATCCTCAGGCGGTGGCGTGGCAACAATGGGCATGGTAAAGCCCTATCTGCAAGAGACCATCACCCGCGAACGCAAGGAGGTTTCCCACAATCGCCATCGCATCGATGCGCTGCGGACCGACACGGAGAAGAGGCGCGTGGAGCTGTCCGACCTGGGGACCAAGCCGGCCGTGTTCCAAGCAACGCGCTGCAGCGACTGCGGCCAGAGCCTGGATCTTCCGGCGGTGCATTTCCTGTGCAAGCACAGCTTCCACCAGAGATGTTTGCGCAGCGGGGCCAGTGAAGGGGAGGCGGAGTGCCCCAAGTGTGCCTCTGAGAACGATGTGATTCGGAAAATGAGAGAGGGACAGAGGGAGGGGGCCGAGAGGCACGAGCTATTCAAGGGGGACCTGGAGAGGAGCGAGGACCGGTTCGCGACGATTGCGGAATGGTTTTCTCGGGGAGTCATGGATGCTGGACAGAACATGGAGCAGAAGTGTTGATGCCGCGAAAGTGTAGCGTAGATGGAGTCTGGAGCGACATACATTTGAAGCAATTCAGTTTCTCAGTCGATACTACTACCTTGGTCCATGTTTGAAGGGTTGGAAAGCCAGAACTTCATTCTACGACCAAAGAAAACCCAGGCCAGTTGCTGGACATTGACTGCAAGACGCGTCGTGATGCTGATGATCATGATGGTTGGCGGGGGACCCGCATCCCAACCCCACGTCTCAACCTCGGATTCTGGAGTCGGCAAGCTCACTCTGGCATTGATATTGTTCAAGGACCATGAGCGAGACTCTTCCATCGCCTCTAATGCGACCCAGCGTAAAGGAGCTCAAAGGCTTCTTCTCCCGCTCCCTCGCCTCCTTTCAAGGCTCACCTGATGCCTTGCAAATCCTATGCACGCTTCCGCACCGCGCCAGGAGCCCAGCTGTCCGACCACCAACGAATGGCGTGAGGCGGCTCGTCGTGCTGGACGCGAGCTTCAACCACCAACGCGAGCCCACGCGCAGATGGCGCGGTCAGCGGTGCGGGACGCTGCTCCGGAGGCAGAGGGCAGCGCGGAGGCGGCACGGCTGATGCTGCTGCTGGCCGTCAACAACGCGGACAAGGCGCCCCAGCCGGCGAGCTTCGCGCTGCGGCTGGCCATGATGGACGCTTTCGCGCGGGCGCTGAGCAAGGAGGTGGAGGTGGACGTTGCGGTCACGACGATGCCTTTCTTCAACGACAAGGCGCGGGCAATATCCGAGTCGGGGTTCTACGGTCAACTGGGGGAGCAGGTCTTCCTCGCGGGGTTTGACACGCTGATTCGCATCTTCGACCCCAAGTATTACAACTCGACGCCAGCAGACGGCGAGCAGATAGCATCACGGTCGGAAGAGCAACAGCCACAGACGCCGATGCAGCGTGCGCTGGACCCCTTCTTTGCGCGAGCGCGGCTCCAGGTCACGATGCGGCCGGACGATGAGTGGGGGACGCAGCTGGAGCAGCGGGCATACGTGCATCGGCTGGAGGATGCAATGCTGGAGGACGTTGGCGGGAGGCGGGAGTGGGCGAGAAGGGTGGATGTCGTGGATGGCGATGAGATGGGCGGCGTGAGTAGTTCCAAGGTGAGGGAGGCAGTAAGAACTGGGGGCGTGGTTGGGTTGGATGGGATGGTGGATGAGGAGACGAGGGCGTGTATTGAGGCGGAGGGGCTGTATCGGGAATGACAATTGGTGTGAACTTCATTGTATGGAAGGGCTCCAGGTGCTGGTCGCCCGCCTGGTCCCGAGCACACTCGTACTTGTTGCGATTCCCTCAGTTGGTGGGAGGGAGCGCAGACTTGGCGAGAGGCAATCTCTGTTGCCAGGAGCATGACGGACTTTGGCACGATTTGGCTGGCAGCTTCACGTGTGGAAGGGATCAAGGTCTCCGCAAAGGCCGAGGCTCACGCTGGAGCAAGCAGAAACGTGGATTGAGGCGTGAATAAATGCATGGCTGGTTGTGACATTAGAAAGCAGGCCATGTTGACGCTCCGACGGAGACGACTCTATCATCACAGCAGAGTTTTCCTCTTCACCGGGCCTCACCGCTCCATGTTCCCAGCGAGTTCTCACCGATTCCCTGTCCGCTCACCTAATTCACCGCTGCTGCGAAATGAATTGGCCCACCGCTCACCTCGCTGTTCGGCGCCGAGGCGGGTTGACTGTGGAGTTTGTGGTGTTCCTGAGGCTCAAAGGCCGGCCGGCGGAGCTCTTGGCCGTACCCGCAGCCCAGGCACCAGCGCGGGCAGAAAATTATTCTGCCGCTCAAAACTTTTTGGCGGTCAAGCACTGCCGGGCCCCACCCATTCCAGTATAAATTCCCGCCGCGCCGCCGTCCTTTCGATTTCTTTTCTCTTTTCTTCTTCATGTCGACAATACTTCAGTATGTGCCACCCCAACTGCAGCGCTCTCTCGCCCCCATCCACGCGGTGGGATGATGAACCGCTCGCTCTGCTCCTGCGCCAGACTTGCTAACCAAACGCCTGCAGGAGAATCATTTCTATAGTATTCGACCTCCTCTTGGTTCCCTACAAGAGCCACAGAACTTACCCTGGTTGATGAGTGTATATCCTCGACGCCCTAGAGTGAATACTTTTGGTCCTCTCGCTCTGTCCGCAAGGATGGCGGCGCTGCGTCTGACGCGGCTGCTGTATAGAGAGTTGTTGCTCTTGATGATCTCGTCCCCGTTCGCGGTCTGCCCTTGGGCGCGCGGGCGGGGTGGGTGTCGATGGACGTCTGACAGGCTTTTTCTTTTCATTGCGGCCTGGGCTTTGCTCAGGCGTGAAGAAGAGTACCACATCGTGTTCATGTAAATGCATTTCTCATCTGGCTGTTGTCGTCATTCGGACAAGTGTTGGCGTTGGGAATCGCGTGAAAAGTCCGCCTGCGCTGTGGATGATTTGCCGCTGCCGCCCGTCAACTTGCCGGTTGTTCACCAAGCAGGAGCGCTCGGCGTGACCGCTTTCTATTGAGATCAGGCAGACCTCACACCAGCCTTGCTACTCCTTCACCCTGCATCACAAGTAGATGTTTGGACGTACGCAGATGCTCGCTTCCGAGGGCAGTATGGCGGTGGTAGCGTCGTCAGCCTTGCTCCTTGGACCCGCTGATCCACTGCCTACGCTACAGACGCAGCTTTCCCGTCTACGCACAGGCAGGCCAGGACGGGAAGACGATCGAGACTTGGAGGACGGACTGGTACCGCGAACACGGCTGATGGGTCCATGGGCCACAAAAGTAAACTTCATACACAAAGGGACACGCACGGAATATGGCGTCAGCTGGCACTGCCACCGCCAATTCGCTCTCGAGAGTCCACGAGTCCCCTCTACGACAAGGTGACCTTTCTTCCGCTGCGCACGCACGAACCCATTGCCGCACCGTGCAGCCGGTTGTGTCCCGTCAGCGAGGCGTTCGGGCTAGCTACGCCATCGTGGCATCGTGTCCATAGCCTCACTCGACGTCGTGGGCAGCGGCGAGCTCACGTCCGTCGCAACGCCCGTTGACATCTCGTTCCCAACCTTTCAAGTCTGTGTTCCTCTTGCAGTGGCCACTGGTGCATGCGTGATGGCCAATCAACCACGCGTTATCGGCCGTTGAGGAGTATCATGCCAGGCGGCGGGCGGAGAAAACTGGCCCAGACGCCTTTGTGGCCGGGGAGCAGGCCACCAGTGGGGAAGCTTTGCTGAACTTGATCAGGCAAACGGCGACCTGTCAAGCGTGAGGCCGACTCTCGGAGCGCGATGCCTAATACGCGACGGCGATGCACCATTCAATTAGCCCGACCATCGCAGGCCGACGACCTAGACTAAGCCAAGAGAGCGAAACACAACAAACTCCAGCTTCAACACTCCATACCGCGCAGCTTCAGCTCGCCTGCCCCCGTCCATCACATGCCAGCAGGGTAACATCGCGGGGATCATCGCGAGGGATCAGCCTTTGGATGAACCCGACATCCTGGAAGCGAGCCCGTTGCCACGTCCCAGCGATCGACCCTCCTCGTCTGCCAACAGGATACCTTGCCTGAAAGGGTGCTCCAGGCCGCCATGCAAAGGAGATAAAGAGTCCCTGGTCGACGCATGTTGCTGAAGCCTGCTGGCGCCATTCGCCGGAAGAGGGTCCTGCTGATTGCTAGCAGGGATGAGAGCTCAAAGATTGATGGCGAAGATGGGTTTTCTGCGCGGCAAAAGATCGACGACATCAAAGGGACCGACGGACGGCGAGTCAGGCAAGTCCAGGCCCGCCTTCCTGAGCATCCCCTTTCGTAGTAGGTGCTCAAAACGGGCACGCGCAATAGTGAAATGGCCCGGGTCGAGAAAACGCCACAGCCACGCAGTTACATTGCACGAATAACGCCTCCAGGTCCGCCACCACGCTTGCCGGCTGTCGCGACACGACAGTCGCGAAACACTACTTCTAGCCTTGGAAACACCATTTACTGTCCTTCACCGTGCAGACATGAGAGAAGCAGTGCGCGAGCAGCAGGCTGGGTCGGATGGGGCGCTTGCCGGCTCCGCTGCCCACGCACGCCTCGCGTCATGCATGTTTTAGCGGTCGTATCGTGGGGTTTCGACGATCGCCCCCCCTTGCCGTCTGGTCGTTGCCGCAAACGCTATGACCCGACAATCCCACCCCCTCTCTGATAGCTTGCCATTCGCCGGTTCCTGGTCCATGAAAATCGACAAGCTAGCTGGGCTGAGCAACGGCGAACTACCAAGGGGCCCAAGTGGAGTGTCATAGTATAGAACCGTGGCCCGGGCTTGTGGTGTTGCTGTTGGTATATCATAGGCTGCGAGAGCGAGGCCCCACGAAATGCGGAGGGCTTCAAGCCACGGAACGACGGCCACTCTTCCCACAAACCGGCTGTGGCACAACTAGAATGGTAGCTGGGACTGGATTAAAGCAAAAGAACATAAGCAATTGGCGTTTGGGCTCAGCATGGGGCGGAAGCGGCTGGCCGAGTGGCTTTCGCTGCCTCGCGCGTTCTGTCACCAAGAAGTGTTCGAAGCTGCAAGGTCTGTAAGGCGGATTTAGGCTAGGAACCACGCGGACCCTGTTATAAGACCTTGGACGAGCCTTGACGGGAGCCGGCCTGTCGTTGCCGGCCGCCCGACATTATCAACCACTTCTCCTGCTTGCCTCCTCGGCTCGACATCATCGACCGGCCATCTTCAAGTCCCACGCCGGGCTCGCCGTCGACATGAGCGCATGGGGTCCGCCTCCTCCGGGCGTGGACCTGAACGACGACCAGCGTCCAGCCATCATCGCCGTCTCGATAGTCACTTGGGTCCTCGCCTTTCTCGGCGTCGGCCTGCGGCTCGTGTGCCGCAAGATGAAGGGCGTGGACCTCTGGTGGGACGACTGGCTCATCATCGCTTCTTTGGTGCGAACCTCTTGGCTTGCTCGGTGATACCCTTGGAAGGCGTCGAGGGCTGACAACTGGGCATAGTTTCCTTCTCTTGCTCATGTCGCTGCCATGGCTGGCTACTGTTTGTCGGCCCCTGATCGAGCCCGGGCTGCCATGTGCGTTGAGAGCTGACAGGCTGTTGCTAGCCGTTTCTCGTGGTGTTGGCAGGCATATCTGGGTCGCGCCGCCTGACGCCCTCTACGCCTGGGCCGTTGGCCTCTTCATCGCGGAACTGGGCTACTTCCTGACGCTGATATGCGTCAAGTGGTCCATCCTCTGCTTCTACTGGCGTTCCTTTAAGATTCGACACTCGATCAAGGTGCCCATCTGGATCTTGGCCGCCGTCACCGGGCTTTGGGGCGTGGCTGTCGTACGTGGGTCCCTTTTCGCACTTGAGTATGTTCTCAGGACAGCATCGCTAACAGGGCGCAGATCATGGTCACACTCCTTCAGTGCCAGCCCCTCAACGCCTGGTGGGAGCGCTTCAACCCCGTCAACCCACCGTCCCCGTCAGAAAACCATTGCGGCGTCAAGTCGGTAAAGTTCTTTTACGGAAACGCGATCCCAACCATCTTGACCGACATTCTGATGCTCGCGCTCCCGACGCCGTACATCTGGAATCTGCAGCTGCCCGGCGGGCAAAAGCTGGCTCTGGCTGGCATCTTCCTCGTTGGCCTGTTGTACGTTGCCTTTGCTTGCTTGCAGCTCCCGTCTTTGAGTAGATCGGGGAGAACCGAGATGCATACTCTTTTGAACGTGTCGCGATACTGACGCTCCATGTGAATAGCGTCACCGTGGTGTCCATTGTGCGGTTTAACTACCTCTTGCACGTCGATCTGACGAGCGCAGACATTACCCGGAACTTTATCGACATTGGGCTGTGGTCCATCGTGGAAGCCAACGTTGCCATTCTCTGCGGTTAGACTCACCCCTTGCCTGCCATCTCGAGTACGCGCCCGTTCTGACAGCTCGCAGCCTGCCTCCCCTTCCTCCGACCCATCGTCCAGAAGTTCACATTTGGCTTCCTCCACATGTCGTCCCTCTCCACGCGCCGCCAGCAGCAATCCACGACGACGACGCAAAAGCGCAGCCACCAGGGCAAGGAAACGTGGACAAGCGCCGGCGGCGACGGCAGCCGTTTCGTGGCCACGTCCTCTGCGCACGCGCGCGCGTATTCTCGCGACGAGACGGACGAGCATCCCTTTGCGCGCCCCACCGACGACGAGCGGTCGGAGCAGAGCCTCAAGCTCAAGAAGAACGAGACTGGGTCGATTGAGCTGGGCGACGTGACGGGGGACGGACGTCGCCCATCGATGGCATACTGGTAACGACGGAGGTGCGCATGCAGAATCAGGTTGTGTAGATGGCGAGTCTTTTGATTTTAGCGAAGCATATCATGAAATTCATGTACAACAAAACCCGGGTGGGTAGATGGATGACTGGAAGCTATTCCAACAAGTTGCGTACAGTGTCAATGTCTTATACTCTATAGATTTGACTTGGCCTTTGATGGGCACTTTTCCTACGGACCACAGTATTCGTTGGAGTGCAGTGGGCAGGATGGGTGTGATCTCTTTTGCTCCCATCATGCTCCCGTAGATGCGGGCCAGCTGAGCCTCGGCGCGGTGTCATCTCAGCTTTACGTGTACTCGCGTACTAAGCTGCCGTTTCACGCATCATCCTTTGCTGGAGTAGGCGTAGACGCTGAGTCCATGACTGGCGAAATTGTTCATTGAACTGTCGACAACGTTGGTCTGACAACGTAGTCAGAATGCATACGTCTGTGCCAATGAGGCTCCACGCGCCCGCGAGATTCAAGGTGCGAGAACGCGGGCTGCTGTTAACGAGGCATGCCTCCCATGCCGCTTGTGGCGCGTTCAAGTGCCGATCATGGGGAGTTCTCGTCACACCAAGGTCGAGAAAGTCAAGTGTCGAGTCCAGCACAGCAAGAGCAATGTAACGAGCTTCGTGAGCTTCGTGAGCTTCGTGAGCTTCACCTTCTCGACAGCCTGCATCAGCGCCCTAGCCCCAATGCTTGATGGCTGCAGGGATCGCCGTTGACGTTTCCAGCCAACCATGCTTAGTCCCACGACTTGGGGACGTCCATGTGCAGTCCTGTTCTGGCGACGACAGGCAAGGCGCCCAGCTGCTTCTCGAGCCAAACCCTGGTTTGACGCATGTTCTTGTCATTGTGATGGCAAACGCTCATTTCAACACATGGCCTTTGAAAGCGAGTCCAGCGCGCGTGGATGCGCTAGCGCGTGTTTCAATGGAGCCATCGCACTGGCAGCAGACACAGTCCTGCAGTGGCGAGGGTCTTGTGTATGACCGACATCGCATGTCAACGATGCCATGATCCTTGGTCTTTGTGACCTTCTCTGCCGCTGGAGCGGGCTGAAAAAGGATGACGCCCAAGACCGGAGTCGTGTCATCAAAACTCGAGCACGAGGTTAAAACTCCATCTCCTCAACCTCCATCCCGCACTCGACGCAAGTCTTGATGGTGACGCCCTCCTCGTTCTCGACCGTCGTCCCCCATTCGTGCACGTGCCTGCCGCCGCCGACGGCGTCGCCAAACTTGCTCGCGCCAGACTTGCCCAGCGTGCCGGCCTGACGGCGAAAGGCGTCGGTGCGCGTCTTGCGCTTCAGGTCGAGCAGCTTCTCCTTGAACTTGGCCTCCTTGCGCGCCTTCTTCTGCGTCTCGCGGCGTTCATACTCGGCGTCGAGGGCGGCGGCCGAGCCCCACTTTGTCTGCAGCGCGTACTCCTCGACCTGGAAGCGCAGGAAGAGCATCATGTCGTGCCAGTGCGACTTGTGCGGGTTGGGCTTGTTGAGGTGGGGGAGGAGTTCGGGGTCGCGCAGTTCAGCTGCATGGTGTGCTTAGCACGACATCTAAAAGGAGGGGGAAAGCGTTCGTGCCAAAGTGAACTCACGATCGGTCAAGAGATAGTCCTCCTTGCATTCCGTCTTGGTCAAGAGCGAGTACTTGTCGGGAAGCCTTTCCTTGCACTTGTGGCAGACGCATATGTGAAAGACCTCCTCCCAGACAAAGTCAATCTCGAGGCTTCTGCACTCGCGGCAGCGCTTACGCTTCTCCTCGTCCTCGAGCACGCTGAGGCCCGGCTCAAAGGGCCCAGCCTTGAGGCGCTTGAGGTTGCGTATCAGCTGCAGGCGCTCCCACTCCTGGACCGTCATGTTCTTGGGCCGCTGCTGGTCCTCTGCCTGGCCGGGCTTCTTGCCGCCGCCGAGGGCAAAGTTGTGGGGGTCGTCCTCGGCGGACAGGAAGCCGCCCTTTGTGTCCGTCATGGCGCTCATGTTGTAGTCGACAAACTTGGCAAACTTGGGCATGGCGCGCGGCGCGCCGTCGTCGCTGGTGAAGCGGCCATCGCGGTTGGTGCCGTGGGGGGCGGCGCTGCACATCGCGCTGTACGGGCGCTTGCCGTTGACGGGCTTGGAGATGTGCACGTCTTCGGTGGCGACGAAGCCAGAGGCCGTCTTGGGTATGGACGGTGCGGTCCCGGCATAGCGCTGCTCGGCTTCGCGTTGATCTCGGATGGCCTTGGCTCGCAGACGGCTCTCCTCCTAAAGGGCGGTGAGCTGGGGCGCCGATGACAGCCAGTGATTCTTGAGGAAATACATACTATACGCCTTGTGACCTCTGGAGTAGGCGGCGAACCGACAGGATGTGCCTTGGTCGGCGGCGGCGTCTTCGGACGCTCCATAACGTGGCGTGCGTGCACTTGGACGCTGCGCCGATCGCAGGTCAGGTCGTGGCGTTGCAGCAAACTGGCGATGGAATGCGAGAGGGCCAAAATCTTCAAGGCAGCCGTCGATCAGACTGTTTCAAGGCCCGAATTTATCGACGGGGCGAGAATTTGCGGATCAGGAATTCCATCCAAAGTCACGACGTCACAAGTCGGGAAGCATGCAGTTGCAAGGGCAAAATGCGGCGGATTGATGACACACCCCTGTCACGTCTAGTTCCGGGGACGCTGGGTGGGGTGTCAGCTCCCACCATCAGAGACTGTTTTATCCGCCTCGTGTTAGCGCCAGGCTTCCTTCATCCAGAACCCAACAACGTACGAGTCGAGCTCGAAACAACAAAAGCAGAGACATGAAGACGCGTAATTCCATCTATTCAGCATCTCATAATCCGCCAAGGCAACAATAATCATTCTATAGGATCGAATTGTAGTAGCCTAGAAGGATGCATCTGCGCCACAACCATGCGAGATACTCCCAAGTCCCCAGAGGCCCGACTACCGCAATCTGCACCAAAGAGCCCAACTTCTAGAAGGGCATGAGACGCACTGTATGGACGGCATAATTGGTGAGAGCTTACTTGAAACGCTCTCCCGTGTGGAGATGATGCACTAGGCATCCAGCATTGGCAACGGGCTGGTTCCCCACGGAGCATCGCTCATGCGGCGTAGCGGACCCGGCATACGCGTTCCTCGTCCGAGAGCCATCCCTTTGGTTGTTTTCGATGAGCTTCGTAATAAGTGTACATAGATGGCTTGGGTCTTTGCAACAGTCACCGCGTTGCATCTTCATCATTGCATTTCATCTGCACAACGAGCAGCATCAACATCATCACATTCGACATCAGCAGTACCTTCACTCACCAACAGAATGTCGCCATCCTTGCCGGACATCAACGCCCCGACTTCTGCACCCGTTGTCGGCAGCCGTCCCCTGCGAAGCATATGCCTTCACTCCTTTCCGCTCAGCTTCGTCCTCTTCCTCGTCCACGGCGTCGCCTCCGGCAAGGTCGTCCCAGCCATTGGCCTCGTGCCGCTGGACGGGTCGGCGCTGCTGGGAGGCTTGCTCGTCCGCCGGGAGAAGAGGGGAGGAGCTGTTGCGGGCTTCCTTGCCTTTGCCGTCTTCCTCGCGGATGTGGCCCTCGCGCTCCTGCACGTGGGCATGCTGATCCCGACGTGGATCACCATGACAACTGATCGCTGGTATCCCCGGTCGTGCATTGTGCTGGGAACGTACTGTACGCTTTTCCTAGTCGTCGAATTGTAAGTCTCGCCCCAGCTTCACAATCAAGGGCATTGGTACGAGGACCCGAGCCTGATCGCACGATCCCAACAGTGGTATCCACGTCTACTTTGTCTTCGCATATCTATTCCGCCGGGTATTCTCCCTGTTTGGCGAATGCCCACACTGCCATAGCGGCATGGGTCGATGGAGCGGCCACCCGACCCTGGCCCAGTACGCGCCCTTCACTGACGCTATGCTGTACGCCGAGTCGGATGCTGGCGCCGGAGACGACGATGTCGAGGCTAACAAGAAGACCACTGCCGAGACTGGCGAGCAAGCATAGGAGAAGAATGGGGCGTCCAATGACCCGAGTGACATTGGAGCTGGTGGTATCGCACCGGTTTGGGTTCAAGTAGCGCCTCGGAGCACGTGTATCTGCGCTAGATGGCGAATGTGATGGAGCCGCTCGTTCAAGCCGCCGTTGATACATATCGGTACAATCAATCTATTTAGACATGAACCCTGATTGCATTTCGAGTTCCATTTTATTTGGGTAGGCCTGCGCATTTGGTCAAGTAAAGGCGCATATCGCCTCTACTCCTCCTTGGCACCGCCGCGGCCCGTCTTCTCGGCCGCCTCGACAGCCTTCTTGTCGCTCTGGACCTGGCCACCCTGCATGGCGCTCATGAAGCCAGCGGCCTGCTTGAAAGGTCGCTTGAGGTCGCCGACGGCGGGCTGGCCGTAGAGGTAGATCTTGACCAGGTTGCTCTCGAGGGCACCCTTGAGTGGGATGATGCTCTGAATGAGCAGAGGGTTCGTGTACTTCATGTAGACGTGCATAAAGGCCATCATGGCAACGCCCATGAGCTGGCCGCGGAAGGCGGTGCGCAGCTGCTGCAGGTCGTAGGCGTGGATGGTCGTGGTGACGAGCTTGCCCTCCTCGGTGGAGCCCATGGCCGGGGGCTCGACGTACTTGAGCGTCGTCATATCTGCAGGCGTCACACGGCGTTAGTGACGCTTTCGCAAGCGGCGGCTTGTTGGGGGGCTAGGAGAGGCGCAAGACGGGCCAAGGGGACGTCTGCACGTACCCTTCTTCTTGTTGATCTGCATCTGGATAAACAGGTAGATGAGGGCAATCACGACGTTGCTGGCAATGTAGACGCCGCGAACGCCCATGAGCACCGTGGGGTCATCGAAGGGAATGCGCTTCGACACCTGCATCATTCCCAAGATGATGATCAGGTTGGTGCTGCCAACGTTGTTAGCAATGCGCGCCCTTGCAACCACCCCTTCTTCCATTTTGCCGTCCTTGCTGTGCGTAGCCACCAGCGGAGCCGGCGCAGAGGGAGGCGGCCATGCCGCGAGAGCTACTCACATCTGAGGGCTGAGGCCGGCCATGGTGGAGGATTTGTTGGTCGCGACAAAGGGCGAGCCTGATGGGGGAGGAGGTGGTGTGGTGGTTGTGCGTGGACGAGAGACAAACAAATGGATAGACGCAGACAGTCAGACTGAGTTTTGCCTTTGTGGTTGCGCTGGCCTCTTTGCGCATTCCCAACTCGGATTCGGGGGCTGCGCGTGCTCCGGCCGTTGAAACCTTTTTCCGGGCCCTTGTTCTGGGGTCGCGTGGCAGTGGCGTCTGCCTAGGCTTGTCGCACTCTTCCATTTCCATCGCTTTCTCCCTCACCCCCTCTGCCCCTCTGGAGGGGGCCACCACCACCCTTTACTCCGAGTAATGCGATACCTATGAGAGATATCCAGAACCACCGCCAACGTTTCGTAACGACATGTTTCTTTGACGCACGGGCAGTGACCTCGCAAGGTCAAGGATTTCCTTCAAGGGCCCAGCGACTCCTTACAATGCCCGTTTCGTAGCAATGCAGAACTAGCCTCTCAGCCCTGCCTCTTTGTCCAGTGCTTTCCGACTTACACAAAGTGACCAAGTAGGCCACTGCATTGCGTATTTCGAGAGCAGACGCACCCTGAATAATGCTCTCTCTTTGTGACGCAGCCCATCAAAGGGTAAAACCAACACCCAGCATCCAGGAGTCTGCATTCGTCACGTTTGCTCCAGCGACCATTGCCTCTGTTGGAGAATCGCGATTGCCTCGCACGCAGCCAAGAGTCGAGTGCTGGCAGAACCCCCCCTCGCCCACCGCGACAAAAACAGCTGTTTGTCTTCCTTTTTGCTTCATATGGCAAACAATGGAGGTCCTCTCGCCACCAGTAGTGACGACTGCCCGTCCTCGGGATCTTTGAAGCTGCTTAAATGACCCAGCAGGAAGCATTGGCATGTAGAAACAGAAGCAAAGCTCCCATCACAGGAGCAAATCGTTGCACCACGTCTCGCGACATACAAACAGCGTGTGACCGACAGACAAACCATGTCATGGCCATATAGAGAACGAGAGGTGGAAACGTACAGGTACTCCTTCCGGTCGTATGATTACGTGCCGGTGGACGCGGCAAGGTGCTCACGTTGCCACAGGCGATGTTGCGTCTGTGACAGCTCTCGCCGCCCCTCGTACACGACCACATATGGCTCCTACATCTACCCACCGCTCGATCGTGCCTGGAGACATTGCCCACCGACGCGCGAGGCCGACCGAGACGGGTCCTGCTCCTGTGGTTGCGACGACGTAAGCAAGACGGTATGGACATACCGACCGGCGCGACGGGTGTCGTCGAGCACCGATGGCAGTTCGAAGGTGAGCCGGACCGTGTTGGATGTCGTGGATGGGACATGCTCACCGCTGGCGATGCGCCACGGGAGCAAATACCCCGTTTCTCTCGCGCCGCACGCAACCGTCGACGACATCATCTCGATGCTTGCACCTGACCGGCAGCGCAGCAAGGTCACGGTGAAGTGGCGGGACGGTGTCTACGAGGACCTGGACGACATGATCCAGATGGATGAGATCAAGAAGTATGCCAAGCAGCTGCACGTCAACAAGAAGAAGTGTGTCCGCTGGGTGTGAGTTGGCCACAAGGATGCGGAGAGACGCGCAGGGGTCCTGCGAGACTTCAAAAGTTGGTCATTCTTGCCTTGACTGGAAAATCATGATGAGCGCGCAGAAATCCAACGGCAGGATATAGCCTTTCAAGCGACTGTATTGGGGCAAAGAGGGCAGGGTATGACGCGGCCGGCTCCAGGGACCGTTGCATTGTATAGGCAAAAAAAGCCAGGCCAAGTATGGTTGTGGCAGGGGATGACGCGTTTGACTGTGTTCAGATCAAGGGTTGCGTCAATTAGCGCGGGTGCAGTAAGCCCAGAGTATCCGGTGAAGCTTCATACCTGTACGGACTGCAAACCTCAGAATAGCAATGCAAATACGAGACGAGCCGCAAGTCCTAGAGCCGCGTCTTATTCATAGGTGTGGCGAACTCAAACGAGCACCACAAGCAGAGTCTTCAATGAGTTGCGAGGCGCCAAGTCGTGCCACCAGACCGACTATGTCCTTTGCTGTCCTCAACGTTGGTAAGATAAAGGGCCGTGAAAGCCTGACGGGGGCTGCTCGGACAAAGTGCGAGGCTGCGAGGCTGAGATTGAATGCAAGCGGTTGCATTGCCCGCCTGCTCGCAGCCAATAGACCCAAAGAGACAACTCGAACCCTTGAAACCTTTTGCAATTGGAGACTTGCTCGGCGACTTAGTTGGGCAAGTCGCGCCCCTGCCGGCCAATCCACTCTCTGTTCAGGGCTCTTGCATGAAGCGAACCAGACTCTTGCACAGACCACTGACTATGGCACAGACCGGAGGAGAGCAGAGACCTCCGTCGAATGGCCAGACGATAGATCCATGGCCAGGTTGGGACCTTGGCATCTCGATTGACGAGCCAAAATGAGTCAATCTTGGCCCCTACAGAAAGTCACATGCCTTGTGCGGGACTCCTCCAGGTGTCGACTGGCTATGGGAGTTCCAACGGGGTGGTGGTGCCTTGGATAGTGCCTGGGCGATAGCCTAGTCCTGGACCGATGCCCGAAGGTTCTGGGGGAGCGGGACTCGCGGGAGTCTCGCTCTGGCCCCGCGGGCCGAAGTCCGAGGCAAGCCCAGGGCAAGTTGCGACTTGGAGTGGGTCGCAACCATGGTTCTTGACGGCTGGCTGGACCAGGGACCCTGGGGATCGATTGTCAGAATGATGAGGATCGTACCGTGGTGAAGCTGCGTGTACGGGTAGGCGTGTCAAAGGCCGCGAACTGTACGGATACGGACGCAATACCCCTATGTTTTGGGGTGGCACGAAGCTCGTAGGGCCAGGCAATGCCAGAGGGTTTTGCAGCTGCGGACGCTGATCACTTTTTGTGGCTTGTTGGGGTGGCATTGCGCCTGTTGGTTGTTGGCTTGGCACGTATAGCAAGGGGGGGCATTTATCAGGGAACTTTCGTAGGGGCATCAGATTGTCGCGCGAGTCTCGTTGGAGATGGGCTCGAGCGTGATGCGTGGCCAGCTCAAGGCACTTGTGTAGGTAGGGACGGGGCAAGAGGATCAAGAGGATCGCGAGTTGGTGCGAGAGATGGTCGGGATTGGACGAGATGATGCATGGTGTTGATCGGATCAAGGGCGCGCAGGCTGGGTGAGGGGAGGGGCAGATTGCAGTCGCCAGTGCCTGGATCTTGCCACCAACGCGAGGGGAGGATGGGCAAGCACTGCCATGGCCATTGCCTTTCTCGTTGCCAACGCCAACGCCAATGCCATCGCCATCGCCAGACGTGAAGATACTCGCCCTCGTTCCCTACCGACATGCGGATGCCACCTTGCCCTGCGCAGCGCATAAGCGACTATTTTTGGGCTTCGAACGCCGGTCTGAGATCGCCGCACGCCTCCGTCGTTGCTGTCATGATGAGCCACCGGCCGATCTTGTGGCCAGGGCTCAACGAACGACCGGGACGCCGCATGGGCCGGATGAAGTGCTGCCACTTGCAAGCTCAATGCAGCCCTAGACTCCCGGTGTGACCAGTGTCCATTGACCTGCGTTGCGCCAAAGACCCGGGCCCGGCTCTGCGTCGAGGCCATAATCGTCGGGGGGGACCTCGAGCAGTGCAGCTCGGCCGCATACTGCCACGAGCATGCCTGCATCTGGCTTGCAACCCCAGCACATTGTCCCTTGGCAAACGACCGCTGAAGAACAATTAGCTGCAGTCTCGGGATTCACGACCAACAGGTTCCCACATCTGCCACTTGCTGCGTCCCCAGGGAAGCGTCGCTACTGGCCCGTCGGTGTGCAATGGGGGCCTAGCAGCCTGATCGTTTTGCCCTCGCCCCGGTCTTGACGGACGTGAGGGGGCCCCCACGCGCGCAACGGTAGGGTTGCGCGTCTGCAACGGAATGGCGCCGCGATCCGTTACCAGCCACGACCGGCGCGGTGCGAGACTTCGCAGCGCAACGAACCTAACCCAACGGACGGGCGAGCGCGCGCGCCCGAGGTCAGTCGGCATACGGACATGCGTCGTATTTCGTAAACTCTCACTCTTCGTATAGAAGATGACAGGTGCAGCAGAACGCAACGAGGCCCGTTGCGAGACATGGGGCTCGGGTCCGGCCCCCCTCGTGTGGCTTTCTCCTGCCCTGGCATCCATAGCCTTACAGCAACAAAGCCACAGCCCCGTCCGGCGGAGTATAACTCTGCTTTTGGGGCCCGGGCAGGTTCTAACCTCCTGATATCGAACAGACTAAATGACCTAGTGGCATGCGGGTGATCTGGCTCCAGCGATGTTGGCCCAGTTGGGCCGGCGGCAAGTGCTGCTTTCTGCGCGACTGTGGGGACTCGGTTGGAGCGGCCATCTTGGACGGGCCCGTGAAGGCAGACGGGAGCCTGGGCAGTGCCGACGCTTGCAAGTGCCAGAACCAACGCCGCTCACTCAGGACATCCCTTGGGTAATTACCGAATCGACACGGAGCCATGTGCGTGGATTGGCCGTCGTCCCATTGCGGGGGTGCGCCTTGAAATGACTCCGCCCGCTGCCTGGCCCGGGAGCCTTGGTCCGCAACGTCGATATAAATTTATAAGTATGCGCTCCAGGTCAGCGTCATTGCGGGACTCTGGCTCTCGGCAAGTGAAACGAATTGACCCTACGGACTACTGCTACTTTCTTCAATCAATCAGCTCTTTTGCAGAGTGCCTCCCCACCAGACTAGAGAGATCATAACTTGTCGTCGCCATGTTCGGTACTTGGAGGGTTGACCCCGAGACGGAGAAGCTGGAGAACCTGCGGCGAGCCTACGATCCCATCACGGCCCGTTCCAGCCAGCACCAGGCCTGCGATAGGTGCCACGAGAAAAAGGTAAGCTCCTTGCTGACGGGGCTGCCCACCTCGAGTCTGTTCCTCAGATGGCTGATGCTTAGTTCCTTTAGCTCAAGTGCAGCGGCGAAAAGGAAGGTTGCGATAGATGCGCCGTCAGCCGTCACAAGTGCGAATACACACGCTCCGGCTCGCACTCTTCCCGCAGGGGTAGGAAGTGCCCGAGTAGTGGGAGTGAAGCCGGCGGAAGCTCTGCCAGCCGTGTTTCCTCGCACAAGGGACAGTCGTCCAAATCGAGGAGTGGCCACGGATCCAGCCATCGGGATCACGCGTCCGCGGCAAGTCTGTCAAGCCGTGCCGGGCACAGCACGAACGCAACGAGCCAGGCGACTTACCCAGTGGCCAGCCAGGTCGAAGGCTATGGGATGAATAGCTTCTATGCAAACGTCTACGACCCTTCTTCAATGTCGCACTTTGGCAGCTCGCAACAAGACGCGACCGCTGCCTACCAGCATGGCTGGACCACGGCCGAGTCTTCGATGCACACGGCGACAACAACACCAATGAACCCAGCGGTCTCAACAGCGACGGACCAGATGTACGCCACAAGCAGCGACTACCAGTATCAGTACCAGGAAGAGTACGCGGGGTACGAAAATGTGGACCCCCGATACTGGCCGCAATGAGCCTACCAGCATTATTTCATCCATGGCGGTCTTTTGCTGTAAACGACGACCGGAAGTCGGCCAGTTTCCCGCTGTTCATGAGACCACGAAGCGATTTCTGATTGGCAACTGTGCTTCTCACGAATGATTTATGACGTTGCTCCTTTCTTTCCCCATGTTTAACTTTGTACTCGACGTACTCGTGCTTGGCCGACTGCGCCTAGAAAGCGGTGGAAACGCGTGAAGCCGGCATCGTGCATCCACACCAAGGGAAGGAGCCGAGATCGCCGCAGCCGGTAGACTTGTGGAGGGACTCGTGTCGGCTGTCGCCATCTCGGCGAACACGGTCGACTGCATGTATGCGGCGAGGACAGTGCCTGCATGATACGCCAAGGAGCCGGAAGATACGGACTAGACTGTACACAACTAGACGCTGATACCCCATAACTGGACTGCACCCCATAGATAGATCTCGTTTCATGCCTTATAGATTTCCTTAGCTCTCACCATTGAAATTCGACTGGAGAGCCAGGTTTCCGCGCCACGTGCATCTACCGTAGACGCAGCTAAGTGATGAAACAGGCAAGGATAGGTACCTGGTCAATGGCCGCCATACCAGTATTGGAGGCTCTAGCGGATGCGAGCTGGTCGCGGCGTGGCGGTGCACATCGGACAACTGCCAGTAATCCCTGCTTTGTCAACGGACGGGGTCCGAACCAGAAACCGTGGAGCACGGGCATTAATAATGCCGGGCTGCCGGCCTTTTCCTAATCGGAAATGCGAGCCAACGGGGCCCTGGATGCAGGCAAAGCAAATGGTTGCCCGGCAAGGGCGTGCGATCTTCGACCTTGACAGAGGAATGGATTCTTCGCCTCGGGTGATTTTAACCATAAAGCTCTGGCGTCTGGGCGCGAAGGAAGCGAAAGCGATGGCGTGGAGACGGCGCCGCGATGCGGGAGGGCCGCCCTGGAGCGTGTGGAGCCTTCCCCGGGCCCGATACCCGGAGGCGGTGGGGGCCTTTCAGTTGGTTGCACCGAGTTTATTTCAGGACGACGCCTCCATATTAGTCATCCGTCGTCAACGTCACACACGTCACCTCATCTCACCTCGCTTTCGTGCTGCAGCTCGAAATCGTCAGCCTCCAAGCTTGATCCTCCAGCGCTGCCGATCGCCAACACATCGCCTGTCGAGCGAACCCAGCGCACCCGCATCTGGCAAAGGGACACGCGCTAGCAGCAGATTTTCGCTCTACTGCCGGGCCTGTCTGCCGGTGTTCTCGCGCCGCCCAGAAGGGAGAGGTCGAGATCTTGGCCCAGGCCATTCGCCAGACGCCAGCAATGGCTTCACCCGAGGCGGCTGCCGGTGCTGCCGTGCCACCGCCTGCGACATCCGTCATGGCGCGTGTGCAAGCCTGGGGCTGTGAGTGCATGCTCCGAAGCCCCTGACTGCCCTGCCCTTCTGGCCTGGTTGTCCCCTGCTCGGGGCTTTCCATTTACCCCGTGCCGTGTTCATCTTTCCTGCCCACCACCCTTGCAACAAATCGTCCAACCCGCTGCACACTGCGACTCCACACACGCACAGCCCACCACCCCGTACGTCGTCCAACCGTTTACCCATTCGAAAGACTGACCGAGCCAACCCGTAGCGTCCTCGCTGCCGCCCTCGCTGATGGCGACGCTCATCACTGCACTGCACGCGCGGCCCATGCAGCCGCTGCCGCTGGCCCTCTTCACACCGCCGCTGCTCTTCTCGTCGTACCTCAACCTCGCGGGGTACCCGACCGGCGCGGCGGGCCTGGCGGCCGCGTGGTCGGGCCTGTACGCGCTGCTGGCCCTGCGGCGGCGGCAGCCGCTCCGGGGCAAGCTCTCCATCCGAGGCGTCGTGCGCGGGGCGGCGGTGGGCCTCGGCACGGCGAACTGCATCGCTGGCGGGTGGGTCTACTTCAGGGGCGACTTCAACAAGGACGAGGAGGCGAGGCGGGCGCGGAACCGCTGGGCGAGCAAGGACGAGTGAGGTTGTCTGCATTAACAGCTTGCCTGAGACATGCGGTAACTATATTCGGCGTACCATGCTGGCTCTGTAGGAGGAAGCTTGAGAGCCGTCTCGCTCAAGCACATCCGGACGGGCGTGTCGACACACAGTTGGCGTGTGAGGCGACTGCTCCGGAGGAACAGGACTGTATACTGCTGCATCATAGGAGAAGACGCAATTTAGCCCGAACTGGGCGTGAGATTACCGCTGGGTATCACAATGACACCGTTCTATGAAAAGTGGCATGCTCAAGGTCCTTTTGTTTTTGTCTTTTTCTTACATGTAGACTGAGCATTGCCGTATGACTAGTGAGTATACAGCAGTTTTGTTGTACTGACGTAGGTAGGGTGAAGAGTCCAACTGGAAACCCATCAGCGGGTGATCCATTCTACCCTATCGGGCGGAAATGGGGCCTCGGCGAGACCCCATCTGCTACCCACGAGTATTCAAGGTACACATGAAGGAACAGGTCAGGGGTCCAAATGGGTCCCCGATTTACACCTGTGCTTACGCCTCATTCAAGAGTCTTGTTCGGCTGGCTTGTATGAAGCTTCAACGGCACAGCCAGGGACAACAACAACTCCGACTACGCCTTCAGATACCTGATGAGTGATTTGGAGAGGCATAGACCAAATGGGGTGTAAAGGCTGCAGGCTGACTCTCCGCGTTAGCCACGTTGAGCAGCACCGTTCTGATTCTATGCTCAAATCGGCACTCGGTAGAGGGGGGTGGTTTTAAGCCCAGGCGGCCTCTTGATGGCTCTTTCACAACACTCTTCACACGCTTGGACCCCTCGTCTTTTCTTGGCAGAGGGAGAAACAACACCACTTTGAACTAGATACAATATTAAAGTTGTTTACAAACAGCAAGAGACACCACAATAAAGCCTTCTTCGTTTGATGTCATGCCAACATGTATCTCGCACTCAGGTCGCGAGAACATCTATTCAACAAAATCCCGTCAGATACGGCGTGCGGTGTGCTTTGGGCTTGTTCAAGTCTTGCCAAGGGACATTGTCGGATGAACAGGTGCGAATATACACGGCGTCCGTGGAGCTCATGGCGGAATCATCAAGGCCGCAGAGCACGGCATTGGTCCTCCACAAATCACACGTGCTGTTGGTTCCAAATTGAAGGCCGATGCCTGTCTATTCGTCCTCCTAACGTCACCGATGATGCTTCTGAAGTGTGTAATCTGCCCATGACATTTTCAAATCGACAAACGCTCGCTCCCATTTCCATGCAGCCCAATATTTCGCTGGCTTCTGCAAAACGAATCGTGTGTGTCTATCAGATGGTATCCTTCATCGTGATCTCTGCTTTCAAGTTATACCAAATTACTTTCTTGCGTGCTCGTTACAACGAGTACGGCGAGTCGCTCCGCATAATGTACACTTCCCCCACGAGGACCGCGCAGCCGACAATCATGGCAATGGCGATGATGGGCAGGTTGACGCGCGCAAAGTCGAGGCTGCGCACTCGGATATGCTTGCGGGCGAGAATGTCCCGCCAAAGCAAGCCGGCCAGTGAAGCGCTGAACGCGGTGCTAAAGGCGCCGTAGTTGACGCCCAGGGCCATGCTGTAGACGGTTGCCCAGAAGGTGCGGTCGCTGATGGGGGTTCCGTTGTCCACGTGAATAACTTCCCAGGCTTGAATGACGCGGGAGAGGAGAATGGTGGTGCCGATGTTGGTGCCGGCAAACTACGAGTGACTGGTCAGCAGCTGGTGGTGGTGGTGGTAGTGGTGCTTTCACACTGCACTGGGAATACTCACGTTGCACAGTA
Organism: Tolypocladium ovalisporum; assembly: GCA_024340015.1. Lineage (NCBI taxonomy): Eukaryota > Fungi > Ascomycota > Sordariomycetes > Hypocreales > Ophiocordycipitaceae > Tolypocladium > Tolypocladium ovalisporum. The sequence continues at coordinate 14,588 of JALHBZ010000037.1, read as the reverse complement.
CCACGGACAGGAAGCCCATACCGCCGATGGCGCCCACCGTCCCTGTCTTGTCTACCCAGTGGTCCCACCCGGACGCGAAGACGGGCACCCAACCCTTGGTGACGAGGGCCTGCACGAGGACAAACATGGAAAAGGCAAACGGCACGAGTGCAAACGGCAGATGCACCACTACAGCCGTGGCGGTGGGAAACGTCTCCTGCAACCATACAAAGGCATCCTCGGCGACGGAGACAAGTGTTGGGGGGCCACGATCGCGTCCAATGGTTGCTTGCGAGCCTCGGCGGCGCTTGACTGGTGCCTCCGGGCTTGACGATGTTCTGATGAATGGTCCTTCTGGTGGGCAGCTGGAAGGGTTGCGGTCCAAGTCTCGCCTTTCCTCTAATGAGCTCAGCTCGCTCGCCGAAGTGCCCCCCTTCTTCGCCAGATCGTCGATTGGTGCAGGTTTTGAACTTGGTAATTCGGGAAGAAATGGCGGCACGAGAGCCCCGTCATCGGTATTCTCGGACACGAAAATTGCAGGAGTGGCAAAGTGTTGGCCATGATGACCCCGTAGACTTGTCGCTTCGCTGACCCCCTTTTCGGACACCATGCCAGCAATGCCCTGCGGCTGAGCTCCTGTAGAATGGGTCGGCGATGTAGCAAGCTCATACGCTGTTGCACCACCGTGAGCCTCGTCTCTCACCGACGCCCGTCTTGCTTCTTCTCCTCGAAGCGCACGCTCGGCCCTGGCGTCTTCCACCTCTTGCCTACCTTTGCGAGCAATCTGCCGCGTCTCATCCCGATGGTACCACCCAAAGGCAATGTCCCAGCAGAACATGATGAACGCTGCAGGGAGCGTCACCCAGAAGACGGGGTGCGCGCCGCTCTCGGTGCTCGCCGCGTTGAGCGCGAGGACGGTGACTAGCGTCGCCGCCATGACGACGGCACCAAACAAGGCGCCGCCTTTGTCGAGGAAGGGGTTCATAATCTCTTCGAGGGAGAGTAGCTTACCCTGCTCATTGTCGGCGAGATCCGCCTCGTCCTCATCAACGTGGCCTCGGGCATGGGGGATGTTGGGGTTTACGGGCTTGCGGGCCTTGGCCTCCTCGGGCAGCTCGTGCATCTTGATAGAGTAGGGGATGAGAGACTCGTTGGCGAAAACAATGTACAGCAGGAAGGGGAAGAGGACAATGGCGGTGACGACAACGGGGACAATCATGTTGGCCGTGTAGTTGATGAACTTGATCTTGAAGGCGCCAGCGAGGACGAGGTTGGTTGGGTTGGAGGAGACGAGGATGGCCGAAGCAATGTTGGCAATGGCAAACTGGGTATGGATCCAAGCGCGCGGGTGAACGATGTTGCTAGAGACGCGGGTCATGTAGGCGAGGAAGGCGGTGCCGGAGAGGATGATGGGGTCGTTGCCGATGAAGCTGCCGAGGAGGAAGAAGAAGGCGTAGAGAAAGAAGAAGAGGCGATGGCCAACCTTGCCGCCCCACTGCAGCACCTTGAAGGCCAAATAGCGAATGAGGCCAGAGGCGTCGATGGAGATGGCGATGTAGGCGAGGGTGATGAAGAAGACCATGATGTCAATGGGCGAGATGTTGTCGGCGCCGATAGTGCCATCATGGACTTCCTGGCGGCCGATGGCCAGGATGGCGAGGAGAAAAAGGTCTGCTATCAGGGGCGCGGTGACAAAGTTCATGGGGAATCTGAGTCGCACCCAGGGTTTGAGCTTGCCGTTATTATCATCATCATCGGCATCAACCTCGGACCCATGCTGGAAGCGGGCCCGCCGCCGCGGTATGATTCGCACCGCGCTCAAGGCATCCAGAAATGCATCGGACAGCCTCCGCGGGATGTAGATGGGGATGTGGAAGGGGAAGAGGACGTTGATGTCTATGGTGACGTGTCAGTCTGCGCACTCTGGCACGGGACGATGAAATGAGAGCAACTGTGTGAGACTCACTGGTGAGAATGAAGACGACGAGGGTGACGATGGAGCGCCAGTCGGAGATGTCGTCGGCCATGTCGTCGGCCGTGTCGCTGACAGCCGCGCCGATGAGGCTGTTGGGCTCGATGATGATCACGTATCGCGACTGTCTCGCTGCCGTGAGATTACTTCACGGACCTGTCGCTCACCTCTCGCCGCTTGAGCAGCTTGGCGTGCGTATACAGGTAATAGTGGCTTCGGCCGCTAGAGGCGATACCCCGCAAGGGCAGACGGCTCCGATAGGACGCTGTCAGCACGTTGCACAACGTGCCGCCACGAAGCCTCGTCCGTACCTGGGCAATAGATAGGCGATTTGGATTTCGACTTTGAGGACCAGGTAATCGGTCATTGATGGAGAGGTCGAAACCGGAGGCGGTGTCGTTTATGTAAAGCGTGAGCGGCTCGACGTTTGCTCAAGCGGGGTTCGCTGGCTCGGCTGGCCCACGAGACTCGAGACTGAGAGAGGGCGAGACATTTGCGTGTCTGAGATGCTCGCTCGCTTCTCAGCCTGCTGCAGGAATGGCGGCTCAAGGACGCAGTGGTTTCGCGTCCATGTGGTTTGTCGGGCGCAAGTTCTGTTCGGAACAAGTAAGCTCTCCCCGCTATTCCCCGAAACCTGCCTGGATCTGCATCACGCGCCGCTGACGGCACAAGCCTTAGGTTCCCTTGAGGAAAATAATGTTTCCTCACGAGCATCCACGATTCTGAACAGCTAGCAAGGTGAACACATTCCATCCGACTCCATCGTGCCTGTGGACCAAAATCCAGGGAAGTCACTGAGCTGGAGGAGGAGCTAATGATACTCGGATATCTGCAAGCTCATTGACTTATGCTGCATTAATGTGACAGGAAAAAGCGGGAGAATTATAGAAAGTTTCAAAGAAGATGGAAATGAGACATCTGGGTCCGCTAGATCAGATGCTTGCTCTTTCATTCCGTCATGTGATTTCCGGCATGTTCACGGAGTTCATACTGTTCACGAAACTCATCAGTCTATTCACGAGCATCTACAAAGTCTGGCGATCAGCACACCAAGTTTCCTCACATCTTTCCAAGACCGCCGTGGCTAGCCACCGGCGGTACTGCATTTCTGGATCAGCCACAGCTCGCAGATATTGTTCCTGCGGAAACGTTAAAATCACGAGCTGCCTTCTCTGAAAAATGTCGAGATGTGAGCGATTGCTGCCCCTGAATATGTGTTGAGCCAGGTCCCGCGGCTAATTGATCTCCAGGCTGATGTGGATAGACTCCAAGCCGGCGACGAGCTGTCTCACGTCTGGAGAGAAGAAAATAAGATGCACGAGGCCACGCTGCAAGTCGAAATGCTCCTACACTATAGATCTTGACGGACGGTTTCGAGATGCTCACAGCCTAGGCATGCGAGACCGAGGACCGCATCTATAATAAACAAGGTTGACTAAGGTAGGGATAGCACTTCCGAATGCTTCATCAAACGTACTGGACAGTCTAGCCTCTGGCACAGTGCATCGCACAGCCCGATACAGGCAGCACTACCCGTGAACGTGGCCTACCTCAATCTGTCGGCTATCACCCCCACCAAACGCAGTGCCAGCCATGGCGCCGCTTTCCTTTACCTCTGCTAAAGCCAAGCCATAGGTAAGGTTAGGCCCGTCTCCTTCACCGCACGTCTTTCTTTTCTTCATACTTTGCATTTTTTGAGGCCTTCAACACCCATCTGTGTTGTCGTCCTTCGCTATCATGTGCACATAGACGTCGCTCGCTGGTGCATGGCCGCCGAGCTACTGCTGCCGGATGCCTTCGACAGCGCGCACGAATACACGTCCCAGCCACCGACTCGCTGCAGCACACAACGTCAGGCCGTGCCAAGAAGTCGACATTGGGATTCATCGAAAGCTCCCTAAAACCACATATATACTTGCGATCCTTCAAACGTCGGCTCCCGCTGCTGCCGAAGCACCATCGGAGCATCACCGTGCCCGAATTCGCCATGTCAGCCTCCACGGTACCCTTCAAGTTCCAGCGGCCCGATGAGTGTCGGCCCTTTGTCCCGTTTCCGCATCTGCCGCCAGAAGTGCGCCACCGTATATGGGAGGCCTATCTTACCAATGTAGGGGTCAACTTCGTCAAGCTTGAAACCTTGGATATCAGCTGGACATGGGACGTGCTGTCGCCTCGCACACTGGTTCCCAGCATCGCTAAGAACACCCAGCTGCCCGGCGGCATGGATGACATTGACCTGGTTATCAATAGAGAGGCCAGGGCGCAACGGATCTGGAAGGCAGAGCTCGTTGCGGACAGCCACGATTCTAGGACCGACATCTCCAATTACCAAGATGTCTATCGTCAACTCGCTGTCCTCGCCTCGACCTGCCTCGAGTCGGCAGCCTCGGCGCAGAGTTTGAGCAACAGGCCAGGAGTTGTGAAGCTTGGCAATGGCAATATTGTCACTTTGCACCGCTCGCCCGACCTGGTTCATATAGATTACTTGCCTCCAGAATTCTACCAAACCAACTGCAGCCTGGATTTCGTGCCTGAATGCCCGAGTCTCGGCATGATACGGCGCGTAGCGGTGCGCTTCTGTCACAGCTGGCAACCTGAAAAGACGTCTGAAGTCTGCAGTCTGTGTGGGAGTCCCCATGACGGTCTGGAAGCAGGCAATTACCCAACCCACCTGTATCAGTTTCTGGCTAGGTATATGCCGCAGCTCGAGGAGCTCTATCTGATCGACTACTTCATTGTGCCCAAGACAGAGGAGGAAAAAGAAGATCCCCTGTTTCTAGTAGGTGAGGAGGGTGCGTGCCAAAGTGACTACTTCTGCCCCGAACGTGCGAGAAGAACTCGGCAGCTAACGAAACCAGGCATGAGACCAAAGACAAGTTCTCCGCAAGTCTTTAGGGCCAGCAATCGGCTTTTCCATGAAGTCGCCGTCGGCAGGGCAAGCGATGCGAAATGGAAGGTTGCTCCGAAAACGCGCCATGTGCGAGCCTGGCTCCAGGACCGCTTCGTGCGCTACGCCCAGGCAAGCAAAATGAGCCGACATAAAGATCCTGAGCGAGTCCAATTTGGTATCTTGGCATGCGAGTGGAAGATACCTGTCCCGCTCACGCACAACGCCTCGGCCTCCGCAAATTACAAGAAGGCGCGAAAGCATAATGCACAAAGGGTCCAGGCTATATTTGGCAATCCCAGGCCCTCCCAATTCGTCTATGGCAGCACGGTGCCCTTGGCATGGTGTCCAGATAATAGTCGACGGGCCTCACGATGTATCAGGTCAACCACGCTCAAGACTTGGGATCCAAAGCCGCTGGACGTCGAGCGGAAGGGTTCTGGGATGGTGGACCGCGCGGCAGGGGTTCGAGAAGGGTCTTGTATCGCTGAGTTTGGAACGACTGATTTGAAGTCTTTCAGGTTCACTTTCAGGGAACCCTATGGGTCGAAGCTACGCTGGAGCTGTCCATAGACGGCACTGAGTACCTGGATGGTTCGGTACAGGGTCCGCGACTGGCTACGAAGGGGGTGCGTTTGGTTCGAGTTTGATGAGCTACAGTGGTCTTGCGGTGATTCATCACGCATTGACCCGAGACAAGTCAGAATACCCTAGAGCACAGGCATTTGAATAGTTAGTTGATGCCGTCGCGACAGATTACAGACTAGCGGTCTCATCGGCCGTCGATTTCGGGACTGGTGACTGTGCTCCTCAGTACCTTTCAGGACGTTTCATCCAGAAATTTACAAAAAGTCTTGTATGGCTTCCCAAAACGCTTGCGGCTCCTCGCACATGGGGAGATGGCCGGCGTTCGGCACAATGCTAAGCTTCGCTCCTCCTGTTCCAAGCATCCCCCGGAAGCCGTCCATGGCCTTGACCAGAGCTCCCTTGGCATCCCCCTCGCCGACTACAAACAGCGTCGGGACGGGGCAGCTTCCCATCTCGGGCTTCAAGTCGTAGTCCCAGAGGGCCGTGCAGCTGTGACTGAAACCCTGAACGTTGTTGGCGGAGACCATGTCCGTCATCCAGCGCAAGAGATCCGGCTTGGCCATGCTGGCAGGGTGGAACCAGCGAGCGACCGTCTGCTCGGCCAGCTTGGCGATGCCGCTGCCAGCGTCCTCTTCCGCAACGGCGATGCGATCTTTCCATGCTTGCGTGTTGGCGGCGCTGGAGATGGCGCTGAAGTCGCAGGCAATGAGCTTGGCGAGCCGATCTGGGTGCGCGATGGCGAAGCTGAGGGCTGTGGCGCCACCCATGGAGACGCCAATCAGGGCGTGGAGCTTACTGATGCGCAGGGCGTCGAGGAGCTGGTCCAAGTCGTCGGTCACGGCGGCGAGAGTCGCGGCAACGGGCGGCTGGGGGATGGCGTGTCGGCCGCGGGCGTCGTAGCATAGGATGCGCAGGTCGGGCCGCTTGTGCTTGAGAATGGCGATGACCGGATCCCACATATGAAGGGAGGTGAGCAGGGAGTTGCAGAAGGCGACGGTAGGAGCGCGCGGGGAGGGGCTGCCTTCGAGACGATAGGGAATGGAGAGGCCGTCGGCAGTGGTCATGTACGACGTGATGACAGCGTCGGGTCCGGGGATTGTTGAAGTCTTGTGGTCGGGTGATGTGAAGGCGGCAGTGAGGGGGAGGGACCGCAGGGCAGCGAGCTCACGCGGCGCCGGGCCGAAGACGTAGAACAGCGACCACGTCTGTCGATGCTTGGAGGCGACGTACTTGGTGAAGACGTCGCTCCGCCAGGGCGTATCCATGGATGCCTTGTGCTCTGCGCCGCCGAGGCCATTCTTTTTGGCGTAGTCGTGCAGCGCAAAGTACACGACCTCGTCGTCGCCGCCCTCGAGGCTCGACGTACGGAACAGCCGCGAGCGCAGCCATCCGGGCACTTTGGCGAGCAACCCGGCGTGCTCGCCTACGAACCACTCCTGATACCGCTCCCCAGCCTCGAGCACCCCGGTCTTTGGGGCAACCTGCACCGCGACAGTGACGATGCCCTCGGCGTCCTCGTCCGCGAGGCTCTCTATGGGCGCAAACGACGCCGCCTCCTTGGTGAAGAGCAGGTCGTATAGATAGCGCGCCACGTCCACCTGGGCAATAGTCGCGGCCTCGCGGGCGGAGCGGTGCGCGCGCAGGGCCGTGTACGTCTCCGTGCCGAGGTGGCGCATGGCCGTCACGTCGTAGACGGCCATGAAGGCCGGCTGCGGCTGCGCGTCGGCCGACGAGTCTTCGGCGACGGCCTCGTAGCGCAGGCCGCTGGCGAAGATGTGCGGGAGGCGCAGGCGCGTCGGCCCGTGTTCGTTGTTGTACCACTCGTGGAACTGGGCGGGCGCGAGGCCGGGTCGGGGCTGCATGGTCACGAGGAGGATGCCGGGGGGCGACATGTTGGCGACTGGGGAGGTTGTCCTGGCCTGCGAGTATGCCGAGGTGGGTGGAGGGGTGAGCGAGGATGAAGCCTCACTTCATTGTGGTGAGGCCCTGATGAGACGTCACTGTCGAGTATGTTGTAACTTGTAAGTGAGGTCCTTGGTGGAGCCGAGGGCCGGCGCTGATCAAATGGGGTCGGGATTACCCTACCTTGGTTAGCCCCGCGGTACCGGCGAAGGGCCCCACGGAATTCCATCTGAGATGCGCGGCGATGATTATCTCCTGGCTGGAAGCAGCATCAGCCAAGGTTGAGATTGTACAGTTCCGTTCTTGTGCGCTACAGCTGCCGCCGTTTCGTCTCGACGTGAAGCTTAATAAGTGGCTCCATCGCACATACTCGGGGGGAGTCGGAACATAGCGCAATTGCGCATGAACCATGGATCTTTCGTCCAATTGTGATTCAGAGGCAGGCTGCTCCTACGCTCTTGTTCGCTGGTCCCCCCCACAACTCGCGCCTTGACAGTGCAGACTACGGACTACGTGTTCGTACCATTGTTACATCCTTTGTCACGGCCCTCTATACGCGCATGGCGTGCAGCTGACAAGGCCCTGCCGGTCGCCGAGTGTGTGGCCCGGTGCGGGGCCCTCTTACACGGGCGCCGTCCCGTGAGAAGTTTCTCCATTTAATCGCGCTCAAATTGTGTGGATCCACGAGGCGAGCAAAGAGTGTTGTGGTTTACAGTGAAGGATTTTGGGCTCTTTGAGCCTCATAGTATCATACACATGGGTGCCTTTGCTGGCGACCTCTGACGATGCACGACTGGGCGCTTCAGGTTCATGTACTTGATACTTCGGTAAGTAATAAGGTACCTTACACACCGGCTGCATTGATGGCCCAGCCGCCCCGCCGACGGCTGTCGTACGAGGGGAGGAGATTGGGTTCGTGCTTCCTGCCGCCAACAAAGGCGGAGATGTATTGACGCCTAAGGCGTCGACACATAAGGTAGGTAAGGTACCTCGTCTTCTAGCATTGACCATCTCGAATCCGAGACTTTGCAAGACCAAGCCTTCACAGGACAAGACGGTCCTCAGCACGCCTCTTGTCGCTGGTGGTGAAGCGAGCCAGCGACGGGACCCTTGACGGCTGGACTGTGGGACACGTTGAACTCACTCAAGGCCGATACTTGACAACGCCCGCATTCGATCGTCGCGCCCAGGGCCGACGCAAGAACCCTTCGCCTCCATTCATTTCTGAACATCACGAAGCATGGAGGTCTACATGAGAAATGTCCCCCTGGCTCTGGCGGATGACGGTTTCAAAAAGGAGCTGAACCCATTCATGGACGCCCTGGGTATCCTTGACTGGACCTGCAATAAGCCCAGACGGAGACCTTTGGGATTCGTCACGTTCCTCAACGCCTCAGACGGCCAACGCTTCCTAGACAAGCACGGAAAGATCTGCGATCAGAGATCGTATCAATACTTGCCCACTTCTGGCGACCGTCCGCGGGACATGGCGCGCCTGTACATCCTTTCCACCGCCATTTACGTTGAGCAAAGCACGCGCAAGGTCGGGAGGCTCACTCTCAGCCACCTGAAGCACGAACAAGAGGAGCGAAAGCACGCCCCCGAGCGTGGCCATCAGGGGCCTGCCATTACCTGCCGGATCCGTACCGTCGCCTGTGGTAAGAATGTCTTCGGCGAGCTGAATGGGGCCTTGACCTTTGCCCGGCAGAGTTTCACCGACGAGCCCGGCCATGTCAAGTTCAGCCGGCGGTGCTTTACTGCGGTGTGGCCGGACAGACCGAGAATGGATGTGCCGTACGACATCATTCAGGACTTCATCACAAACGATGACGACCACTCAATGACCTTTGTGCTCGTCGAGCCGCCGAGGTTCTATCTCAAGCTCACCCTGGGTGACACCTATGCAACCAAGTGGGAGCGCAGCCTGAGCTGTCCGCATTGGTCCGACCATGCCAAGTATGTGGGACACTGCTTGGTCTACCGGGTCGAAATTTTGACGGGCTATGACGATGCGGTTCGCTCGTTGAGGGCCCAAGACATCCTTCCCATCACCCGTCAGCCGATCCCCGTGGATCCGACCCCGCTACCTTTTCTATATGACTACTCCACCAGCATGAGAGTCTTTGAAGGCAAGATGCAGCAGCTCGGGGGCTCTCGAGATATCCATCTACCATTCTCAATCCTGTTCCAGGTCCAGGGACTTGTTTGGAACAACTATCTGCACCCCACCGGCGGACTCGGCATCCTGAAGATCATTGAGCGGGATGCGTTGTATGCTACGAGGAAGAACCAGAATCTCCCCTTCACCTCCGATACAATGAAACAGCTGCTGCAAAAGATTCCTTACCCTTGCCCAGGGACCGAGGCCTCCGAGATCGATCCTGCCAGCCTGATGGACGGGGTTGTGCAAGCAGAGCGCGACCTTCGCACAATAGATCCGCTCAGGTCTGGGCCGTACGGCCCAAGTATCCCCAAACACCAGGCTTGGGTGATGAAGGCCGTGGTGACGCCGACCCGTATTCTCCTACAAGGCCCTGATGCGGAGAGCCAGAATAGGGTGCTGCGCATGTTTCCCGACCACCACGACCACTTCCTCCGCGTGTCCTTTTGCGACGAGAGCGGCCAGGATCTCGGCCTCAACCCCAGAATCTCCAACGAGCGTGTGTTCCAGCGTTATCGAAACGTCATGCAAGACGGCATTCAGATTGCTGGCCGCCGCTTCTCGTTTCTCGGCTTCTCGCACTCGTCGCTTCGTTCCCACTCGGCATGGTTCATGGCGCCGTTTGTCGCCAGCAACTGGGAGCGCCAGGACCACGACAAGATCCTGGAGGCTCTGGGCGACTTCAGTGAGATCCGCGTGCCTGCTAAATGCGCAGCTCGGATCGGCCAGGCATTCTCCGAAACTCCCTATGCCGTCGACTTGTTCAAGGCTGGCATCAGGACTCGCTTCATCCCCGACGTCAAGTCGGCAGATGGAACGCGCGTCTTCAGTGACGGCGTCGGAACCATTTCGCAAGATGCAATGAAAGAGTTGTGGAAATCTCTGCCCATGCGGTCCGCGGCACCCACGTGCTTCCAGATTCGCTGGGGCGGGGTCAAGGGCATGCTCGGCTTGGATTCTACCCTGCGTGGCAAAGTCATTTGCGTGCGCAAGGAGTCGATGATGAAGTTCCCAAGCCGAAACCTTCAGGAACTGGGCATCTGCGACGTGGCGTCACGGCCCTTGCGGTTGGTCCTGAACCGCCAGCTCATCAAGATTCTGGAAGACATGGGGACAGTTGACGCATGGTTCTTCAAGCTCCAAAACAAGGCGCTGGACATGCTGCGCGGGGTCACGGCGACCGCTGCCAACACGAGCACTTTTCTACGATATCAGGATATTGGCAGCTCACTAGGCCTCCCAAGTTTCATCAAGCAGCTCGACAGGATGGGCGTCGACTACCGCCGTGATCCTTTCCTCAAGTCTGTCGTCGAGCACGTTGTGCTTCGCGAGCTGCGAATGCTCAAACACAAAGCCCGCATCCCGGTCAACATGGGCGTGACGCTCTTTGGCATCATGGACGAGACGGGATACCTTGGTGAGAACGAAGTCTTCGTCACCTACAGCAACACTCAGGCCAAGGGCGGGCACCGGATCGATTCAACTCTCGTCGACGGCCCCGTCATCGTCACACGATGTCCAGCGCTACATCCTGGGGATGTGCAATATGTGCAGATGGTAACGCCTCCTCTTTGGCATCCCTTGCGTGACCTTGAAAATTGCATCGTTTTCAGCCAGCGCGGGGCTCGGGACCTTCCCAGCCAACTGAGCGGTGGTGATCTTGACGGAGATCTTTATAACATCATCTGGGATCCCGAGGCGCGCCCCAAGAGGACATTTGAACCAGCCGACTACCCGCGCGTGGTGCCGGAACCGCTCGGTCGAGCAGTCACGCGGGAAGACATTGCAGATTTCTTCATAAACTTCATGAAGTCGGATGTCTTGGGTTTGATTGCTAATAGACATCAAATCCTTGCCGATGTCCAACCCGCGGGAACTTGCGATCCGGACTGTGTCCGACTCGCAGAGATGCATTCAACGGCCGTCGACTACTCCAAAACTGGCATTGCGGTGAAGCTAACCGACATGCCAAAGGCACCGCGGACGCGCCCTGACTTGTGAGTCTCATCACATCATTGTTTCTGGTTGTTACTCCTCTGACGCACGTTTTGTTGAAGCTTGGCACCTGCACCTCCCCTCAAGCTGTACAATGTTGGCCAAATTGCTCACATTGGTGAACTTGACGCGCACGACGAGGATGACAATGACGGCATGGGGGTGGCTAGGCACAGGTTCCATAGATCCGAAAGAATACTCGGCCGTCTCTACCGCGGAGTAGACGAAAAGAAGATTTGGAACGAGGATATCCACCGAAACATAAGTATGACCGGGCCCTCCCTGTGGCAACATCTCGCGAGCAGAATGGAAGGTGAGTTGGAAGAGTTGGAAATAAGCACAGGCCACGACCATGGGCACTATAGGCAAGCGTGGAAAATCCGCAACTTGTGAGTAAAGGACTTCCGACACCAGCAAGCTTTACACGCATCAGAACTGGGCACTGACGCTAGGCAGGTACGAGGACTCCATTACCGACAGCATGTGGCAGTTCTCCGAAAACCCCAGAACGAGTATCTCGGAAGTCGAGGTGTTCTGCGGCTCAGTCCTCAACAAGACGGGTTCTCAGACACGACGGCAGCGCGACGCGTCCATTCGGCTGAAGGAAGAAATTGACAGGATCATGACGTGGATTGGAAAAATGATGCGCGATCGCACAGGTCTCGATAAAGGAGGCGACGATGACGACGACGACACATCCTCAGAGAGGAGCTATGCTTCCGCATACACAGAAGAGATGCAGTCGAGGGAAGTGATTCGCCAGTGCTATGCGTGCCTGCTCGTCGGCTGCGGCATGGACAATGGTGTCACGCGGCACGCGAACCGTGGGACCGGGGAGATGCAGAGCTTCCAGGTGGTTGCCGCAACATGTCTCCTCCGGGAACTGAATGCTTTGTGGACCAAATTAAGCATTCGGATGTCCGACACCTTTGAGGATTCCTTCCTTGGGCACGTATCCTTGAAGAGGGCCGTTGCGACTCTGCACGAAGAGAGAGCTTACAGGACGCTGGCGACCAAAAAGAAAGCTGAGCCAAGGCCCGGCGCATCTGATCTCATCCAGCCCTTCGAGAGCCTAAGTGTGCAGTCCCGCTACTATTGAACAACAAGACATGACTCGGCCTTTCTGGTTCATGGGTGACGGAGACCGTGATCTCCTGGTCTGGCGACGACTGCAACGAGTCGTCTACGTCAACGTCTGTGTGGTTCGAATCACGTCCAAGACTCCAGAGACGAGAGAGTTGCAGCCCATGTCATGGGCCTGCCGTAGGAGGTCCTGGCTCGGATGCTCGTGCACCTCGACTTGCAAAGATGCTACGCCTCCGACGAGCGGGCAAATTCTATGGCCCAGCGCACGCGAATTTATTCTGTCAATGAACCTATTGATGACCTCTTATGCATTTGCACGACAATGTGTGTATACAGCGACACAATTCAGCGGTACTTTGCCTCATCACAACACGGCAATGCTATCCAACTGCTGCGGTGCCGGCCGCAGAACGAATAAATCCCCCCCAGGAGGCGGTGGCAGCTTGTCAACAACTGCCTTGGCAGAACAAAGTCCCGCGTCCGCAGCGGCGCGCAGGTTATCCGTCGCGGCGTACGCCTTGAACTCCAACTCTGGATATGCCCAGTCCTTCTGCCCTCCCACCGCCGCAGGGACGAGCAACTTGGCGGCGCCAAGGAGCGACTGCCGTTGCGGGCCCCTGTACGCGTACAGATCGACGCCCACCTTTCGCGCCACGAGGGCCCAGCGGAGGTACGCGCCGAGGTTGAAGTTGGCGTAGTGCCAACTGCGCGTGCGCGCCAGCTCCTGCGGCTGCGACCCGTTGGCCGTGATCTGGCCATCGATGCGTGCCATTGTGCCCCTCGACGTGGCCGCCGCCAGGGCTCTGTCGCCGGTGAAGAGGGCTAGCGCCGAGATGTGCATATTGGCAAACGTGCCGTGGTTGTTGGCTTGCTTGGCCTCTTCCTTGCCAAAGGGCGAGTCGGTGAGCCAGCTCAGGAAGCGCTTGTTCCAGTCGCGAAACGAGGCGGCGTCGGAGTCTGTCCATCCAGGTGCGCCGGTGGACAGCACAGCCACTGCGTCCAGGACGTTGGTGTGTTCCTGGCTAAAGTCGATGATGCCAATGGCGCGGCCGGTGTTTGCACAGGGGATCATCTGCGCATGATTCAGGTTGGGATTCATGGCGGTGGCCGCGTCGAGGAACCACGCCCGTATGATGGTGGCCGCATGCTGTGCGTATCTAGCATCGCGCGTGTAGTACCACGCCAGGGACAGTGTATAAGTCGAATTGAACATACGACCGACCATGGAGCGATCCTGATAGTTGTCGACCTCTGGGTTTCGCTGCCCATCCTTTTGAATATAAGGGCAGCCACTGGCCGAGTTGGGATTCGGCCACCAGTACGGTGCTTGCGAGGCGTAGTCGTGGACGGTGCCGCCGGGCGGCGCGTTGGTCTTGGATGTCACCGTCCACGGGCCCTGGCCGAGCCATGAGTCTGCTTGGGCCGTGAGGTGGGACAAGGCGACTCTGAGCTTCGCGTCACCTGCCTCGAGCTGGGCTCTGTTCATGGAGAGGCGGTTGCCATCGATGACCACTGTTTGTGGGATCTTTTCGGAACGAGGAATCAGTGCGCTCGCAGATATGCCGGAGGAGAAGAGGTGGATGAGGAGCCAGATCGACGTCGCCGACAAGTACATGATGAGGGGCGTACAAGACTGGATGCGATCACAGCTACCTTAGAGCGCAACAACTGTTACGAATATTCTCACAACACTGCCAATCGAACAAACGCTGGTACTGTGACTCAACGTTCCGTGAATTGCGAACATCAAAAAGACTTTTTCATGGCAGTATAACTCACCATTACGTCGAGGTGGACGGTTCAGGGGTCCAGCCGCAACCTGAATGTTCCACCAATCAGCCGGTGCTCACCCTCCGGCTGACTCCACGAATAGCACAGTCTGACTCCGCTGCACAATCATTCCCAGGCAAGGTAATTGTTTTTCTTTTTTTTTTGCCTCTCTGTCTTGTTTCTCGCAGTCGCTGGGTGTCGCGGTCTGGGTGGTGCTTCCACTGGCTCTGGCGCTTCCTCTTGACCCC
>JALHBZ010000205.1:63824-101330 GCA_024340015.1 Tolypocladium ovalisporum | reverse complement strand
TGTGTGAGCACCCCTGTGTGAGCACCCTTGTGTGAGCACCCCTGTGTGAGCACCCCTGTGTGAGCACCCCTGTGTGAGCACCCCTGTGTGAGCACCCCTGTGTGAGTACCCCTGTGTGAGCACCCCTGTCGCCGATCGGGCGGCTCACAACCCTGGGGCTGTTCTCGGAGCTGGGCTGCACGGGCCCAGCTTGAAGGGATCTGAGCTACGAGTAGCATGCAAGCTTGTGGCAAATGCCATGGCCGCTGCCAAGAATGGCGCGAAGCGCGGCTCGGAGGTTAGTGGGTGCAGATGTCAAGCAAGTTGGTTCAAATAGATGCCAGAAAAGCATGGCGATAGAATGCCAGAAAAGCATGGCGATAAAGAGTGGTGTTTTGTCATGTGACCGTCACAGACATGTAGATTTCTAGGGTAGGCTGTACTGTACTGCGTCGAGCATCACCTATTAGGTTTGACAATGCAATCAAACCCCGGAGCCAGCCTCAACCGGAACTGTTGCCTCATTTGATGTCTCGGCACTCAGATCGTAATGTGTTGCTACCACCGGTGTGGAACAAGATCTTCAAGGAGGACTCAACGTGGTTGAGGGAAATGGAAGAGCTGTAAAGCCTTAAAGCCCACGATCTTGCCTAGTCTCATCGGGTGGAGACTCAGAGACGTGTTTCGGGCTGACGAAAGCTCTGACCTTCTGTTATCGGCTAGGACTAGTAGCTTTATCAGTAAAATCCGATCGCTCGGTAGTAGATGGACCCGCGGACATAGGGACAGGGACACTTACCTGGTGCTACTCGTATACGACTGAAGCGGCGAGCTCCGATATTCCGCTCGTACCCTGCTCCAATCTTTGAGAATTCATCGGTTGTTAGTGAATGGGATGTTCGTATTGTTAGGACAGAAATCACGCTCAACGTCGCTGATAGCCTAAGGGGGTACGCTGCATTAGAATCTGAACTAAAATCGGAGCTGGAATCATCTTTAGATATGTCCTGTTCTTTATTTGGGTCAAATTCCGAGCCAGAAGATGGTGTGTACTGTAGGGCGTTATCAAGCTCGTACGTGGGAGGCAGCGTCGTGAACGGCCGATGTATAAGTTGTGGTGACTGGCTCGCTTGTATAGGTGTAGCTGGCTTTCCTTGGACAAAGGTAAGTCTCTAGGTCCGAAACCATAGCCGCCGGTGTTGCAGTCGCACGGCCCGTACAACGCATCTTCATTCTCGTCTACCTTAGCGGTGAGACAGCGGCGATGCAATGACTGGTTTCCGCAGGCGTTCTTAATAACGTTTTCGCCACGCACAAATCTCTTTCGGATACATTGCACTCTCTCATTGACTCGGGTAGTTTCTTCAAGAGCCACGGCGTTGCCACAAGAGGGAAGAAGTCTCGCCGAGGGGACGCTCCGACGCCTCCACGTTGCCGGAGGGGGGACCTACGATAAAGAAAGACCCAAGAGAATCTGGCCGATCCGGACACGTCTGGTAATGCGCCATTGGTTTTGTGGCAAGACTAAGAGCTCCTGACGGAAGCGGGAGACCGGGATCTATAGCAATGTAGAGAGTTCTTACGATACCTGTTGCCTGCTTCGGATATTGAGTTATCGTAAACTCGAGAGCTGCCACTCTCGGTCTATTGAAGCAAATGCCCATTCCCCGTCGCCCGCTGGCGGGTTGATACCTATAAATGCCCCGTCGTCATTGTTTGCAGAAGCACTGGTACCCATGGCGGAGAACGCCCACTCGCCATCGCTCGCGTCCATGTTCATGTCTGCCAAAACAAATGGCCAGCTGTCGCTGCATGCAGCCCCAATCGTGCCCATGTCGGCAAATGCCTGGTCGCCATGCGGACTGGTATATATAGGACCATCCAACTCGCCACCGTTAAGAACCGGCATCGCTGGAGGTCTGTCCAAGGTCTGCGTCGTAGCTTCAAGTTCCTCCAAAGCTCCGTCGATTCTTGTTGCAAAAGTATTGGACCGAAAGGACGGGTCCCAAGGTTCACCGGCTTCCTCAGAGGGAACTGGGTTCCGTTTGCATCTCTTGCGTGCTCCTTCCAAATATGGATCCAGGGATCGAGACTTTTGCCCCCCTTCCATCCGAACCCCTTCCGACCGATCCAACTCGCAGCTAACCTCCCAATTGAGTTTTCTCACCTTCTCCTGCATAAGATTACTTTTAGCCTCGCCTCTTACTATGCAATGGTGCCTTAAAAACTGATGTGCTCGTTGGAAGCTTCCTTGGCAGCACGGGCACCTCTCATTGAACGGAACATCTGCAGCGCAAGATCAGCGACGTAGGAGGTATCGAAGGAGCAACATACGCTTTTGAAAGTGCCGCACCAGATTGAATCGGGATGTGTACGGCAGGGTCCTATCACATCCATAGAATGGGCATAGCATATGATTCGTTCGGGTGGGGAAATCCTCATCCTCCTCCTCTCGAGTGCAGCCATCGTCGCCATCATTCCTCGTATTGATGTTGGTGGATTTAGAAATATGCATTCGGCAGCGCTCTAATTCAGCTTGTAGTACGCGTTCCCGATACTATTCGACTTATTAGGAAGAAGTAGTTTGAGATCACGGCTTACTCGTGGCTGACTTGGTATTTCTTGACGTGCTCTTGGAGTTGCCCCGTTGAGGCGAAAGGGGCGGAACAAGTTTGGCATCGAAGTTGCTCTGTCGCCATAATGAGAGAATGAACCAGGGGACGAAGTGGATCGAACAGATTAGCAAAGGGGCGGAACCTCCACTTAAAAAGGCTTTGGTGGGCCTGGTACCCATTTGGAAAGTGGGGTCGATATGGTCAGTGCCCAACACGACTGCGCCATTTAAGCTGAGAATTCCCCGAAATATGCGATGAAGATCCTAAAACTCAGCTCACCATTGTGTCGACCTCGACCATACGACCAGCAAGTACCTCGAAAAGTGATGTCTGAGTGCGAGCATTGCAATGGTGAAGGCGTGAAAAATGGTGGCATATGCACGACTTGCCAGGGCCATGGCGAAGTTTGAACTTGAATCGGAATTTGATCAGGTACGAGGACAGCTGAACTGTTTTAGTCAAGGTATGGAACTGACCAAAAGCCACCCACAGCCCTCGGTAGATGAGCTCTCTCGGGCATGCCGAAGCGGGCGCTAAAAAGTACATTACATATGGATGTACTTGGAAGAGGACTGGTGCTGAATTTCAGAATGGTCTTCATCACTTGCGGGGTAAAATGATTTCATAGCGGTCGGACTGGTGGCATAGGTGCACGATATTCAACCCTGATCCATATGCAGAGTACTGCGATTACGCACAAGTTGGTCTGCTGACGCGTAATTGTGTTTGTGATTGGATGAAGCAGGCGGGTACACGGGGGCTCTCGGAAAATGTACCCGTAAGCAAACTTGTCCCCATCCCAATCAAGTCTGCGTACCCCGCAAATCTCTTCGACACGACACAGCTTCCTTCGCTCAATCAACACCAGCCTTTTTTTTTTGTGAGATGGCTTCCTCAACTTTCTCCCTTAATGACGCTATCAAAGGCCTCAAGGAAGATGGGTTTTACTCTGTACAGGACCGTGCCGTAGGCCTCCGAATAGCAGAGATGGACAACAGTCCATCTCAATATTCGTTTTCCTCTGTTGCCGGTCTGGAATTTTATCGTTCCAACGTGTTTCAAGACGAAGTTGGTGTTGAAAGCTACATTTATTGATGTCGTTCTAACGCTGTTAGCGCATTCAAACGATTCTCGAGTCCTTATTCGAATGGTGTGCTCTAGGAGACTACCGGAGAATCCACGAAGACCAGGGCCATATATACCAGCTCAAGAGGGGCGGCACGGAGGCTGACACTTTAGTTGTTCAGCTGTGGAGCGCGAAATCCCATGCACAATACTGGAGCGGTTCGCACTTAGTGCCGAGTGAGAAGTTGCAGAGTGTGCGTGCAGCAACGCTCATGTGGGAAGTTGCGCGTGCCAAGCTGATTCGATCGGGCTGTCAGGCCCAGGACTTTCCATTCGAAGCTGGTGGATTGTAAGTCATGACTTTCCAGGCAACTTATTGGTACTTACTCAACCTGCAGAGTTATAATGGATGCAAGAGTTGCTTTCGGAACGATACGAGGATCACCTGTTACATTTTCTTTCGCCACGACAAATCAGTTAAAAGCTTGGCGGAAACTGGTTGCTCCCGATATTCAAGACGCCTCGCAATTGATGATGACTGTACAGAGTGAAAAAGTTGGAGCACACTATTGAGTTGAGAGCAAGGGCTAGATGTAACGGTTAGGTTCACAAGGGATAAACCGGAGATTTATGTTGGCAGAGAAGTCAGGGCGTCTGTTACGTAGGTGATGGATCACAGAGATCGTAACCAAGTATCAATGAGTAGATCAATGAAGGTGTTGAAAGCTGGCTAGGTAAGTATACTATGGTGAGGAAGTTGGGGATGCCTACATGCGTGGTTTCGCTGGATCAGTCCATCCGGACTGATCGCGGCGTCCCTGATCAGTTGGGATCAACTGATCAGGGTGCGACGCTCGGATGGGTCAGTCTACAGCGATGCCTCAAATGGCCAGTACTCCGGAGGACTTTCGGCATGCCGATGCTGCGCCAACGACTACGACAACGCTTCGTAATCTTCTCTTCCGATTGTGTACATACGCTCAGCAGCCTGAGACCACTACGAAAGCTTATAGAACAAGGAAAGAAATTTGAAACGAAAACAACCCCTCTAATTTGTCCCTCGCAAGTAAAGTGCCGGATCTCGACTGCCAGACACCAGAGATCGTCAATGAAATAGCTCAGCTGTCTCTTTACAGTGTCGTCTGTGCCGCTCATAGCACCTGCTGTGGCCAGTAAGTTATATCAGATCAACTCCCTTTCATATGATTCGTTAATGTGCAAAACGTCGCATGTTCGGTAGCTTCTCTCGCTAGTAAAATAAGCAAGACGCTATGAAGTCTGCACTTTTGCTCCGTCCAGCCTCACATTGCGCCCATACTTTCCTTGCGCATGGAGGGGAAACAAGCGATGTTGAAGTGCCACCGCGACCCCAAACAGTACCCCATCTCCAGTTGATCCTCAGCCTTGGTGTCTTTGAGGAGCTGAGAGCCGGAACACGTCTCCGCGAGTGGAAATGAGGCTGCCAAAGTTGCATTGCATGGATTCGAAACATCCTGTTAGAGCAAGCAGTACGCCGCGCAGTGGTGTGAAAGACGTGGTAGAGGTTTGTTTAGTCAGGACCCCAACAGTCTTGGGAAGCGAAGGTCATAGGTTCCAGTCCCCGGATTTCATGACCAGCCCGGCCATTGCTGCGCTAGAGCAGGATCGCCCTCCCGGCGACCTTGCGCCACGGATCGTATTTTTCAACCCACAAAGCCAAGCGCTCGTCCAACCACTCGTACCGCTGGTTCTGAAGGAGTCTGGAAATTAAAGCGTGGTTTGAAAGGGGCGAACCATGCGTTATAGAATGCAAAACAGGCCGACGAAAACTCCTGAGACAGAGTCATTCTAAGTCTGGATGGAGGCGGCACCGTTTGGCGTGCATTTTACGTAGCGAAGAAAGCGACAGAATTGAAATGAAGATTTGAGGGCCAAGCCAAATTGGCGCAACTGCTCAATGACCTCAGCGCCGCGCCTATCAAGACCCAGCGTGCTTTCGCAGAGCAGCTCGCCTCTGCGATGGGAAGCGCCAACAGCCATACCCGTGCAAAGCAATGCCCGGCCATCTACGGAAAACCATGGAGTTGGTAACGTGAGAAATGGTGCTGAGCGGTGTCGTACATACTCCGCCCAATGAACAATCTTTTCTTAAAAAAAGGCCTAGACACTACGGAGATATATACAAGCGCGGTCGCGACGCCGAACACAGTCACGCGCCCTACCAGACTCGTGCACTACGCTCCGGAAAAAGTGCCCGGCAGTAAGACCTCATCAAGGGGCGTGTATGTTAGAGCACCTCTCAGCCAGCCAAGGACCTGTTCCACCATCAGTTCTGGGACTCGATCGAGAGAATGCGATGTACAGAACATCAAGACACGTGGTTGGCCGATACATCGATACTTCTTCAAGAAGGGCCTACACGGGAACACGTTGAATATCAGATGAAGATAGGAATTACACCAGAGAAGGTGGCGGAATATGCTCTTGAGTGTTTCGGCGTCAAGGTGGAAGTCAAGGATGGGGTCAGAAACGTCCTTTTCCAGGCAGGGCTGTTATGAGCCCGATCCATCAATTAAGCTCCGGGTTTGTACACGAGACTTCTCGCGTATATTTAAAGGTGAGTTATGCGAAGCGCAGCGTACATCTCTAGTGAGGAGAAGAAGCAGCTTAGCCATACCAATGGTGTCTCGATGACCGATGTCCCTGCTTAGACCGAATAAGTCATCTCCAACGTATCCCTCGGGCTGGCGGCTTGCTACAATATTTAAATCCTCTTTGTTTAGCTGCGTGACGCGCTCGATTGCCTTTCCAATCATTGTGGGCCAACTTCCGGCCCCAACTCCAGCGAGAACAAGCCCCTTGGCACCCGCTGCTACTGCAGCTTCGACCTGTTCCGGCGGTGGTTCTTCCTCGAGCAAGTGTTCTAGAACGCACAGCAAGCCTTCAAAGAAGGACGAAAATGGAAGATATGACCGTCACGAGCTGTATGATTGCGCTCTGCGCCGAATGAATCGCTCGGGCATACAATCAAAAACCATCTCAGGAAACTGCACGATCTACGGGAGTGGGCACGCGAGCAAACGGGACGCCGCGTCTAACCAAGACTGCTCTGCTGGAAGGGCTCAGAAGAGTGCAGCAGAGGAGGTGAGCAAGACAGTGTGGCAAATTTACTCGGAGCCGTCGTGTTGGATGATGACAACGCGCAAGGATTTACCGCCGAACGACGGTGATATGGATTTATATGTCTGCACCCCATCAGCGACCCAGCCGGCCAATTCGATCACCGGCTGAAACGCTATCGCGCAGCACCGTTATTGTTGACGGTCGGATTATATAATACAGCACTGGTCTATTCGCTCTTTGAAGATGATGCAGGAGGTAAAGACTTGTGATTGCGAGTGAGTGTAGTATCGGGCGTCGATCGGGCGGTGATCCCGTGATCCGTTTGCGGCTTCGCATTATGTGAACCGAAACGCAGCCCCAACGATACCCTACACTTGTCATACTGCAGTGACCATTCTTTGTGTGGCCTGGCATGAAACTTACAAACATGTCAGATACCATCTGCATGATACGACACTAAAATTTTCCCCAGACAACAGAGCACCTGAGCTGCCTTTGCTTCCTTTCTTCTACTAAGTGCAGGCTATTAGGAAGAGGACCGTGCTTCAAGGCGGGGGGATGGATGAAAGCCAGCGCGGGACATGGGGCCACGTCTGGTGTACTCGTACTGTTCCATTTTCATCCGACAGCACCCCGTCCGGCCCCCTCAAATCTTGACTTGAGTCGTCTGCTCGAACGTGGTCTTGCCTTCTGTCACCCTTTGACGAGCCGTTCCTCCCGGTGCTCCCCGGGAAGCTCTGAAAACGGATTGACGCGGGCAAAGGCTGCTTTATGATATCAAAGCAATCGCCGAATGTGTCGAGCAACTGCTTGACGACTGGTACGATGTCTTTGAGTAGCCGTTGGGTCGCTGGGTCGCTGCCGTCCCATTGTCCCTCCCTGAGCAATACGAGGAGAATGTGGCTGGCGTTGACACCAGGAAGTATGGCAGTGAGAGCGTGAGGATCTCGTCCGGGTTATCTCTTACGCCAGCCAGACCTTCAATCGCGCCTGAGGAACTTGTGAAGGAAAGACATGTTGTTGGCTCCCACACTGCATTGACGATATGTAAAGCCAAGGTTGCGCATCATAATGGTCGCTTGCACACTTTATTGACCCAATAGATTGTCCAAGCACAAGTGTCCTAAGGCTACTTCAGTGGTGGCCGGGATCCGCTCATCACGCACCCAGAAATATCTTCTTGGTTTGGTCCAGGACATGGTCTTGACCAGAACTGCCCAAAAGCTGCACTTCGCCGCCGAGGGGCGACGTATCACGATGGCTCAGCCCTCTGTTACCCCGTCGTCCGCGTACAGTGGCTGTATCTGCTCCAGTATAGAAGCCAATGCAATATCGCCACACTCGCCGAGCTATTGCTCGCAGACTCCTCCGTTGTGGCAACTTCCGAGTCAGTCTTGTTCCCTGAGCATGTCCGCCGACTTCCTGTGAGAGAACTATGCAGATTAGACGCGTCAGTATTGCACGTATCTCATGAGCCTCGCAGAAGTTGTCAACAAAGGCCTTCCTCGCGCCGCATGGTCCACCATTACAGCGCATCCAACCGAACGGACCCGTCTCTCCTAAAATGTAGGCCCAAATCGCATGACGAAAGAGCAGGTATGGTGAGAGCGGATACGCAGCAGCCTCTACCTATCCTGATGCGCGCCCGCGACTACGGAAGTCAACTGGTCGGGGCGCGGCAGAAATTTTGCGGCGGTCACATTGATCGGCAATAACCAAAAACGTAGACGGCCGGTGACGAGAACACCTTGGTCTGAAAGGGAAAGAAGGACAAGCGCTCTTCTCATGAGGATAGGCTATCACTATCTTCGTTGTCATCGGGAGTCGTGGTATGCCAAGGTCCTCCAGCCTCATCCATCTCGTCCCCATAATCATCCACGTCGTCGGCGTTCTCGACCTTGGTTATCGTGTTCGCGTCTGTTTCCACAGCTGTTGAGAATGAGGCCTCGGAAGGTGCGATGGCCTCATCAACAATTTTCCCGGCCCAAATCTGGTACTCTCTGTCCTCTCTTTCTAATTCCGCAATGGCAATGTCTTCTACGCGTTTTAGCTCCTCGCGCTGTGCGGCTAAACCTTTCAACGTATCCTCCAATCTGGAGCGCAAAAATTGTTTGTTCCTTTGCAATTCCTCCATGGTGGCCTGTGTCTCACGGCGCAGCTTGTTTATTTTCTCAATGTATTTAATGTCGCCCAGAAGTAGAGCCAGCGCCTCGGCGTCGAGAAGCAATTGCTCTGTGCCCTTGGCACTGACCCGGATGCGATGCACGGCAGTGTGTCGAATGTTGGCGACAGAGCGGAACAGCTGATCGAGTGGTTTCTTTACGCGTTCATTCGCAGGAAACTGCTTGCGTATCTTTGCGAATTCTTCGGTCCAGCGATTAAGCTCTACAGCTTCCGCGCAGTCCCATCCACGGCGCTGAAGGGTTTCAGGTATGGCACGCCGGCCAAAGTCATAGCAGACCGCCTCCAGTAATTTTTGCAGGTGCACTAAAAGGTTGTGTTGGCTCTCAAAAGGGAGATAGATTGGGAAAAGGGGTGGGATCGAGGTGGGAATAGCCAAGAGTGACGATGCAGGATTCAGCTCTTTCGCTGGAGTTGACGGTTGCTTCGCCGCCGCCGCCACTGATGTAAGGCGTTCAGGTAATGCGGAGTGTGGATCCTCCATTTCTACAGACTGTTAATCAATTAGGCAATGTCATAAAGACGATATACTTGCGCATAGGATCGTCTTGCTTGTGCTGCTCAGGCATCGTAGGCTTAGGATCCTCCCAGCAACCTTGTACAGCATGCTCGATCGCATCCGCTTCATGTCGCGCAGCTGCGGCTTCTGAGGTCTCCCGCTCCGCGCTCTGAGTTGGTGACAGATCATAGAGCTCGGGGAAACGAACTTTGGCTTTGAGAGTAGATTCGAAGACCTCATCACACAAAAGGGTGCGGGCAGAGTTACAGACGACATCGAAGTTGTGTTCACGAATCAGATCTGAAACGTCTTGCTGACTGTTGTGCTGCTTAATGAGTTTGCGTATGGCCTTATTTTGCCGGACCTCGGCGTTTTGCCCCTTGAAGACATTTTTCAAGGCGAGATAAACCACCCTTTCGTCAGGAGGTGGGATTTTGCTCACCATGGTGACCTTTCTCAAACGGTTCTTTTGGAGAGGTGAGTGTCACCTTATACCTGCTATTTTCCAGCGCCTTATATACAGCTGTCGCCGTTGGCTCAGGGGCTTGTCTTAGCTCACGAGGAAGGCGTACTCGCACGAGAAATGTCGGTGAGCCATATCAGCCGACACAGCATCGTCGTAGCATAGCCCAAGCGAGTTTGTCGACAGCAGGATGAGATCATTGCACTAAGTTAAGGCCTGGCGGTGAGACGGCCTAGCTAGGACGTGACGCAAGGGATGAACGACTCGCTCGCGGGGCGCTGCAGTCGTGCATGTAGTTGTTACTTCTTACCACAGAGACTGGTCCGTGCACGACGTCGTGTCCCTTTGGACTCCATCTGCCGCTGCTGGCGGCCCTTGACGCTCCAAGGCCTCTCGGCCCGGCCCCCACGCCGATATGGCGCGCTACCTTGAGTCTTTTTGACGACTCTTCTTGTCACGAATTTCCGCAGGGACTCTCTTGGCACACGCCTGTGATGAGTCACTGCATAAAGATGAAAGCTTCGTTTAGTCCGCCAATCCTTTCGCAGAAAAATGGTCGACAGGGCCCTCGGCGTCGGCCCCAAGTCAGAAGTTCGTGGGACCCTACTTGCTCATACTTCGTGATCCTGATAAAAGCTTTGCAATTTGCTCAGCAGCGGATGGATTGGAAATGTACCATGTGTAGGAATTACCCCAACGTCGGTGGCTCGTATGCTTCCCAAGCGCATCGTCTTGGTCCCTGCGTACTCGTAGTGGCCTCCGGTGATGGTGAGAGTGAAAAGGTCCATTTCGGGGACTCCTGATTGTCCTGGTGGGGTAGCTAGGGATGATGCAAGTGATCATGGAATGACCATTGCGATTGGCTCGACACAGTGTAGAGTGACGAATAGTACAAAGCCCGTTGTCTTGGCTAAATTCAGCGGGATGAGGGGTAATCGAAGAACTGACGCACTCTCCTGCACAACTGACCGTGCGTATGCGACAACTGGGCCGCAATGTCACTTCATGTGGAGACATAATTAAATCAATCATTGCCACGGGATCAGTGGCAGACAAAGCAAATCAAAGGCGTATTTCAAGTGACTGCCGCATGCGTAATCTGGTCCGTCGCAGACGTATTCAGCTCTAACCCCTTTCACCCGTTCGGCAACGCCATGACCAGAATCGCGACTAGACTTGAGCGAAACCTGGCTCAAAATCTCCCGCACTACTACTAGAATACTCTTCAGGGTCTACGTAGTCAATTATAGTAAAATTAATACGAGATTCCGTATCGAACGACACTACTCATATCGGTGCAGCGGCGGTGATTGGTCGTGGCCAGGACGAAGACTACCATTTGTGATGCATGTCGAATGTCACTGTAAATCGCGGCCACAAGCCGACGCCCGCACTGAACTTAGCTCCGATGTCCACGTTCGCGCTCTGAGCTTGTTTCTAGATTTGGTCCTAGTCGCTGATCGGTTCCCTCCACCTTTAAAGTGGCCGCCTAAGCTGGCGCGTCATTCCAGGCTCGTGCTCACTTCTTAGGATATGCCAGCGATGAGTCTCTCCACCTATAGCATGGCGTATGATTAGGTTGCCCGCCTCGCCTCTTGTTGCTTCCATAGTCATGGCATTTGTTGATTTCCCAAACCAGTAGACCAAGTGAGTCGATCTCGCGCCTTTTACGAGTATATCTTCTGGCTGTGGCATGTCGATTTAGCACTGCAGAGCCCCGCCGACGTGTGGTATGAAGTCGGGAAAGTCCACCTGCAAAGTTTCGACTGAGTAGCTCATAGAGCGAAGCGAGCTTAACAGCAAGCTCTTGATTTTCTCGTCGGTCCTGGGGTTCCAATTTCCGCACAAAGTCAGTCCTATAAGTGGTTTATCTCGTCTGTCCGGACGCTTTACTCCGACTTTCTTGCTTGGAAGAAGCTGTGTAAGGTCGCCAAAAATAACAGGGTATGCCCCGTTAGAGAGTGCCTTTTTGGTCCATTCATTGATTGGGTCGAAGACTAGCTCCCAAATCGTGATCCTGTGCGATCCTGGCTCACTTGGATCACCTCCACGATCCCGGTGAGCCAGGGGTCACGTGAGCTATCTCGTGACTGTCCATTGTTCTTGGTCCTGTTGGTTGCCTTATCCCTCTATTGACCAGGGCGCATGCAGACTGCCTCTGGTTGGTTTATACCACTGAGCGACTGCAACGAGTATCCTAAAGCTAAGGAGAAAAGGAAGGAAGAAAGAAAAAGAAGAAAGTTCGAGAGAGGAACACGAGCTTTACGAGTAAGAGCTCCGGAGCCGGCATGGATCCCGGTCGAGAGCGGAGCCGAGACCCACACGGGCCGGGCCCCTCCCATTATGGAATCATCGGTGACCCTCCCGACGATTGTTATTACTGCTAGGCTTCACGATTAACGGGTAGACTAGGCTGGGTTTGAGGTAGGTTACTCAGGCGTACTAGCACTAGCCCCGGACCTTCTCCCACCCTCCTCGACTCGCAGTATTCTCCTCCCACGTATTACATAGCTTTCGCGGTACGAAGCACGTTATACAGCTCGCAGGCGGCTTTATTTTCCCCGCCCGCATAAAAGCCTCCATATACCTAGCGATACCGAACACGCCCTCAGTATACGGATACGTACGCGCGTCCGGACATCGCATCGCCGAATAACTCTCCCCTAGGCGGCCACGCATACGGCAGAATATACACCCTAAGTATGCCGCCTCGTCTAGTACGTCTTAGATACGTCTTAGCTCGTCTACTTCGTCCCTCTCCTACGGCGACGTAGCCTGCTCGCCCTCCTCGGGCCCCGGTAACGATAACGGCATCGACTATAAAGGAAACGGCCGCGTCTCTCATGTCCACTGGCCGCTACAATTACAGTCAGAAGTTTCCGAGACCGGGGTATCCTTGGAAGCCGTGGAGCCCTTTAAGCTGTCAAGTTCTAGGCCTTCGCTGTTGTTGACCCCTTTCATAGTTCTGCGAACAACGACAGTCTTACTGCTTTACTGGAGCTCCGGGTGGAGTATCTTCATTGGCTCAAAGGGTGGCGGCGGGGCAGGGGGGGTCCGGGCCGCGGCTTGTACGAAACAAGGTTCCCTGGAAAGGATTAGTGTGTCAAGCGTCCGAGCCAACAAGAGGTCAGTGAGATGAGACGCACGTGACTGGCCTAACCTCCTTCCCATCTCAACTCTCCTCAGAAGCTGCTTACTGCCTACCTGCACCACATCGAGAATGACCGGAGACCAACACGTACGCGTTCACCCCCGGTGTGGAGCGTGCAACTTTCGCTTTGATTCTGGTGATCCTTTCTATGCCTGTAGGAGTGCTGTCTGTTCCATTCCAAATTCCAGAATCATATCTGACTTCATCGTTATCGTCACAGTTTATCAGGACACAGCCTTCGCGTTCGGGAAATCAACATATCCCACCTCTGGGTATTGCGATAACCATCATAATTATCCTTGGACTCTTTGCCGCCTACCCGATTGCAAATACTGCCATGTATCTCCTGAAAGTGCCACAGTGCATACGCATTGTCTCAAGCTCTTCTTGACTAAATTCGAAGGGGCGAAACGTTTGGCGATACAATCGCTCTGGCTTGCATCAACTTGGAGGTGTCCTTGGCGAGGCGCCCCGCCTCTGGACATAGAACCTTTTGCTTGCTACGATATTCCTTTCAAGGTACATGCACTGGACTACCTACCCCCCGAGCTCAGATCAATGATCTGGCAATTTTGCGCATCAAGCCCTATGCAGCTCTGCGCCGCTGCATCGGCCCTTCGTGATGAAATGGCAATCTCTGAGGAGCAAGGGCCGTCAATGCGCCTGGTCGAGATCAAGTCGTGGGCTCGTGGCTGTCAGTGGGAACGCGACGACACCCCCGATAACTCCATCATCCGTCTGACATTCGACTCGCGTGGGCTTCAACGTATCGAAAGGTTAAGCAAGTTGCCGTCTAGGACTGGGCTCGGATCTGACTTCAATGCGTTCATCGTTGAGGCAGCTGAGCGCTTCTCCAGAGTATCAGTGGAGTTTCAGGTTGGCCACTCCCTACTAAATCTACATGACTGTTATTCTTTAACGTCCTTAGTTTGGCCTGGCCCGTTTGAGACTTCCCGCGGGCGAGGCAAATGGATTTCACATTTGGGATACTCCTTGTCCACCGTCTCTTGAGCGGTGCTTTAGCAATCTACCTCCGCCTTGTCATCTTGGCACAGTATTGCTCCGCTCTTGTACAGGTATTACTCTTTTCATGTCCAGTGGCTCGACATATGCTATACACGCCCACACAAGCATGTGTCTGTCTGCTCAGAGAACCTTTGAGACTCTTCGAACTGCGCTACGAGAAACAGTGTCCTGGGTATATATTCCTATCCAAGGGAGGATCACGAGCCTTGCTTTCAGCCAGGTTCGAAAGCGAGCCGGTAGCGCCATTGCCTCGCAGAGTTTAATAGTAAGACCCGAGCCAGCATCTCAAGTGAGCCATCTAACAGGTAATAAGCTTAGCACGGAGTTTGGCGGAGCCATCCTCTTTGGGCGCCGTGAGACGAGGTTTTCGGTGATCGAGCAGCCCATTCAGCTCGTACATGATAAGCTGGATCATCTACCTATCTCGTTCGTTGGCGCTTACTCCGATAACGAAGACCACAGACTACAGGACATGGATATTTCCGACGAGCTGCTGCCGTCGACAGTAATATCTCACTCCTCCTCGTCAGCTTCGCTTGATCGCGTCCTCAAACTGCAGATTTTCTCCATTCCTGGAACAACGATCTGCAGGGGCATCTTGATACAGTACGATGACGGTCTACGGCGCGCCCTCGGACAATGCAGGCTGGGCATCGATTCAGTCCGAGAATATGCGATGCCTACGCACCTTTGTTTCGCAAATGCCACATTTCGACAATCTTGCAAAGCTGAGGAAATTTCAGGAGTCAGTGTCGTGTGCATTACTGCCAAGCACTTTCACGATCACAAAGGGACTTGCTGGACGTGCTGCAAGATGACTGGTTTATTGAATTTCAATATTGATCGCAGAGCAACGAAACTAGAGCATGTAATTAAAGACGACTAAACTCATTTGCGACCTTTGCCCTTGCCGTAAGGGCTGTCCCGTGTTCGGAGCTGGTGTGTCTCAGTCTGTAAGACGAAGCCCGGGCTTTGGGTGCCATCTTTGTTCATCAACATCACCGCCTCCCAGTATTCGCTTTGGACCGTCAAGTCGTTCCCCTTCTTTGGCTTCCAAGTTGCGCTTCCGCCTCTAACCTTCACTAAGCTCACCGAACTAAAGTCCTTTGCATTGACTGTGCGGAGTTGTGGGATATCTGATTCCATGTCGAAGTCCATAGTCGAATCATAGGCTTGAGTAGAGGACTCCGCGTACGATTCCGCGGACGATTCAGCAAGAGCATAAGCTTGAGTAGAAGATGTTGCGTACGATTCGGCGGGTGATCCAGCATGAGCGTAAGCCTGATTGCCAACCTTATGTATGTCGTCGAAAGCTTCAGGGTCTGGCTGAGCAATGATCTTTACCTGCTGAAATGCCCACGAAAATTGTTCTTCGTACTTCATGATGTCCCTGTAGGCGTCTCGGTCGCCATGGTGCCCTGCAAGAGGATAAAAGGGTTCCAGCCATGAACCAGATAGCGTACAAGCCCACAATCGAGCTTTAGAGCCGAAGTAGGTTATTGCCCAGACTGACTGCATGTCGCTGTTGAGCATGTACGCTTGGCATAACTGGTAAGACTGGGTTTCCATCTTGGCTATGTCTCCTGGAGGAGCACGTCCTTTCTTTCCCTGTCCGATTAGCCGGAATGTCAAGGTCTTCTGTCCTGTCTCGAAATTTTGAATAGCAATGTCCATTCGCAACTGAGAATGGTGGTCTCTCGGAGGCACTTCGGTGCCGATAATCCATTCGCTCTCCGGGAATATGTGTTTGTAGAAGTATCGAAGGAAGAGTTTATTTGAAGCGAACTCGTCTAGCCTATTGGCGTCGTCCCGAAGGTTCACCATAATAGGATCGGATTCAAAGATGCTGCTCATGATTTCAGAAAGAACGATGATGTTATAAGCGGAAGTTGTATAGGTAAGAGTTGAAGGCCAAGGACAAAATATGGCGTGCCATTCGATCAATTTATAGGAAGAACACAGAAGGAGCGGATAGGCTTCAAGGGACGGGCCTTCTTAGTATTGTTCATTCCTATATTAGGTGCAAGCCAATTACGAAGCAGCCACTGCTTCCCTTAGTTACAGGGTTCCCGAGATTGGCGCACGGCTTGCGACAATGTGCTTGCCTATGGTCCAAGTTGTTATAGAGTGTATGCCGAGCCAGCGGGCGGACACCTTGATCATTGGCCAGCTGTCGACAGACCGCGTCTCGTATCCTCACATGCGAGAGTTCAGGTAAGAGCCATCTGCTGCGCATAACTCAGGTACAAGCTTTATCACCGACGTCCGCCTCTTGTCACCAGTACAGACCATGTCGCTCCTGTGTCTCTATCTTCCGGTTTTTGCGTGTTCCCGCGTGTAATTCTCTTTCTTGAGCTTGACTTTTTGGAATGCATAGTGAAATAGTGGCAGACAGATGGATACGTATTGAGACAAGAGACGGTAATTGTGAACTTATGAAGGTTTTGCGGTTATTGCTCCGTAGTCACACGTACCGAGGAGGCAGCTGGCTTTAAAGTAGCCCGGGGAGACGATTTAGGCGTTGGTACTAATTTTGATGCCCAACACAATGAGCAGCACCATCCGGCAAACTACGTTGCAGCCGCGGTTGCTAATCAATGATAGTAAGACAAAACGCTGCATGATGCACCTATTTATAAAGAGCACGAATAATATACCAGTACGTGGCGGGCAGGGTAAGAGACCGCGTAATGGGCTAATGGTTGTACTACCTGGGAGCCAAGGACAAATATTGTGGATAGGCGCCCCGAGGACCAAGCACGTTACCACGACGACAACGAAAAAGGGTATTGCAAGTTCACACCTGTTTCACGCTAGCCGCTTGTACCCCGCACAAACCTCGACCGAATCGACCTTGACGCTTTGCAGTGGACTGCCAAGATAGCATCCGTTGAAGGGGGCGGGCGGGGACGCGGTCGGGCCGAAACGCCTGCATATCAGTAGATAGGCTTAGTGGAGCAAGTTTCCCTCTTGCCTGGTAACACTGATATGATGTGATCGGCAGATCAGGTAGCACATTGCGGGGCGTTGACGCCACGGAGGCGCGGAAACTACTTACGATGGAGGCATGGTTGCCTAAACACCGAACGTCCGACAAGCTAAGCCAGCCAAGGTGCGGGAGCAGCACAGACTGTCCGCGGCCCCGCCTCCCAAGGAACTGATGTTATGCTACGGGGACCAACCAGCGACTTGTCGAGCAAGACCAATCACAGTGCGTCCACGCCCCAGGCTGCAGAGACGACATGTCAGACTGGGGTCCAGGACGCACCAGTAAGACTCCAATTGAAGAAGCGACTGCGACGACTATGCAATACCCCGCACAACTGTTTGTGATGCCTTGCCGGCTCTCTCGCTTTTCGTCTTGTCGTCTTCGTCCGATGCAATGGAGTATTGCGCCAAATGTGACAAGGAGTTCGTGTCCGAGGCGGCTTTAGAGCAACATCTTCGAACATCGAGTCAACATGCGCATTGTCTGAGATGCGACAGATCCTTCAATTCCTTGTCAGCTTTGCATCAACATGTACACGACTCCCAGCGGCATCATATATGCCCCGATTGCCCCTCAAACGCCGACTTTACTACGAGAGAGGAGTTAGAACAACATCGAGAAGCCATCCATCACTACTGTCCTCCCTGTGATCGCGCGTTCACTACGTCCGAACAGCTCATCGATCATGATATATCGAGCCACAATATGTGCAAGTTTTGCAGAATATACCTCGATTCTTTACAGAACCTGAAGAGCGTAGGTACCCGCCACTGCCCCCAATGATCAATATCTGACTTATTCTAGCATCTTCGGACGCACGAGGAAAAGTCTATCAAATGTTTCGGAAGCCCTAGGAATCTGTCCTCCTCATCGGTGATGGTCCTACACCTCGAAGCGGGCACTTGTCAGTCAGGTGTTGATGATGAGTGGATTAGCGACCTTGCTTTCAAGTGTTACCAGTCACGCTGCTACACTTCTCAAGACGACGATTATAACTTTGAATGCCCAACTTGTGACGCACCGTTTCTGTTCATGAGTGGCCTACTCCAGCATGTTGAGAGCAATGCATGCAATAAGAAGCTTGAAGTTGGAAGGCCTTTGTCGAAGTTCTTACGCTTCTTACAGTCACGATTGTGACCATGAGCGTTGCAATCTAAGTATCACAATCAGTGATGAGAGGTATTCAGTTTGCAATCAGCATTTGGGTTACATACATAGCAGAGAGGCCAATCTCGCGTCGCCAACATTGTACAAGTCGGTTTTTGGATATCGAGGCATGGTGGGGCTAAACGCGACAGGGGGAGCTCTTGGTACTATCAAAGAAGATGATGTGTGGCACTCTGGGCGCTTAACGGGGAAGTCGAGATCGCACCGCTTGGCCGGGTTCGATTGGCTGGCTGGGAACGATCAGGCACTCCTGGAGGGAAACAAATTCCAAAATTGGTGGATGTTCCCGCACTGCGGCACGGCGCGATCGTCCAAGAGCCTCGTGATCGTGCATTCTGTTTCATTATCATTCATTACGGCCGGTCGATAAGGGGCATATATTCTTCTCTACAGATACTACTTCATTACCGATACAACTGGGTTATACCTTATTGTTGATGCGTCTCGGTTATACAAGCCGGGAGCCAGCCGCCGATAACGCTCTTTAAGGGACGGCTTCCTCGAGTTGCTAGCCGGCAATAGTCGAAATTGAAGTCAGTTTATGGGTTCGCTAGTTTAGTAGTCGCTCCAAATCGGATCATAAAGTAGAGGGCCCGTGATATGGTTATGTGCTTACTGTAGTACAGTGAGTATACCGCATGGCACAGTATTACATGAAGACAACAACATACGACACCAAGATAGGCACTCAGCAACGAAATTCATTAATATAAATGGAAAGGGATAATAGTAACTGGAAACGGGCCTCGTTTCTAGGCATCCCAGCACCCTATACAAGCACAGATCTCGAAACGATACCCGTTTCTGTGCCAAATGCGGGGTACTGTAAGAGTTCACAGAAATAACTGGCTCTAAAGTCGAAACGGGCCCCGTTTAGGGAGACAATACTAGAGAGAAGTAGTAATAGAGTCCCCTGCAGTTATGATAGTAGTAGTAGTGCTCTCTTTCCTTAGAAATGTGTAAAGGCATAAAGGCTAGATACATACGACCACTAGACAGCAATGCAAACTCTAAGTAATTAACCCTCAGTGACTAACTAATCTCTAAAGTTCGTTTTAGGCCGTTAACAAAAGTTTCGACGTCATAGCCGCCGCCGAGTGCAGGATTGTGTCTCACTATTGGCCCAGGGTTGGCAGGAAATTGATCCTCTTCCCTATGCTCCTTGTACGTGCTCAGAAACGTAGTAAACGTGAGAATGGTACCACTTTGGTACTTGTCGTAAACTAGAAGTGTGGGGTCGGAAAGGATGATATGCCGTTGTGAGTCTCTGTTGAGGAAGTTGTATATGTTTAGCTTGAGCCTCTGTTCAGGAAATGTGATGACGAAGTCATCTCTCTCAAAATGATGTGGCCGTCGAAGAGAACCCATTAACGAGACCCAGAACTGTCGCGAAAAAGGTAGTCTACTGTCGTTGAAGACGACCAGTGCTAAATTACCATCTACGAACTTTGATGGAGGCTGTCCCACCACTGAGAAAAATATTCGCTGCTGTCTGCAGGTATCAAGAAAATTTGTGCCGTCGAAAAGCTTGGACCATATTTCACCCTTATCGCCGTAGGTATAGGAGCATGTGTACTCGTCCATCATTGGGGTGCGGCAGGACCGCGTTTAACTTGGGCATTGATAAACAGAAAAGCATTCATTATATATAGCCAACGTAGCGAATTGGTCCATAATTGATATTCAACCACTAACGACACAAATTCGTAGTATGGAACCAACGTTGCGCAGCCCGCCCTCCGTCCACACCGTCGATTGCAAAACTCCGACAACGGCCCTTGAATAGGGCCGTGGGGCGCCAAATCCGAAGCGCAAACAAATACACCATTGCAGTACTGTACACAAACAAGGTCGAAGTCTTGGGATAAAGTATCTTAGTAGTACAGTGGAGTGCAAGTACAGCGTCCGGTATCCTGCATCTAAGCTTAGGTGGACTTAGTCGCATAAGTGTGTTAAAAAAGTTGCGTTGATGTACCTGCCGCTTGGGGCGCTTAATCCCCGGCTTAACCCATTTCATGACTTGAAGCGGCTGGTGCCTGGTCGGGGTCTAGCCCATGCCCAGGCAGTAAGGCCACATCAGCTTTAGGTTTGCTCCAACTTTGGCGCCACCTACGGAAGCCAGAACAAGCTTCACGCAAGATCCGTCTCATCATGGCTCCTCGACTGACTACATCCCAACATGAGCAGATCCTGTCCATGATCCTCCGTGGCTTCGCAAATGACGAAATAGCCAAAACAATTCCTTGCACTTCTCGAGCCGTCCGTAGGAT
The DNA here is from genome assembly GCA_024340015.1 of Tolypocladium ovalisporum. Classification (NCBI taxonomy): domain Eukaryota; kingdom Fungi; phylum Ascomycota; class Sordariomycetes; order Hypocreales; family Ophiocordycipitaceae; genus Tolypocladium; species Tolypocladium ovalisporum. The sequence continues at coordinate 80,823 of JALHBZ010000205.1, read as the reverse complement.
ACGATCGACACATTCTCGGTTCAGAACCACCACTGTCCCAGCGAACCGAAAGGGCCCCGACCCTAAAATGACTCCCATCATGTGTGATGCTCTCTGCAGTCGACTTGCCAAAGAACCCGACATGGTGCGTCGTGAGATGGCTTCATTTATCTATGATACATTTAGAGAAGACGTATCTATCTCTACGATCTCCCGTGCACTTCAATCTCGCGGTATGACGAGGAAAACAATGCGTCGCGTCGCTCAGCAGCGTCGGCCGGACCTTCGGCATTTCTATCAGTACAAGTTGAAGATGGCTGGATGTCGGTCGTATCACTTGATCTTCATCGATGAGTCTGGCATCGATAGATCGTACGTGTTCCGCCGGCAGGGTTGGGCAAAGACGGGAGTTACTCCAGTGAAGACGGCGCGGTTTCAGCGCGAGGATCGGATTTCGATCCTCGCAGCTTATACTCAGAACGGCATCAAGCTCAGCCGTACATTCCCTGGAACTACGGACACAGCAACCTTTGTGGACTTCATTGACCAATTGCTCCGACATTGCGGCAAATGGCCAGAGCCTGAGACCTTCCTGGTTATGGACAATGCTTTGATCCACTACTCTGATACCATCAAAGAAAAGTGCGATGCAGCTGGTGTAAAATATGACTATCTACCTCCCTATACACCGACCAGTAACCCGATTGAAGAGTTCTTTGGTGAACTGAAGACGTATACCAGGGCACAGCATAAGCTCCAAAGGAGCCTTATCAGACGAGACTTTGAAGGATTTGTCAAAGCGTGTATCCTAGCAGTAGGGCATCGTCATGCCAGTGCAGAGGGTCATTTTCGTAATGCAGGATTTAACATTGAGCAGCCGCCTGATAGAACGCTAGAAATCTGAATCTCACTCTACGCTTAATTGATCTAACCAATCCCTGATCTTGCTTGCAAATCGTACAGCTGCGCCAGGCAGAACTCCATGTTGGACAAGCACTTGAGCATCCACGCTGCCCGTATTCAGCTGCTCAAGATCATAGCCTTCCTCCAACATTACTTTGCATGCCAAGCGATAAGCCTCCTTCCACGTGCAATTGGTAACCTGTGAGCAAAGCCAATCGCAGTATGGTGCCGGGGCTTCATCGATCGGCATCGGAAATGATAGTTTGCCCGAGTTTGGACTAGACAAGCGCTGCGCCTCGCCCCCCTCCCTGCAGCCAGCTGCAGTGGCGCCATCATGTACGCCTTGACAACAGAGTCGAACGGTGACTGGAGAAGCCTCTAGATCCTTCCTTTTCCGCTTGCGCGCAAGGTCCTCTTCCTGGCGCCTGTAGATGATGTCGCGGATTGTCTCGGATACATCTTCGTGAGACTCCAGCTTATTCCCATCCTCGGCATAATCGACAAGCTTGTCCATGATGTCGTGGTACAATTTATGGTGCTTTTTGCTGTCTGGATCACGCCAGCAAGAAAAGCCTCGATTGGTGCACGCAACACTAGTGCATTCAAAGAGTCCGTAGACTTCTTGCCACACAGGACGCCTACCGGACGCTTCTTGCTGTGAAACAAGCTCGTCCCTTGCAGCTAATTGTTTCTTTGTCGTACCTCGTCCGACCTTCTTGTTTCTGTCCGCAGCTTGCTCCGTTTCCTTGTAAATGAACCAAATGGAAACAGTCAGTGTATTGCCCTCCTGGCTCTTAGATTCCAGCTTGTTCTCGATTGCTGTCCAGTCGATATTTAATTCGTTGAAACGCTTCTGGAAATCTCGCTCGCGTCGCTTCGTCGTAGATACAGTGATCCGTGTCTCGTCAGGTTCGTAATAAGGATCCGGCAGTCTGGTTTTCACAAGATCAGCAAGCTCTGCTTGCAACTTGTGGTTCCAGTACGTGCTAGGCGAATCTTCTAGGCCTTCTATAGTATCTTCTGTGAGCTTAGACATTCTTCCTTTGCGCAGTTTCAACTCCCAAACAATTGTGTATCGCAAGGGCAAGTCTGATCCGTCATCGCTGGGCTCCGGCACGGGTCGCTCGTTGTCTCCATCGTCAACTCCTCCGAAGTGCACCGGGGGCCTCGGGGTGCTGAAATCAAGTTCCGCATATTCGTCTACAAAGTCGGGAATCTGCATTTCGCGCTGAACGTCTTGAAAGGACGAGCAGCGCGATTTTCCTCAGTCCACAGCATGCTGGCAAGACCCCAGGCAGCAGTTTGACGCGCGGACCACTGGCGAGGACACGGTGTCTACCGAACAAGGGAAAGCTCATTTTCACGTGACTTACAGTTGCTCAGGATGGACGAGTCTTAAAGGATAGCCATTCTTCGCAGTTCCCGTTGCAAGCGCATAGATAGCAAGCTTGCTTCAATCCATGGGCATCACGAGAAGGTTGGAGTGCTTTACTTTAATATAAGCTTATACAAGACAAAAGCCATGCTTAGGACGTACGTACGAGTAAGGCATAGCAGCTAGATTAGATGACTCAAAATTCGCTGCCCCCCATATGTTAGTGCCCCACAAACGGCGGGACTTGGCAGGTACACAAGGCACCTGCGCTCAACAGCCAGAAATGGCTAGAAACAAAACGTCCTATTAACAAATCCTGGACGCTGTACAGTACCTGAACTCCCACTGTACTTAATATTAGTACTCAAGGGGCTCGACTTCTAGCAAGTCATCATTGCAGCCACTGGTCGGACCTTCAGCCACACAGGGTTTGATAACATCCTGAATGTGATTATGAAGGGGTGGGGGCAAACCGGCAAGTTTAGGGCCGCTTGGCGAATCACTGCCCTAAGGAATGCCCAGAACGTTGAGAGCTTGGTAGTTTTGCTGGCTGCAGTCCCGAAGCCTCGCGCTATGTCTTGGCGGCGGCGCCTCGAGCCCGTCTAAGCTGTTAGGCTTTAGGGACAGTGACCAGAATTGTCTCCAAGAATAGTTGTGTGAGAGACAGAAAATACAGTCAAAGCCTAACCTCGACTGGTTGGCAAAGCTGGAGTCAGTCGGCCGATTGTCATGGCAGATTTTTGATGCTAGATGAGTGGTGGTAGACAATCGATTATCAGGTCGACTCTGCCGCGTCAACGCCCTTTACTGGGGAGCGCGCCTGCGGATTGAAGCTGCCATCACGGGTCGAGGACTGGCCTTCACTTTGAGCAGGTCGTCTCTTGAACATGCGAGGCATATGGCGCCTCATATGTCATGTTTGTGTGCGAGACAACTCCAAAAGAACCATACTATTGCTGAATCATTCTGAATTATCGCCTCCATGTAATCCTGCTTCTTCCCGATCCTCGTCTGGTTTCGTCCAGCATCGTTCAATAATCCGTGTATTACGCAAACGCAACTCGATCTCGCACCATATGATACCCTCGTACTTGTCCCCCATGAATGGTACAGAATTCAAATTTCGCTCGACGTATGTCTGATCGTTGGGGTAACCAGATCTACAGATATACGACACAAGCTTCTTGTCCTCCTCCCAAACTCCCTTACTTGGGGGCTTGAGCCTGTCCCACCGGCTCTCCCCGACCATTTTAAACAGCTTATTGGGGTCAGCCTCGATGGCTTTTTCCGCAGGTGACATGATATTCTGAATGTTCAGAGTGATATGGCTGTGCAGCACAACTATCTCAGACGGCCTGTCCGTCGATCGATAGGGCCTCAGGGAATTGAGAACATTCCGTTCGATCCAGTTATGATCACCGGCCTTGTCATCCGTAAGTAAACAAAGGTACACTCCCTTCGTTAGGCCACGCCATCTTTTAGGCCACGCCATCTTTTAGGCCACGCCATCTTTTAGGCTACGCTTTCCTTTCAGCCACCTCATCTTTCAGCTAATCTTTCAGTACGTCTTCTAGCGCTCCGAATTCTCGAAGATCCAGCTCCCTTTGCGAGGCGCTGTCAAGAAATGCGCCTCGAGACGAGCGCTAGTGGATTTCCTTGCATTATTATGCTGCCAGAACTTCGGCGCCACAGTTGGAAAGATCCGGTACTGTAGCCGTTGTTATTATTGCGTCGCTGCTCTGTTGGGAGCCGTTGCGGCGGTGCAGCCGAAGGTCGTAACTTATGTCCAAGCATGCGCGACGGAAGCGTAAGCCAGCCTTAGTGGAGGTTGCCTTCCGATCTGAGCCGGGCATGGCCAGATTTGGGCCACTGTCGGCATATTGGCGTCGTATGTCTAAGGACCTTAAGTGCTCGGCAGCTTGAGACATCACCTCATTAGCTTGGTTGACTGACCAGTAGACGGGAGATGTAGCTGCCCCAAGCGCATACGATGCGCGAGGTGAAATATAAGAAGCAGGTGCAGGCGTGGCCACGCGACGCGGTGCACTTTTTCCTTTCACTCCGTGCCGCCTAAACGTCAGGCTTCCTCACAGTGGCCGCATTGCTGCCATCCGTACTCTCCCCGCTCCGAATTGCCTTGCGCTGTCGCGACGTGGTGTCAACACCAAGCAGCTCGTTCACGTAGACCGTTAATAGCACCTGTTTCAGGCAACTCGGCTTCTGCGTGCCATGTCTCGGATGCCTGGTAGCAATCCAAGGCTACGTCCTCCATTGGTACGGGGATATACCAACTTCAGTCCCATCACTTGATGGAAGAATCAATAGTCTTTCACAGCCCGATTCACAGACCTTCGTCCCGGTCATCAGCAGCCACGCATCCGTGCGACATCCCACATGGCCACCAGCCAAATGCGGGATCAATACGGAGTACGGGAAACCCATTTATGCGGCACGCGTTAACCCGTTTCGTCGGATGAAAATTGCAAATTGGTCCTCCATTCCGGAACTTGTGACGCTGAAATGTTCCTCATTGGACTCGGCGTAATGGGAGCCGAAGTTCTCGACATGGGGGTATAGTTCGCTGTAACCCTAACCCTCTGTGAACTCTACCCCCTGTTTTCTTAGCGCGGACACGATTTAAATATTGGACTATTCTACGAACTCTACTACAGTCCAGGAGACAATACATGAGAGCGCGAAAATCGAAACGGGGCCCGTTTCGCGAGGGGAAATGCCGGGGGGTAGAGGTCACGGGAATGATTGGCTGTGAAGTGGAAACGGGGCCCGTTTCTAAATACAATACATGAGAGCTCACTGACCGTGAATTTATGAGAGATCCCCTTGCAGCTATGATAGGAAAGATGTATCATGTAAGCCACAGTACAAGTTTACGTGCTTTCTCGAGGGTCCGTTAGGAGCGTGTTTTAAAGGCTGGTCAGCGAGACTATCTCCCGGGCCGTGAGAGGTTGTCCGTTCTCCCATGGGGAACAATCTACCAGCTTAAATTCGTGCTTCAACTCCAACTCAGCTATGGTCGCAAATGAGACCCTGGGCTTCTGCAGTTGGGGTTCTGGTGTTAAAATCAGTTCGTAGATCAAGGACGGCGGGAAAACTGACGCAAGAACCTATTGGCCTTGTTAGTCCAGCACCATGATAAGCTAATTGTTAGAATGGTCGCATTACCTTGGAACTTACAAAATCGATGTTGTTGATCAGAGCCATGCTATAGCTGCTGAGAGAAAGTTGATGCATGAGCTGGAGATATAAGACGTGAATGGCCGTCTACCGTTTGGCCATCAAAGCATAGAAGAAAGCGAACAACTTTTTCGGCGAGAAAGCGCTAATAACATCGCTTCCTATTGCTTCAAACTGGAAAGAATGTTGATCCGTTACCAACTACGTAGTCTCAGTTTACTGTACCAAATGTGTAAGGGGTCTTAAAACTTTCAAGTACTGTCCTTGAGTCTGTCTCATTCGACATCGTAGTACTCGCCAGTACCGTAGCGTATATTGGTTTCGTCGGCAACGCAGTCGGATACGCTACAGTAGCTGCAGGGACTACACCGGCTTGTTCAGACCCCAGCGACCTTTTAGTATACATACTGTAATGGCATGTTTCTCACCTAGATGACGAGGAATGCGGTCGGCATTCATTTTGAGGGCGAAGCCACATCCGGCGCACATAAAGGCCGGCTCGGGTTCATTGTAGTAAAGTACAAGCCGAGAGCAAGTAGACGCTCGCGCACTTTAGGGTCGCGATCGATCTTAGCCACTACAAACTCCCGGAACAAGGGCCACACTTAGCCCAAAACCTTCGATGCCTCCTCGACGTCAACACTATCGCAACCACGCAAGTTGACTTAATTGGGATTGGGCCGCTTGACGTAGCCGACTAGGTATCGCAAGAGACTATACGCCACATAGCGCCTGTTGTCAGAGACTTGATCACTCTATTTAGCACAAGATTCACGATCCGTCGAGTGCGGTATTATTGGTTTCCATACGTGCGGGACATACCAATTACAGCTCGGCGTCTATGAAGGGGTTGAAAGCTATTGTATAGGCGAGGACGACAATGACCTGCGATATGACACGGAAGAGGTCGTATTGTGGCTCTCACGGCCGTTCGTTGTGGCGGGCGTGGAAGCGTCGGAAATGGTTCGCCAGCTATCCGTCTGGACCAAGAGGCTGGATGCGTATACGGATTGGAAGAAGGGGATGGACGACGGGACAGACGTGTATGGTGCACGTCCACATTCGGCAGGCGGCTAGAACACAGAATCCGTATCCGGAGGTCTTTCTGCTGGATGCGAGATGGCGACTGTATGAGCTCCAAGGTTGGCGGAAAACGAAGTATCGAAGAGCCATTACTGGAGAACTACAGGCAGCGGCATGAGGGCGAGAGGAATTGGCTGGCAGCCGTTTGTGGCCTCGTTTTCCAAAGTGGATCTGATTTCGGCTGCTTGGGCGTCTGGTGCCACACGTCGCTGCCTCGCCGTGCTCGACCAGTGGCACTGGTCCAGGGTTCGAAATGGGCCATACTCCACTTCGTTTAGCCGGGATATTTATGTACAGCGGCGCCGCCATTCCTAACGCTCCTTATCTTTCCACGTACCCGCTACACCTTCACTCCCACTCTTATTTCGTGGGCAACAATGCCCGGGCCCAAAATGGCACAAGCTCCGTCCTACGACCAAGCCACGGAGAGTGGCAGGCATAGTACAAATTCGACACCACTCTCACTTTGACTTAAGCTGACTGTGTCTAGACTGGCAATCTGCGGAGCGATATATTAACAAATACGACTCTGCAAGCTTCCCTTGGAGACTAAGAGAGAAGTGTCGAATCCTCAAAGCGATGCTCAAGAGTAATCGTTCCTTACGCGAAAACCGAGAAGCAACGAAGCAGAGGCAAATAAGATTTGGAGAAGCCTATAAATCCTTGAAACAGTACCAGAAAAAAAGATTAGCAGCAGGAAGATCCAAGACTAAACCAGAAGATGAACGTGAAAAAATCGTCGTTTATTCCAAGTACGCCATGTTTATGAACGAATTCGAGGGCTTTTCCGGTAAGGGCGGGCCGTAGTCTCTACGCGCAACAAGCAGTGCTGATATAATATAGGATATAGATTTTGTGTATGATTGTCGTTGAAGCTTTCGCGGTGGCTTCCTACCTTCTGAACATGCGTTGCGGCTCTTATTACAAGGGTGTGCTTTTGTGTAGTGTGACCTCATGAGACTCACTTGCAGTCTAGCCTTGAGAAGCTGGTCATCAGGCTCGTTCTTCGATAGGAAGATCGAGATTGTTTAGTTGCCCAATCCACCCGGAACCGTCTGTCCAAATGTCCGCTATTTATGCATCCGTGTCGTGTGACAGCATTTGCTTACTGTAGCATTCAGAGCTGTCGTGTGCAGAGCAGAGAGGGCTGCGACGGCGACGATAAGCTTCCGATGAAGTGACGTCGTCGCGCTACTAACCTCCTTTCACGATCCCAACGACCAGACTCCAATGAACCATAATGGAGCGGGGAATGCGCACTTCCCTCGCGTTGTCCTGTAATGGCCGACTATTTCTGGATGGTAATGCCATTCTCACTACTTCTGTCCAAGGAAAGTACCCAGCGGACGAACGATCAACCCGCACCAGTACACATCTCTGATGCTTGATATGCGCAGGGCAAGAACAGCTGTCTGTCTGTATCAAACAAGTGATGACTATAGCATCATAAGCAGCAGATCTTGAAAGAATATAATAGTAAAAAAAGTAATGTAAATGCCACACTTCAGCTGTCCCAGATACTCGGTCCACCATATATATTTCCAACGTGCACTTTTGAACTGCCTCTCGCACTGATAGAAGCAATGTTCGAGGTGTTGGCTTTGGCTTTGGAACTCCGGGCACCCCATACGTCCCCAACGTGCACCTTCGCATCATCTTCCCTGTCGTATTTCGCGTAATTTGTCCCGGAGCTGACACTGCGAGTGAAATCCATCTTCCTCAGTTTCTGTCTAACAATTCCAGCCATGTTGGGATCGAGATCGGTAGCAGCGTAGAGTAAGCGTTGTAACTCAACTCTGTTCATGCCTTCGATTTCTTGCTGCACGAGCTCCACATACTTGTTAGAGCCATCAGAAATGACACCAATTTTCCTCAGCCTCTCCCGAACAACATCAACCATGAGTGAATCAATACCGGTAGCAGCGTCGAGTAAGAGTTGTAACTCAAGTTCGTCCATGCTTTCGACTTCTCGCTCCGCAAGCTTGGGAAGCCGGGCAGAGATAGATGCAGATAGGCCTTCGAGTTCGTCGAGAAAGTCTATAATTCGCCTGCACAGTCTTTCAAAATTCTTAACGTCGTAAAATGCCCATGGTGTCGTCTCTGTGATACTATCGCGCGTATGCCTCTCGCCAGAAATCTGTTGAAGCTTTATATGCAGGCTGATGGCTTCCCCTTTCAGATCTTCGTCTTTGAAGGTCCCAACGCGTTCTTCCTCGGGCTGGCGCCGGTTTGATATCTCCCACTGTAGCTGAAAGAGTGACAGGACGCTTTTCAGAATCGATTCGACATCCATAATCGTAACGTCCGTCCCATCGGTGGCGGAAGAGGGCACCTCGTTGACTCTGACGGCTTCTCCCCATCTGCTAAGGCGGAGTCTCGCCACGTCGAGCTTCAACTGGCATTTTGGGAAACACTCGTCGCCTAAAGAACAGCTGAATTGAAGGGCGTTAAAGTAGGCGACACAGTTGCTGAGAAGCCCCAATAAATCCGGGGATTTGGGCGTGGGGAGATTAACTCTGGTCATGACGGGCGCAGTACCACGATGGTCCTCAACTTGTAACTTTGAGTGAGAAGTAAAATGATGGCTCTCAGCCTGTAATTCTGAGCACCCAACAAACCAAAAAGGGGGCCGCAGCTCAGGTCTTATACCTCGTGGAGGTGGCGGTGCGTTTCTGGCGCATTTGCCATCGGTGGGACCAGCAAGGTCTCAGGCCTCCACTCGCGCCGATTCGACGACCCATGTTGGTATTACGAGCCTTGCATGGTCGTAAGCTGACTGGGGTTGTGTCAGGATGGCACGGCAAGAGTGTGCCTTGCAACTCAAGGCCTGACCGAACACGAGACCACCTCGGCCGTATAAGCCTGCCTCGCAGCCCATCCTCATGCCGCTTTGTTTGACTGGGACTTTTGACGTATCCCAGCATGGCATAAGCTCCGTCTGGGGCGATCAAATGTTTCACCATCTTTCACATACTCTAATGCCAGTAACGCGCCCAACACCATGATTCCTCAAAACGTGTCCTCAGGATGGAAAGAAACAGCGGCGCGAACAGGCGAGTGTTAGTCCCGACCGCCGCTATAAAACCATGAGAGCAAAGACTTCGGGTGATTCCATTCCTCATGCCAATACCGCGTCTAACCCCTTCATAGATCAGGTAGCGTAGTCAGTTGAACACTCAGGTACTTCAGACCTGTTACTTTAAGCCGACCGTGTACGGATGCCAATGGGTCTGCTTGGCAGATGCACTATTCTTCTTGACGGCCTCTCAGCTGATATCGTGGTCAGGGGTATGGAGTGATCACGATAGCTGTCTTGCTTGTCAAGGCATGTATGTACTTCGGGTAAGGCTCTCAAGGCCCTTGCTCCCTGATGGAATGGTCTCACAAACAAGGGGGCTGTGAAGCCGGATCCCAAATAATGTGACACAGCCAGAGGCCTCCGTTCGGCGTGGCAAAGGCAGCCTGCAGACTGGGATTTGCATATGAAGCCGAGGTTGTGAGACCTCAAATGTGAAACAAGTGGCGAAACAAGTGGCGCGCCTGTCGGATCTGGCCGGAGAGGCGGGGAGGAGAGCGGAACGCAAAGTGTGTCATTTGATGAAAGTACGAAGGGACACGGCATCGTGCACGGACCAGTTTCTGTGTTATTTACTAAATTACAGGCAGTACTGTCTAAGTAGTTAGGTATATGGGAACGTTCTACGGAATCTACTATAGAAACCCCCGAGCTATGATAGCAGCATATCCCCATCGGGGTCGACGAGCTCAACTCGGCTCTCCATCATTGAGCTGATTCAACTTTGGAGAAACGATGATCGTGGGCGGGCGGAGTAGCTGTGAAAACTGCGGGGGTTGTCCCGCGAGCGGCCTGTTATTTACAGAGAATCTGGTCCGTGCACGACGTCATGCTTTGCGTCCGTGCACGCGGCACGTCCCTCTAGCCGTTCAATGCCCGCATGCACAAGTGGCCTGTGGCCCGACGCGCGCTGTACCAGCCAGGCCTTCAGGTCCCTGACGCCATGCGTGTCCAGGCTCCTGAGTGACTGACCATTGTGGAGGTGTTGACGGACTAAGGTTGATCCGTGATAAGCCCGCTTAAATCGAGGGCGAAATGCGAAGCACATGATCTCGACTGCCTAGCTGCCTAACAACCGACAAGCTACACGAGGCCAAGGACTCGTCCACAGCCGATATCCCAACCATAAAGGCTGAGAAATTGAAAGCACGAGCGAGTCTGATTCGCTGCACTGAAATTGTGGATTTGGGCACCGACGACTACAACCCACGAAGCACGGCAACCTATGCCCCGCGGCAATTTTCGATCATGGGACGCACTTGTCATTGTCCTCCCGCGTGCGTGAGCCGTGAGCCCTGGTTCCTACTGATTGCAGCAAGCTAAACGGTTGGCAGATTCCTAAAGTCGCATACAGCCGTTTTTGGTTAGCATACACGCCCCAACAGCAGTGGGCAGAAGTTCTGCCGCTGCCACCGCAGACATGGTAGCGGAGGTAAAGATGACCAGGGTAGAGAGACAGGCGGATGATGCGCTTTTGGCATACTTTAGCAAGGTATGAGAAGTAAGCTTTGGCGTCGAAAGCAGCTAACTGGTACTTCAGTTTGGCGACTGCGACATATCATGGGGAGAGCCGACGAAGGCGCAGAAGATCGAGCCTCCAGCGAATACTGTTGCGATCGTTGTCGATGTTCCACACAACAAAGGGGCTATCCGAATTTACAACAGTACCGATAACGATGCGCATATTGGGACGGTCGGTACAGAGGACGCTGGGTTTATGGTCATAATACCCTGGGAAGGCTCATGGTGGTTTCGAGTCTTGGGAAGGCTCAGCGTGGGATTCATTGCAGCTCAAGGCAACTAATCTACACCTTCGCACGCTGCATAGCAAAGAGCCTTGTCATCTCATCTGATACAGGAACAAGCATAAAGGAGTTCATCCCGCGTGAGTATGTCTCCACCAAGTACACTTGGCCAACAATTTGTTTGGAACCGACGATTGTCTCCACGTCCTGGCAAGTCAGCTCATATGCATCTCCAGCATATTGCGATATGGTTTCTGGCCGCGTATAGTCTGTCATTTGGAGACCCAGCGGAGTCTCGCCCGGGTTGGGACTATCGTGAGCGTTGTTCGCTGGCACAACGCTTGAGTCAAGCGGTTCTGCCCTTTCAGTACCGGAGCCCATTGTCCATCAGATAGCCAACTCACCTTTGGAAGCGAACTTACTCGCCATGTGCCGGACGGTGTTGTGCAGCAATTCCTTTTCTCTCTCCTTCATTCTTGTGGGTATCTCCACTCGCATGCGATCCTTCATGTTAGCCACCGCGCTAATGCCAAGCGCAGCCGCGCAGATGACCACCCCATACGGGCCGACGGTCATGTTGACGTGTCGTAGGAAGTCACGGTAGACCACCTGCTTCGACTTGAGTCTGGCGATCTGGTGCTGCGCGGTGAGCTTAAATGCCTCGTTGACGCGCGTTTCCTCAACCGGTCTAAGGTCCATGCGGAGTCGGATAGTCCTGGACACATCTGCAAGCCTGTCAACAACCCTGTCGGCTGATGAGAATCGTTGTGGCGCCATGGCAGTCGTAGACGCTTCATGTACGAGGTAGACGTAATGGAAGTGGTGGGAAATGGCGGGAAATGGTGGGAAATTATGGGAAGTGGTGAAATGGTGGGAAGTGGTGGGAATGGTGGGAAATGATGGGAAATAGTGGGAAATAGTGGGAAGTAGTGGGAAATAGTGGGGAAGCTAAAAGGGGGATAAAATGGAAGAGGGCGGAAAGCGGGAGGAAAGAAGGATGAAAAAGATGGGAAAGAGTGGAAGCGGAGTCTTGCTTACTTCAATGCTTCAAGTCACTGGCCGCAAGATCTTTCAAGTGACGGGTCGGGCCGATCCAGCAGCGGCCGGAGAGACAGGGGTAGCCACATCCGGATCGAATGAATCTTAGATGTATGGACCATTTGCGCGGGGGCCTCGTACTCCGAATTCGATCAAGCTTGGGGGGGAGAGAACGCTTGATTCCTTGCGGCAAGGGCAAACAAAGTCGTCTGTACCGACTCCTAAGGATGGCATGGACGTCTATATAAAGCTCGTCTGCTCCAGGGTGCTCTGTTCTCTTTTGTCTCTGTTTTCTTCTCAGACAAGAGTTGACATCCAATACCTGTTTGCCTCCTCAGACTCGAATCCACCAACAAACGTTAACACGCTTCGTCACGACACACCCGATATGCATGGGTCAGCGGCTGCATACCTTGGGTCGGTGCTAGGTAAGTACTTGTCTGTTACCCTTGGTTTCTAAGTTGCTAACGACAATTAGAACAGACGAGCCATGCCTACCACTGCGGAGACGGCACCATTCCGAGCACTAGCAACTGGACTAGCGAAACCTCTGGGATGTTAGCGGACAACCCAATTCCTGGAAGCAGTGAGCAGCGGACAGACCACTCGGCAACGGATCGGGAGGAGTTAGGACTACGTTGTACACGATTCGCTGGACCGATGTCCGGTAAGCACAGCTCCAAGACACCTTCTCGCGCTTGGCTGATGCGGCTCATTAGATACTTCGGATTCGTTGCCAGACACGGCAACTCCGATTGACATGGTCGATGGTGCGGAAGTCGCTCGCAGTATCAATGAGTCTGCGGATGTAACTTCTCGGCCGAGTCTTGAACTACCCGGTAAGCACTTTCGGCCAGGATATGTCGTTGTGCCACGTAATTTGATACAAAGAAGTAGCGGATAACAAGGTTGAAAAGATATAGGCGCTGTCGTACCAACCCCTACTGACTTCGGAGGTTACGTTGATGAAAGCGACGACGATGCGGACTCGACGTTTGGAAAAGGGCCTTGGACTTCGACCACCTCAATATGCACCAGCATCATGAAGCACGAGTGGAAGCACCGGCGGCGTTATCAAAGTTACCGATCTGGAGCGTATTGGTTCCCCAATGACGAAATAGAGCAGGAACGGCTCGACATGCTACACCATGTTTTCCTTCTGGCCTTGGATGACCGCCTCTTCCTCGCACCAGTTAAGCCGAATCCAAGCCGCATCCTGGACGTGGGCACTGGCACTGGCATATGGGCCATAGATGCCGCAGATCAATACCCCGGCGCCTATGTCATAGGTCTTGATCTCAGCCCAATTCAGCCACAATTCGTGCCTCCAAACCTCCAGTTCATTCTCGATGATGTCGAACAGGATTGGGATGAGCCAGCCAGATACGACTATATACACTGTCGGAACGTGTTTGGATCGATCAAAGACTGGCCACGACTTGTCCGCCAGATGTACGAGAGTCTGGAACCAGGCGGCTGGGTTGAGCTCCAAGGGTTTGTCAATCAGCCGTATTCTCAAGACAAGACGCTTTCATCAAACAATCCTCTTGCACAGTTGATGGATGGTCTGAGAGAGGCCGGTGAGAAGCGTGGTCAAAGCATGGAACCAGCACCCTCATTCAAGCATTGGGCAGAGTCAACTGGGTTCGTGGAAGTTAAGGAAAGACGCTTTAAATTGCCTGTGGGGACCTGGCCGAAAGATCCGAAGCTCAAAGCAATCGGTGCATTTATGGCAGAGAGTCTTCTCAGGGGTGTTGGAGGTATCACAGCCGTTCCATTCAGGGATATCCTACGTTGGTCGCGAGAAGAGGTGGAGGTTCTCAATGCGAATGTGCGACAGATGGTCGGGCGCCGGGACATTCACGCAATCTTAGACTTTCTCGTTGTCACTGGTATGAAGCCAATGACTGGACGTTGATGGGAAGATCTCGATGCTCAGCCACAACATTGTGCAATATAGGATTTTGCTCTGTAGCAGTGTCTCCATCCGCCAAGTCCGGTTGTAGGTCTTCGGGAGCGATGGGGAGATTGATGATGTCATCGCGTAATTAAACAACTCGTTTGGCATTCTAACAAATGGTGACACGGAATACCGACTCGCTGCATCACGTTCTCCCTCAACCGGGTTTGTTGACATGCTCAAGGCACAGCTGCTATGTCAACTTCCTTTTGCCAAGCCGGCGGCCCGAGATGAAACCGTCTGCCTGAATCTGTGCCGCTAGAGCATGACAGCATTGCTCTGCTTTACCTAGGTACCTAAAACCTAAAACTGCACGTGCTTGCACCGCAGTCTTGCAGCTTGGCGAGAACTGAATATCAGGCTACCAAAGCAGAGCGATCCAGCGTGTTGACAGGTGGACGCAGGGGAGGCGCTGATTGGGTTGCACTGCTGACTTGCCAAAGAAGAGGAAGAACAGATTGCAAAACCTCGACAGCTAAAGCAGTGGGTAAAACAACAGCAGAGAAACCTCGCCGTCCTAACGCGAGGGAGGTACGAGGAGGAAGAAGGGCATTACTCGGCAAAAAGACTTGCGGTCGGGGATGATCCGTCGTCGGGGTCCGAGGAACCATTGTACGACGGGGATTCCGAACGAGAGACCGGCAACTTTCTCTTGGGGCTCCAACGACATCGAGGCCAGCGATTACCGCAAATGCCAGGACACCCGCCGGCCGCAAGCTTGTCACCGAAGACGTGGACGTGCAGTCACGCATTGTGGCCGCGGATATCTTCGTTGACCCCCAAATCTCCACTACGTGGAAGCATGCAGACGATGCACTTCAGCAGGAAATCACCTACGATGACGAACAGCGTCATGCAGGCCGTGTTGTAGCGCAACACATCAAAGATGCAGGTTCGAAGCACGGTTCACGGTTCCTGAATAGGAGCATGAGCATCTTAACGAGCTCATCATGACCATCAATACACTTCTTCACTGCTTTGATGTCCCAGGAGCTCTGTCCGCAGTTACGTCTCTGCAGAAGACCATCAACGGGCGACTGGCATGCTCGTGATACTAGCTCGAGATAGGCATCGGCTAGCCGGTTCGCGGGATCAGTAACGAAGGAATAGCCTGCCGAGGATGTAGATAACCTATCGCGAATGCACTTGAAGTCCGGCTTTGGCGAATCCCAATCGTACATGAGACGACGGGACAGGCTGGTGGCTGCTTGGAGTACGTACACCCAAAGAGTAGCGAGCATTATCATCAATGGAGGTCCATAGCCCATCATCAAGAGGTTGAACAATTTTCTCCTCAGACCACAAAGACCTGCCGTTCAAATCCGATTCTGCCACCGCCGCCGCTGAGGACCGCCATAATAGACACAAAGCCGTATCGGCAGCGCTTAGAGAAATTTAGCCATGCACAAGCCTATTACACCTAGTAGGAAGGAGTCATACACAGGCGCTATGGCGTGGAATTATTTTCATTCCATTGCCGCTCCACAACCCTCACACGTCTTGACGCTCGTGTTGTTGTTGTACGTGCAATCTTTATTCGTGCATCGCTTCTCATTCACCAGCTCTGAGACGATAGACTGGGCCATACTAGATATTTGGCTGGCAAGAGGTTAGAGGGGCGAAGTCGGTTCTGAGATGTGAACGCAAATATATGTCTTGCAAAGGTGTCGAGGAGAGGTAATGATGTCAGTGGGGAATGCGGATTCTTTTGTCAAGGCGAGATGCCAGATTATATACAAATGATTCCAGGCAAGAGCACGGGTAGCGAGCCGCTGGAAGTGGGCACGATGAGTCACATCTAGGAGAAGGGCGTTGGCAAGGTTGTTGTACGTACGAGCGCAGGGTCCATCAATTGACACCTCACTGTGAGCCGCTAATGCAGAGCGACACATCAACGCAGCCATCTACTTGTACATTTAAGTCCTTTCCCTCATGTCGTGCTTGTGTCGGTGCCGTCCCCGCGGCCCAAAGAAAGGGGAGGGATGCTGCCGTTGAGCACAGAAACGTGCGCGCTATCTCAGGCGAAGTTCATAATAAAATGAACGGCACGAACTATGGGATGGTTGGATGGACAACATGGGATTGGTAGTATTTCAGTGGTCTTCTGTACGTACAGGTACACCGCGGGCACTACTCGAAAACTGTGCCGCACCGGATGCTACATTTGACAGGCCAACGCCTCTAGTGGTCGAGATCGCAATGAAACCAGCGCGCGACTGTGGAAAAACAGTACTGTTTGTAAAATCAAGATGAAGGACAATTTCTTGGACCAAAAGACTGGCAAGGAGTCGCCGTCACGATTGTACGTGTCTTCGTGTGCGTCGTTGTGTTTCTAGTTCTCTAAAACCCCTGCGGGGACGATTCTTGCAAATCTCCGGCCCGATGCGCCCTTCAATCGTGCTGTTACCGTTTCGCAAGTTACAATGACGGAGGCAGTCGGATGGTCTGAAGGCCGCATCGGACGGTGCGGGCGCTGCTGGCACGGTGTTGTAACCCTAACCGAGGACAAACCCGCCCCGACCCTCCATGCTCATAGTTAGGTTCACAAGTCAGCTGGTTTGAATCGCAACGTGGCGTTCGTTGACGACGAAATGACCTTCCGACGGGCTTTGAGGCCTTTAGCCCGAGATGCTTTTGCTGTGTCA